>VZTG01000652.1:504308-672138 GCA_013397845.1 Melanocharis versteri | reverse complement strand
CTTCACTGTCTTCTACTTGATTTTCCCTCTGTATTATTTTTAGGAGACATTTCCAAAGTTCAGAAAATCGATTAAACTCAAATAGCTTATAGGCACTATAAACACAAACTATTACCTGTCCATGTGCACTATCCTTCCAGAACAACTGTTGTTAACCCCATATACACAGAAAGCAGGATTCCAGTCCTCCAAATCATGAAACTCAGAAACATGGAATTGTTAAGTTTGGAAAAGACCTCTAAAACCACCAAGTCCAACAGTTAACCCAGCACTGCCATATTCACTGCTAAATCATTTCCCAATGNGTAGATGACTGCTATTATCAGAAGTGCAGCGATAAAGGCTGAAGAAACACAACATAGCTGTAAATAACTCTTCAGTTCAATGACTCTGATAATTATATGCAACTTTGCTAGACTATATTTAGTAAGAGTTTTGAATCGGTTAAGACACTTTACACAGTACTGATCAAACAGAGCTTATGAAATACAGGAGGCTTTCTGCAATAAAATGTCGCAAAAATGCAATTTTTTTCTTTAAGTGTTAAGTCCTAAGATTACTCTTTTTCTTTTAAAGTAGCAGCATATGCTGGTCAGTGAAGCATACACTACACAGCTGTTACATCTACTGTATGACCTGTACATATCGAATTAGCCATTGTGTTTTTCAATCCTGGTTCGTCAGAGTTCTGGTCTGAAGGGCTTTAACCTACATTTAGGAGAAGAACACAATTCAATGTTATCTTGCCTATCCAAATTCACAGCCTACAGCCTCTTTTGATCTAAAACAATTGGCCACTTTTTTTTTTTCTCCTTTTTTTCTTCTTAGCAGTAATGCAGGGTGTATGAAAAAAATCATTACTAGGATTAATGGCAAAAAAACCTCCAGGACTGTAGTTTGATATTGTATAAATATACATTCCCATGCGCACAGAAAGAATGTGGACTTTTAACAATCATCACTGCTCCTGTTCTCCGGTTTGTACATTTGCATTGTTGGTATATTAAAAAAAAGAATTATTTCTACATATAATAACAAATGCAATATAGCTTAGTGAATACATAAATCCAAGTGTGGTGCTCTAAGACCTAAACTGTCAAGATGTCTCCAAAGTTCAGATAATTTTTTTCCAACAAAAAGAACCAATTTCCTGTATTGACCATCTTCTAGGTACAATCTCTTGTTCAGGAAATCCATAAGGCATACAAGGTGCATATAAGAGAGGTGTACCACTGCGTTTCCATTTCTCTATTTATTTCTCTCCCATAGCTTCCAGCCTACTAGACTCCTACCAGAGGTAAGAAGCAAGTCGAAATGGAATTTTGGACTGACCCTTCACGGCTTTTCTTACATCCCTAAATGCAACACGTTTCACTACCATTTGAAACAACATTAGATTCAAGATTCTTACTGAAGTACTGAATATTTCTAGCTTTTTAAAGTATGATTGTAACTTATGATTAGTATTGTTTTAAGTTATGTTTTAGTCACTCATTGGTGCGAAGAGAAGAAAGCAGTAAAAGGCCTGGATGAAGAGTCATTTAAACCCATTTGTTTTTCCCAAATTCATTAAGAAAATCCCTCTTTATTTCATCATGAAGTTTTCCCAGAAACTAAAGAAAGCTGTATATGAGTTTCATTCAGTAAAACAAGATTATGAGGCCAATTAACTTCACAAAGAATGGCTGTCCATGTATGAAGTCAAACAATGAATATCTGTGTAGAATTCCTTTCTCTGCAAAGCAGAGCGTAAGTGCTTCATTGCAAACTAATCTGGCATTAAAAATAGTAAGTTCCTTCACTGATGACTGGGAAACTCAATTAACACCTGAGAGTTCCCTCGCTTTCTGGGACATTATGGGAGCACAATAACAATAATTTAGAATAATGAACTAGCTCTTACATAGAACTATGGAAGTTTAAAAATGGGATTCTTATAACTCACAGTCAGGAAGTTATGCTTATGATCCCATCTGTACTATATTCAATTACAGCTCAACAAATTTACAAGCTTTCCTTGATAGATTTGATATATGTTATGCCAACCATACATAAACCAATAATGCAGAAAGAGCTCACAGCATAACTGTGAATCAGCATATCAATATTAATTTAATTAATTCAATAAATTTTTCATTGAGATGGGCTCAAGAAATACTATGAACATCTTTGTGAGATGCCCACTGGGACAGTATTCATGCACTTTTACATTCTATTTTCAAAGTGTAACACATGACATTCAGTCTAAAATGACAGACAGGAATGAATCATTATAGTCACAGTCAACTCTCCTAGTATCACAAGTCTTGTCAAAGTTTTTTTTGTTAAAAAAAAACCAAGTAAACAACTCTATCCTCCTCCCTCACCACCAAAATCTCTCCCTCTTCCCGCACACTCCAATACTAGATGTTAGAGCAGAGAATGATCTCACTAGAACTGTAAACTCAGGAAACTGANTCCAACAGTTAACCCAGCACTGCCATATTCACTGCTAAATCATTTCCCAATGTCACGTCCACACGTTTTTTTGAGCTTTTTGAGTATCCTGAACACATTTTTTGAGTCACTTGAGTGACTTCACCACTTCCCTGGGCAGCCTGTTCCAATGCGTAACAACCCTCTCCATGAGGAAATTTTTCCTAATATCTAACCTAAACCTCCCCTGGGGCAACTTGAGGCCATTTCCTCCTGTTCTGTCACTTGTTACCTGAGAGAAAAGACTGAACCCCACCCAACTACAATCTTCTTCCAGGTGTTGTAAAGCAATAAGGTTCTCCCAAGCCTTCTTTTCTCCCAGCTAAACACCCCCAGCTCCCTCGGCTGCTCCTCAGAGGACTTGTGCTCCAGACCCTTCACCATCTTCACTGCCCTTCTCTGGACTCACTCCAGCTCCTCAATGTCTTCCTTGTAGTGAGGGGCCCCTAACTGAACACTGAGGCCTCACCAGCACCAAGTACAGCGGGACAACCCCTGCTCTGCTCCTGCTGGCCGCACTATTTCTGATACCTGCCAGGTACAATTCCATAATAAAGTTATTTCACTGACTCACAAAATATGCGGAGTTCGAAGGGAACCACAAGGATCATCGAGTCCAACTCTGAGCCCTTTACAGGACACCCCAAGAGTCACACCGTGTGCCTGAGAGCGTTGTCCAAACACTTCCTGAGCTCTCCCAGGCTGGGTGCTGGGACCACCTCCCTGGGGAGCCTGTTCAGTGCCCAAGAACCTTGCCCTAATACCCAACCCAAACTTCCCCAACACAACTTCAGGCCATTCTCTCAGGTCATTTGTACAAACATTGGTGTATGTGCATGTATGCTCATAGATGAGTGCAAGTTTATCATTCTTTTCATACAGTAAAAAATGTCAGAATTTTACATTGGTTTCTAAAGTAATATAAAGATTAATTCTTATAGATGAATTAATCTATTTATTTTTAGTGAAACCACTTTAATACATCAACAACTACTGCAAGAAGATTTTTTTACCTCACAGAATTTTATACCTATTTTTAGAGACAAGTCAGACTATGCAAAGTACTTCCGAACTCACCCTGACACAGAACATCTCACAAGTTCTAAGAAGTGGTAACAGTCAACTAAATAAGGAGGTATTAAATCCTTCAACCCAAAAAAGAAATGTTAGAGATTTCAACTAGTATGTGTTTTTTTTGGAAGTCAAAAAGAAATCAGGGGTGAACTCCTTCTCCCAGCTAAGCCCACCAAAACCACAGAAACAACACTGCCCAATTAAATAATTTCTTTAGCAAACAACAGGGCAATATTGGCAGAAATATTTTGATTGAAATTTCAGTTCCTGTGTCACAAAGACCATTCTGAACCATTCTAGTCCTTTCATGAGTCAACTCACTGGTGTAAATCATCTCTTCATAAGTCACTTTAGAAGAGGTATTCTACATAATTGCACCCCTAGGTCTACACTGTGTATAGAACATAGAGGGAACACAGCCACATCCTGGACTGCAAGCTTGCATTCCACTGCTGACTTTGCCTACATACCCAGTAATGACTATCTATCTGGAGATATACAAAGACATACATATACTTTGGAAAGTTCCTACAACACAGCAATTACGGCGCCCCAACTACTACACAGAAAATCACACAAATTCCTCTACGTACATAAAACTGAAACCCACTCAAAAGTCTCTGACACATGACCTCATATACTGCTGCATTTTCCTGAGGAGAAGTTCCAGCCAATATGGTCACTTTCATAATGAGAAAGGCTCTCCTCCTCCGTGAGCACCCTTATAGCAGGTGCAGGGTTTGACTCCTCCAAAGCAGCCTCCTCACCTGTGTGCTAGTGACCATTTCCTCAGATTATCACATACAGCTGGAGACTAAAAACTCAGGAAACAATCAAGGATTTCTAGGAGAAGAACTCACATTCAGAAAAAAACCCCAGCCATATCACCTCCCAATAATCAAAGCAATCTACTTTAGTGAATTCTTTGTTACCACCAGTCTATTTGTGGTCCAACATAACCCAACAAACCAACACTGAAAAGAGGAAAAAAAAAAAGAAAAAAGAAAGAAGAAAGAAAAAGCTTCTAAACACACTTCCACAGTTACTAAAATTATCAGTTTAGAAATTGGAAATGCCTTCTCTAAAATAGGTAACAATCAATTACCTAAGCAACCATGTAGTGAAAAAGATTTTGAGAAAACAAAATGTAATTACTTATTGGATACTGATGCATGCTCTGTTATGCAGCATCAATCATTCTCTGAGAAAATAAAATTAACATTAAAAAGAAGAGTTTAGAAAAGAATAGTTGAAAATACTTAACTTACACAGGGAGTTCTATAAAAATGTTAAAAGTTTATTGTTTCTACCGTAGGAAAATTATAGCTATTTTATTTTATATAATGAGAAAATTGTGGTGTAAGTCCTCAAAAGCCAATGCAGACCTGGGACGTGCACTTGTACTCAGTATTGTACTTGGTCATTATTACCTTTGTACCGTCAAGTTAACTTAAAATATGTTCCAACAACTGATGTTCTGTGTTATTAATTGTTATGGTGTCAATGTTTTTTTGTGATGTGGTTTATCTTAATTAGTGAACAAACTAGCATTTAACAGCAGAATGCACATGAAGGAGTCTGATAGTTTATAACAAGGAAACTAATCTTATAATGCCCTTTGGGAAATCCCAAAGAGAACTCTTCTGTAACAAGAGCAATGGTGCTGAAAATCAGAAGACTGTTTTTTACTCAGCCATTGTGGATTAGAGAGTGGCAGCACATCTCTCAGGTATATATTGACAGCATATATAAAATCAGTATGATTCACGTGTTCAAGAACAGAAGTTTGTTTCACAGGAAAGCAAATGTGAGTTTGAATAACACAATTTTACATCAAATACAAATTGCTAATTCTCCCAGTCCCTTTGTCCTTGTATTTATTCTCTTCAACCTATTCATATTTCTTTTCACTTCTTCAGACATACAAGTTTGGACTTCAAACTGTACATAGCATTAAGGGAAAATAACTAAATGGCTAGATGAATTTAAGTTTTAAACAAAACACATGAAATTTAGAAAAACAATGAAAATTAGAAAACACAGAGATGGCTGCTGTTATTTGCAGAATAAGCTTTTTACCTGCTAAAATAGAAGTGGCACAGGACAAAAAAAACCAAAAGGGCATGAGCTTGTAATTACACACTTTAAAGTTCCTTATAAGCACCTATGAAACAGAAAAAAGTGCTAAATTTTTCTCACTTTCAAAAAACATAATGTACATTAATTTTTATATGTTTAAACATATGATAAACCAATACACGAATTTTAGAAACACTTCTGTATACCCGAGATAATCGAAATTTTTCACACATGCATTAATAAAATCTTGGCACTGTTCCATTTTTCTCAATCTTTAGAGAGATCTGTAAGTGCAGGATGACCATCCGCATTATAAAAGGCCACAGAAGCATGTACAGAGAAAAAAGAAGGTATATTGAACACAGAATACCAAACTACAAACGTTGCAGGTGTCATAGCAGGCATAAATATATGAAGTCATTATTTGAGAACGAATAGTAGTAGGGGGTATCAAATAAAAAAATGTGATTCGAGCATACTGGAAAGAGAGGCTCAGTTTGTCTTGTCTGGTTTTGATTTTGAAATTAAACCCTCTAATTACCTGAACGACAGACATTTCAACTTTTTCCATAGCTAGTACTCAGTGTACAATCTGGACCCACCTGCAAGCAAATTAATGCTTCCACAGAAAATACTAGTTTATATATCATACAGCTAAGTGGTTTAACTTAGTTTTAATTTTATTTTAAAACAAGGATTCCATGTCTGTAATAAGAGAGATATCAACAGCTATTTTTTGATACCTCTTAGGCATTATATCTAAGAATATTAAAAAAATCCCTTTTTGAATACAAAAACTAGAATGAAGGTGATTATTTAGAATATTGAATAATTAGATATTGTATGTCTGGATATATTCTAAATCACTATAAAAACCACTGGAGGATTAAATTAAAACTATATATAAAGATTTTTTTAAAAGTAGAATAAATGTAAAAGGATGAAGCAGATAAAATATAACAAACTTTAAAATGCCTACATCACATTAAGATATACCTTTGTGACAGCACCCACCTACTCACAGAGAAAGGAGAAACAGTTCAAGATTACTTACTGTAAAATCAATTTATAAATTTACACCCAAACAAGTTTTCTTGTAATTTAACAGGAAGAATTTTCAAATAATATCATTATCCAAGAGAGGAAGAGGAAAATGCTTTGGGCACTAAGACATGGAAAGAAAATTGAGAAAAGAGAAAAAATGGGCAAAGATTTTTTCCCAAAGGAAAGGGAACAGGACAAATTCTGATGTATAACATGATAGGCCTTGATCTGGATGTTTAACCCTGACATGTTTGTAAAATATTTTGAAACAAAATAGGCTTTGATATTAAGCATTCCAGCATTCAGCCCAGTGTTTCTCTGTTATATGACATACATATAAAACTGAGAAACTAAGTTTTGTTTGCTGGTGTCCTGCTTACTTGGCAATGTTTTCTTATTGTATGTTTTCTGCAGTTGTAAAAATTACAGGATGAGAAAAAAAGAAAAATTATAATCTTGTACTAACATGTATGATACATACTCAAAGTTCACCATATTTGATGAGGAAAGTTCTGCAATACTCTCTAAGAAGCAATGTGTGCTGGGAAATTAGAGGCCATCACGATGGAAATGATGATGTCAACATAATTCATGCTACATTTATGATGGCTATCAACCTACTTGCTATTACATGCTAGAAAAAAAAATACAAAATTACCCTAACAATATACTGTAGGATAACAGTATTTTTTTGACTATGTTGGATGGTATTTTTTTAATATGATGTATGTGGTTATTGAATATTTCAATGTGGATGTTCTCAACAGAAGACTGAAAAGTATTTGCTTTTAATGTAGCATGGAATGAAAGAAGATCTGGAGTGGGGAACATTTAGTCTGACAGACTGAACCAGAAAAATCAGTAATAGCTATCTTCCGTGCAAGTTACAGGAAGTATATTCATTTAGAATTACATTGTTCACAAATTCTGTACATTATTTGAATTCTGAACTACCTGAGCTGATCTTTATGTATTGAAAAAATTCTGTACACATGCATCCTGAAACTGGGAAAACGTATCCTAAAATGGATGAGCAACCTAATGATATCAGCAACAACAATTTTCCCCTTCACAATTCCTCTTTGGATTTTTAATTCTGTGCTTTTACCCTACTGTCTTGTCACTTGGTGGAAATCTTTAAGTTCTTTTCTCCATTCCTGGTAACTTTTACCCATGAATTTACCATTATGTAAATTATGTACATTATGTACATTATGTAAATTATGTACATTATGTACATTATGTTATTAAAATTATGTACATTACATCTATGGTCTGACAATCAAAATTTATTTTATGCAAGACAAAACCTTTCTTACATAGATTGTGTATTTTCCAGTATGTATCTGAGACAAGAATATTTCTAAAATTGTATAATATTTCAATATGGTATGTGCAAGTAATCATAGGATTTTGTCAAAGCACTTTAGAATTGTTTTTGTGGTTAGCATGTCTGGTACCAATTTAACTTTTACCATTTTATCACATGGACACTACCTGTAATACAACCTGACAAATCAAAAGGTCAGTCTGGCTCAGGGCATAGAAGAAATAAACAGAATTGAAAAGTTGAATGGAATGCATGGAGACTATTATGAAGAATTCAGATGTCAGGGATTACATGTGAAATGCACATGACTGAAATTTCAAAACCTCACTTCCAATTCATTTGTGTGTCAGGAGAATAATTAAAGATAGGAATAGATTTCTTATTTGACAAGCATTTTCAATGAAGCTGAAACGATAAATTATGTTAAGAAAATACTTTCTTTAAAGTCAAAGCACAAACACCAAACTTACAGTCCACCATAAACTGCACATTTTGTTCCCATAGTACAGGAAGTTTAAAGGTTCCTTCTATGTTGAAGCGATTTTACTGAGTCAGAGGGTGGGTTAACTGTCCAAGTGATCATCTTTGCACACTGGAGATATTTCTCAGAATCAGGTTGGAACAGAGATTAGGTTCCAAGTATGCTTCAGGTCTGGTATCACACAAGAACCAGACTGAATGGCACTAAAATTTCATAAACTGTTCTCACATTGCCCGAGTTCAAATATTACAACAGCCAGGTTTGTGCGTGATCATCACATTATTATTGTGATATCCTTAGACCGCAGGCAGTTCATGGGACAGAACTGTGTCTCAGGAGCATTCCTGTGATAGGATCTCACTCTGGAGACCCAGGGTGGGAGGATCCCATTAAAGCTACTTAAACAGAGAGGAAAACAATCAGTGTGTCAAAATACGGAATCAAAAACTCGGAATATGTATCTGAGCCTTTTTTTTTCTCACCCAGCAGAGTCCAGTCAGGCAGCAAAAGCCCCCTATTAACAGCAAAAATGGGATCTAAGAGAAGGCATTTGGGTCTAAGTCCTATCAGACAAAACTTCTGATCTGCAACAGTGATAAATAATTCTTTTCAAACTTCCAGCTGGCTACAGAGTCAGAATTAGATTTTAAGATAAAAAAAAATTGTGTATCAGACTGCAATAATATTTTGATTTAGGGTATCTGAAAACACTTCAAGTTAGTCTATAAACATCTGAACCATAAGTGGATACAGATATATTTTAACAGCTATGTCCTGAACTTCTCTGAATGGTGGACCTCTTTCAGTGTCTTTTAAATTATTTAATTTTCAAAGTCTATTCTTTTTTAACTGTTTTTCACTTATCTATTTGAAATTTGATATTTCTTAACCTTTTTGGGACTTTCTATCCCACAATAACCAGATCAGGCTAAGTTATGTACAGAAAACCACTGTCTAAACAGTTATCAATTTCCTACCATTGCCAGGAAAGATATAGCTACAAAAGCTTTGATTGTATTCACAAGAAAGCTTATGCTCACCTGTTTCATCCTTCCTCCCTCCACTGCCCACACTTTGATTTGTGAGTATTCGCATTTTTATTTGATTAGTGCAATTTTTTAACAACAGACAACATAAACAATTGTTTTGCTTAGTGAGCAGATGATTTACAATATTATAAATTTGAAGAGGGCTACACTGTGTAGCACAAAAACATATAAACATTCTCTTCTAGTAAGTTTCTAAAGCAATTTTTCACATTTTTATTAGAAGTAAATTAAATTTGTGATTACCACTTCTACTTGGTGATCTTAATTAGGTATTTTTTCTTCTTCATTATTAATCCTATGCTAAATAGAAGAAGATTGTAAGAATAATCTCAGCATCTAAGATGAAGTTCTTAAGGTCAGATATAATAAAAGAAGCAATTCTGACATCTATCACAAATTCTCTATTTTCCTAAACTTTGCATAGCACAATCAAGTAGGTTTACCTCCAGTGAGCAAATATAGAAATAATTTTCCTAGTAGATGATGATAAAGAATCCCATTTTCTGTTATCAGTTACAATTCTACACATCATTCTCTTCAACAGTGAAGAAATGTAACCAATTTCAGAATGAATTAAGGGAGTGCCTAGCCTAAAACTTTCAGAGAGCAGTGAATGAAAACTTCTTGCTTTTCAGGATTAAGTTAAAGGAATACATCCAGTCAGCTTATTCCCACACCACATTTAAAGCCTGAGTACACCTTGGTGTTAAAACCTAATGCCATGTAACTAACATTTAGCTGAGTCTCTCATCTCCTGTATCGTGCTGTTACAATCCTTACAAACTCATACACAGGTGATAACTAGAGATCTGCCTAATAAAGTCACTTCTGTCAGAATATATATTACATACATCAAAATGGCTTTGCATGGGAATAAGCTCACTTTCTCCTGGCTTCCTTGTATAATCAGTAGTATTTCCCTTCTCTATATTGTATTAAGTCAGGTAGGTTCAAAGTATGCAAGGAAAGATTTTACTGAGATCATTATGGTGACATTCTGACGACATTTTAGAAAGGGGTTTCAAATAACTGGTCTAACTTACTCTACATATTTGACACATGCATGCTGACAGAAGAGATGAGAAATTTGCAATTATGGTAGGATTTTTATAACAGGAGAGATACACCAGTGCTTGACCATTCAACTGCAAAGAGATTAATTTACTAAAAATGTTGGTACTCAGTTTCTAAAGAAGTACAAAATACATTGGTGGAGCTAATAAAGAAAACTTTCCCATTCCTGTAATCCCATGTGTATTTCTATATCAATAATACTACCCCATACATTTCAGAGAGTTCCAGGGCTGCTTCTTGAAGAAATCTTTTATCTTTTAGATTTCTGACATTTGGTTTTCACTTTGTGGATGGCAAACTCATTTCTTTTCAGAGACACCTTTCTTTTTCATATAGACAGACATGTTAAAAGTGTTCACAGAAGAAAATGAACTCCATTAAAGGAAAAAAATGTAACCTATTCTTCCATAATTAAGATGACTCCTTTTAGCAGAAGATCCTGGGAGCACAAAGTACCATATATCTGACTGCTTAGTCCATATAGATTAAAGTGCACCAAACTTCAATCAAAACACTTTCAAGTTCAATAAACTAGTAATATTGTTCAGAAAAGCATCATTTTGTCATAGTAAATATTTCAAGAAATAAGCCTATTAAACTGAGATTCAGTTGAAGGGTAACAAAAATTCAACACTAATACTTAAATTTAATAACATGCTCAGCCAAATACAACATTCCATTTCCTTCTAGATCAAAATTTAATTGTTCCACTTCATTATTTGATAACAACAGTGTATTCTATTAAAAGGCTTATTTATTCTTTTCTTCAGCTACTACTCAAAAATCCAGCAAAACACTCTCCCTCAGTATACAGTCCAGAAAATAGTGCAATATTATTTATGGAAGTAAAGGTAATTTCCCTAAAAAATACATCTCTGCAATGTAAAACCCCCAGAGAGTGCCTCACTAAAACAAGTATTTCCAAATTAATTTAAAGAGGTTGTTTACTCATAGAAAGGTTTGCAGAACTGGACTCAGCGATAGAAAGAACAAGACATTCACTCATCTCTATTCACATCCTGCATTCTGCCTGATTATATTAATGGAATATTCATTAGCACAACAAAATATGCTACACCCAATACACCAGTTTAAGCCCACTTATATGCAGAAATTAACAAGTTTACAGCGCTAACAACACATAAAATATGCATTTTACAAATCAGTATTCTGCCTAAAGGTGCCACTGAAAACACTAAATAAATAAAAGAGATAACTTCTATTCGTAATCATACTGACTTACCCTGGTAGAAGAATTCACCAAAGAACCATCCAGATTGCCAGTGTTGCACTTGAAATTCAAATATAGATCAGGATTGTGATTTGCTTCCCATCTTCCTAAATCATGAGTCACTGACTTGTCCGAGTTTGCAGATATTTTCTGGTAGGCAGTGCAAGTCATTCCTGTGAAACTGGATGGCTTGATCATGAAGGCTTCCAGAGCAATATTACGAGATACCTGTGAAAACATTGAGAATAGTTATGTCACAGACCCATTAACCATACTTGCAATATTGTACGTGCATTGTGTACTTACTGCATATACTGCATAAAGGATTGTGCACGTATACACACACACATGTATATATATATATATTCTTGGAGTGAGAAAGAAAACATTATTTAAATGTTAAAATGTTTAAAAATTATTTAAAAATATGATAGAGGATTCTACAACAGCATAGTGGCTTTGCTTCCATCTTTCTTTCTGATATATAGATATAGATAAATATGGATATAGATCTGTTTCTATCAGTTGTATTAGTTATTATTTTATCAGTTTTGCAGTTCCATCATTATCAGCTTCAATGGAATCTGGAATTAAAGCAACAGAGTTATAAAGTGAACTAGCAACACCAGGCTTAAGAACTACTTAAAAAATGAATAAGGATGTTCTTTGTACCTAAGAAATGAAACTTTCTTAGCTATTTAGTGGCTGAGTCCTTTCACAGATCTTGTTCCATAAGAATATTGAACATGACTACATGGTTCAATGCAACACCATGTTACAGGTACATTTGTGGCCTACCCTTCAGCAAAGTGAAGTGTATGGAGATGGAGACTGCAGCAGAGTGCAGAGAGGCATCTCTACCCTTAAACCAGCATTTTCATTTCATCACAGGCCTCTGCATGAGACAAACAGCTGGTGTTGTAACAGGTGGAGCACCTTAGACTGGCACCACACTGATAGGACTACATGGGTCTTGCTTCCAAGCACAGATTGTTCAGTGATCTGTGGACCTGGCAGAGCTGGATTAATGGTTGGACTTAATGAACTTAAAGGTCTTTGACCACCTAAATGATTCTATGATTCAATGTTATAGGGCTGACACAGTTTATAGAGTTTTTCTCTTTTTTTCTTTGGAATTGTACTATAAGCTATTGGCTACCTAAGCTGTGGGTGTTTTATTTGATTTTTCATAAAATAAAGCAAGCAGATGCAATTTCTGTGAAACAGTTTCCTGGCTGGCCTCCCAAAAGAACAGAAATGTTTGGTATGGCATAAGATGACACCAGAAATACTCCACAGCTTTTGTTTATTTACAAATTGCACTCAACAGTAAACTACTTCTCCTACAGAAAACCGTAAGAAGCTAAAAGATAAAGCATGGCAAAACAGTTAGTGACACATATCTAAGTCTAAGTACATAGAATTACTCTTTTCAGTAATGTCAACATCTTCCTGAAGCAGTGACAGGAAAAAACCTCAACCTTTGTCACTTGACATTTAAAAGAAAGGCAAGTATAAGACAGAGCCCTCCTAGCTGTCACATTGCAAAATACTTCTAAAAGTTACATTATTTTCATTCCGCATTTAATATAAATTCTTTTAGCAAACTTGATTCTTTAATGTAAATGAGAATTAAACAAAAATCTTCCTTTAAGAAACAGTCCAATGTATTTTTTTCTTTGTTTGAAAGACCACTTTTCTAAAATCATACAGTGAACAAACTAAGGTTATTATGCTATATTCACTTCAGTCTATAATTTCTTTTTTTTTGGGTTGCTTTTTATTTTTATACATTATTCCTATGATTGGCGCTGTACCTGAACTGACATTTAGTGTTTGTGTAAATGCAGTGGACGATTGAGAAAATAATAAATGCTGTCTAAAAGCAAGCAAGCAAGCAAGCAAACTAACCCGAGGAACAATAAGGCTTTAAAGTACTTATCTAAAATTCTAAAAGGATAACTTTCAGGCTTCTGATTTAGATGTTGAAACTGGCAAGAAGACAATGTCTTAGTCTGCAGATGACAACCTCTCAGTATCCAAGTGACACATTTATGTAGGTGGAGGATAAGGAGTAAAAAAATTATTTCTAACAGGTACAGTTTGCTTCTAAGAAACTAAAAGTATCCCCAAATCAGTAATGTTTAAGACATGATAGACCTTTGTTGATAATCTTCTAAATACTTTAAGCAATAGTTGTCTGAAGCCTCTTGGTAAGGCGTATTAAAATCTTCCAACTACAAGGGATCATGCTGTCTTTTATTGACTGACATGTTGCTGGCAGTCACTCACTCAACTTGGACCTTTCAAAATAAAACCTTATACTACAGTGGCTTTAAAAATAGAAACTCAGTGAATAGTAAGAACATTAGAAAGGTATTGTTGGGAACACCAGATTGTAACAATAAATACAACTGATCAAAGAAAACCACTTTTTAATACCATTGGTGATATTTTAAAAACTATTTTGGTCTTGCAAATAGAATTCAAGAGAAAAAAAGTCTTACAAAACATTTTGTAATTCCTTGAAATACCTTTGATATAACTTGAATCTTGCTGGTCAGTATTTGACTTGCAATTTGTTCCACACATCGTACAATCCTGGTGCAGGCTTTGTCTTCCTTTTGAGCCATCCACAACACGTGGTCATCCACCAACATTATATTGCTGGCAATCTCAAGAAGAGCATCCCCAATCTGGAAGAGAAAAAAAATGAACAGAAAAAGGTATCGTCTGTAAAACTCACAAAGTAAGATAAGAACAGATAAGAGTACAAATGAAGGCAGGCACCTTACTTCTCTTGGTAACCATCATTCAAAGACAGTTTTGATTTTATAAAAATTAAAATGGACTGAAAAAGAAAAACCAAGAAAAGAAAGTGCAACTCACATCAAGGAAGAGCTTTTTAATTCACAACTTTAAAGCTTATCTTCTAGATTAACCAGACAAACTGAGTCTCTCATCTGGCAATAAACAGAATTCCAGAATTATCACCCTCTTTCCTAAACTAATTAAAATTGGCCATGCCTTTCTAAAGAGCTGCTTTATGTTCAAAGGACCTTGAGGGGGAAGGGTGGGGGGAAGGAAAAAAATAAAAGAGGGAAAATACGTTTGAAAGACATCTTTGTTACAGACGTAGTGGAGTAAATCTGAGATATAGCTCAGTGCTGATACAAACTTACACCACCTCATTAGCCACAGCTTTGGTTGTTTTAATTCACACTTGTGCCTAATCCAAAGTAACAGATCTTTGTTTCGCCAGACGACATTTTACAGACCTTAGTAAGTATAACTATGTGTTTTTACTAGTAGTTACATTTAGATAGAATAAATACCACTGTGAATATTTTTTGTAATTATTTCAAGCTGAAATAAAAATGTTTACTTTTAAAATTCAAAAATTTAATTTGAGTAAAATTTCAAAATCGGCATGACCACGTTACCTATATTTTTGAAGGCAAAGATATGGCAAAGATATACCCAGTTTTCACAAATAAACATGAATATAAAGGTATATAGAAGGGAAAAAAAACAGAGAAATATTGCTAAAGAAAAGTTCAATAAGTCAAAAAGTCACACTAATAGAAACAGAAAAATAAGGCAAATATGCAGATAATTCAGTGGAAAGGAAAACAGAAATTCAACAATAGTGAAAAATATTTAAAAGATGGCTGAGGTTATGAAGTTAGTTCTGCATTTTCAATAAAAAATACATAAATTTCACATGCATTGCAAAGGAAACAAATAATGAGACTATATGTGAAATTTTATGTGACTGTTCCTGAAATATTTAATCTGTTCTTGAGAACATAATTACTATATAATTCTAGATGGCTTTTGACAATGTGACAGAGTTATTGATAAAATGAATAATAATGAATCACTTTAAGAGTCTGGAGTGATTTATGAGAAACTATAAAAGCAAACACCAACCAGCTAAACAGTAATTTACTGAGGGTAGAACAACAATTTTTAAACATACAAAAGGAGAGAAATAAGAAAATGAAGTAATTTATACTATAATTAAAGGCATTAATGAAGAGTAAAGACATGTCATTAAAAATACAAAAAATTGGGCTAATGTGTGTATATCTTCCCAACAAAAAATGTAGTGTTATTGCAAATATGTCCCTTTTTCAGCTGTTGAACCTCTCTTGTTAGAGATGTGAACCACCAGATGGGACAAAGTACCTTTATCTTGTATAAAAATGAACAATCTCATGTGGAATGGGACTCATTCCAGAGAAAAGGTACAGAAACAGTACTAATTTAGCAAGAATGTTTTTGAAAATATTTTGAAAAATTGCATTTTAATTGATTTCTAATGGATTTATGTAATTGTAGTTTCAGCTGCTAGTCAATTCCATACTGACTGCCTTGTATTAAATAAAGTTCAGTCCTATTTATAATTATGAGTGCAGCCTCATGCGTGAAGCTTAACTTAAATTTCATAGGTGTTTTTGTACCTTGTGAATGAGAGTTAAGAAATGGGTAAAGTGTAAAGTTCCAAACAGAATAAGGAAACAGAGAAAAATCAGGAGAAATGTCATAAATTAAGAAAATTATAAGGGATTACTAAATCAGAGATGTAGAATTAAGTGATGCAGATAGAGATGTTTCAATATAAAAAAAAGCAGAAACTAAAACTTATTTGAAAGGTGGAAGAAGTCAATTAAAAGATTAGTGATGGAAAATGCATCAGCTGATAGAAAAATAAAGAGGTTTTATGGCAAATCCAGCTGTTTCTTTTGAATGTTAAATTTTTGTTTTGTCAGAAAGCAGTAAGATTTTATCAGGATTCTGAGCTGAAATAAAGTTGCAGCTTTGAAACATGATTCTTGGAGAGCACTTAATAATATACTTTAGATCTAGCGTGTAATGATGAAATTGAACTTGGAGACTTTCTCAGATTGGCACTAAAATGTTAACTGTTACAATTCCCAGAGCCAGAATGGAATGAACATTGCCAAACCAAAAGAAAACATAGTCTGCTCAAAAATCACAGTTTAGGAAATCTTTATGCAAGCAGTTACTCTGAAAATTAACAGTTAAAAAAAGTATTATGAACATTTCTATTCTCTGTAAAAACCTATTTTTCCCATAGGGTTTGCATAATTCTGATTAGATTTTCCTGCAAAAATGGCATGCATAATGCTAAAAGTTTCTGCACAAAGTTGCACATAAAGACATTATCTTTACATGAAGTGGTACCTCCTTACAAAATTCAGTGAAAACCTCCTGATGAAATGGAGAAAAAGAGAAGCGTGTGTAGCTCCAGTGGCCAGACAGACCATTCTAACACATTAGACATCGTAGAAATTAAAATTAAAAAGAAAATTAAGTAAGTGGCTCATTAAAAAACAGGTTTTATTCCTAAGCAGCTATGCCCTTGTCATCAGAGAAGAAGACTTAGTTGTCCTTTCTGGCACAAAGAGACACATCACAGTTTATGCAGAACATTTGTAATCAGCAATCAGTTTTAGAAGCTATTCTTCAGTGTGTGCCCGCATACATTAGGAACAGGGCCATATGTGAAGATTTCACTTCTAAGTGATACTTTTTTTCAGCATAGAGAAGATATCTTACATCTTCAACTTCATCCACGAAGACAATTAACTTTTCCATTATATAAGCCAAATATATTACATCCATTTTATCCGCAAAGAGGGAAGCACCTCTTGTGTAGGCTGTCAGCTGGCGGGAAAATTCAAGCACGGTTGTCAAATTGATGTGCATCTGAAAATACATCAGAATTGTTAGGCTTAATAAATCAGCTAGCTTCATTCTCTTTAAAAACTGGAGATCACATCCATTTGTATAATGCCTCCCATAACTTCACATGGACTTATGTGCATCAGTATGCCATAGATACACATTTCAGGGGCATATGAATGTATCTTCAGCCTCGGGTCTTAGATTTCATTGCTGTTATCTGAAGACACCACCACAACAGGCCAACAAATTTTGAAGATTTTTGTCTACTTTTTCTAGACTGTAACTATCTGGCCTCATAAAATATACCAAGCTACCAACTTTGCCTTGCCTCTATCTTTAGGTCCTCATGAAAACAACAGTGTCAGCAAGGGTTCCTGTACACAGTGGTACAGGGTGGGAGAACAAGAGAAGTTCAGACTGGTTGTGAAGAAGATCTTTCCTGTCGTAAGAGCAGTCAGGCATTTGAACAGGTTAACCCCCAGAAGTTGTGCAGCCCCCATCCTCAGAGGTTGTGAAGACCTCGAGTGTCGAAAGCCTTGAGAAACCCAACCTCACCTCATTGCTTACAGAACAGACTGGATTCTAGACACCTTCCTAATTACTTTATTACCCTGTAATTGCAATGGCTCTCTTAATATATTAATTACTCTTATTTATGAGCCCATTTGAAAACAAACTTTCTGTGGTCTTACCTAGCACTACTGATACTATTAGGGAAGAAATTATCAAGGAAACTGAAAGTTGTAAAATTAGTATGACAGTTACACATATGGCCATCCTCCACAGTGTTTCCTGTTATGCTCTTTTTTTCTCATTAATTTCTACCCATCTTCTTTTTCATCTCATTCTTCTACTTATCCATAAGAAACAAATTAAGTACTGCTTCTTTTGAAGACATCAAAAAGGCATTCTAAAGAGGACAGGCACTTCAGCTGACAAAACTCTGATATGGGACTTCACGAGAAATCAGCATCTTTCTGGAAAAATGCATGAGGGGAAGGGAAGTGAAGCACTGATCACTTTGTCAGCGTTACTAATAATAATCTAGACTCTAAGCACCTAATGGGAAAAAATATTGAGATAAAGGTAATAAATGCTGTGCACTTGTTCCTACTCCAACTTCCAATTACCAAAGAAAAAAACCGTTGTCTTTCAAGTAAAGCATTTTGTTAAAAGTCCATCTATCCCAAACTTGTGGAGGAACTGATATTTCTGGCAAGCTATTCAACAAGAACAGTACCAGAAAAGGGAAGCCTTGGATTTCACAATGTTACCTGACTAAAAGCATGAAGAACTTGAGTTATTTCTTGTGAATAAGGACATTCAGAGTAGTTTTCTTCATCCCAGCGTCCAGTTCGGTTACATTTACGCCATGCCTTACCCTCTTCTGCGCCATTGTGAAATGCAATGGAGTTAAAAGAATTCTGGAGACAGGGGTGGTAAGCAGTTATCCCGGCCAAAGTTTTGGGCCACCTATATGATAGGTGAAATGATAGTGAAAATTAAAATGCAAAAGGCAACTTACAATATAGATATATATAACAATATACAACAATATACAGAGATATATGAGGAAAAAAAGGCTATTTTAACTTTTACTTCATAATGTTTTATAATGAATTACTTTGTTTCCTTGGAAAATATCAACATTATACAGGTTCAAGTCTGGCTGGTCACACATTCATTCTGCATTAATTCCAGGAATGTGTTTAGTGTTAAGGAAAAAGATATGGCTGGTCATTTTTCAGATTGCAAAAAGCAGATCAGTAAGTCCATGAAACAAAACAAAAGAAAAAAACCAACCTAAAACCCTATTACTAAATACTCTTAAAAGTAAGTGCTCAGACAATCTCTACTTTGTAATTTGACCCACCACTAAAAAGCCTTGAAAAACAAAAATCCCCGAATGTCTCAGAAAACAATAAAAAAGATTTCAGCAGAGATCATGTGTCATGGGGGAGGAAGGAACTAGCCCTGAAAAATCAGCTATTTAGGTATACATGATTCATGTAGTGTGATTCCAAAACAGTCTTTGAAAACAAACTAAATCAAGAGCAGCCAGAATTCTTCTATTTAGCTGATGGGTCTGTTATAAATACCCTTTTTCTGCATATTTGCTGCATTCTCTAGAATTGCTCAACTGGATCTATTTCTATAGATTCTGAATCTACTGTCATTTACAGCCTAGTATGGACATAGCAGGATCAGGTAATTGGGAGAAATCAAAGAAACCATAAGCATACTATCAGCGAGTCAGCAGGTGTGGGAAGGATATGGTTCTTTAATTGCACTGATGTAATGAGTGAACCCAGTAAATTACAAAAATATTCTGCCTTTCAATGAAATCACAGCTTGGCAATCAACCTTTCCTCAAACGTATGTATTAGCTCCTCTTAATTACACAATGCACATTCAATTGTACATTATTACATAATATGCTAAAAGATTTTGGGCTATAAAAGTTTTCTTCATTTCAGAGAAAAGCCAAGAAGAAAAATACTTTTATTTTTCACAGCTAACTGTCACTGAAATAATTCAATCTGTGATGTAAAAACAGTTGATAAAAAATGAATCATGAAAGGAGCTTCCCCAAAAATCAAAATATGTACAGTAGTACATATAGTATATAGTATTATAGAGGCCTTTTGCCTCCGGGCCGAAGTATTATTTTTAGTAAAATATTTGCATTAATGCAATTGGGCCACACTTACTGGCAACTTACTCCAAAAGTAAAACTAAAGAGATAATTCTGAACCTAGTATTGTCACAGGGAGCAGAATCTGGCCTTTATGACTAGGAATGATAGCATGTAACAATATTATCATTTGCTTTTCAGAATAAGCTTACAGCATTCTAGAAAACAACAAGAAAAAAAAAGTAAATTATGGCCATGATAGAGAAAACCTCTTAGTACAAAAGGCCAGTTCATTCTGACTCTCAGTGCCTAATTCTTGCTGCAGTTACGCAATTATAAATACCACCTAGGCTGGACAACTGAAATAGCCACAGTCCTCTAACAGTTGTTGCTTTTTTCCCTTTCTTTTGCTCAATAAAAGAACTGTTCTTTCTAGTTTTGCCTATTGTGGTTCAATTCTTTCTACTTACATACTTGTTATGTCACCAAAACTTCAAAGACCTTTGTAAGAAAACTTGCTGGTGTGACAGCTCCATCTCTGAGAATAAACCTTTGGAACAATTTCAAGCACTAATGCTGAGTCTGAGCCTGATAAATTCTCTACGATTTTAAATTCATTCTCTCAAATGCCAAAAGAACCTATGGACTCAACATCCGTCTGATGTACATTTTAAAAATAAATTTATACGGATCTCTAGGAAGATTATCAACAGGTAGAGAAATGTCCATTCCTGTTCTTTTGATTTATATAAAATGACAAAAATGCCCCTGGTGTTAGTTTGTGCAGCCTGTAGGATTTATATATATTTATTTATGGAGAAAAGGATGTCATTTTAGGGCAAGAACATGAACTTCATAGAGTTGTCATCTAAAAGATTCAGTATGAGTTTTCTGATAGGAAGCACAAATTTTTTTAAAGATCTAATTAAAACACATTTAAGCACATCCACTATAAGAAAACACAATTCCAGTTTTTGTGATGACAAAAAAATCTATAGCTAAGATTGTCAAAGGTCTCTAATAAATTTTAATCCATATATATGGATTGCCTCAGCAATTTTGCCTCAGTGAAATAGGTAAACTTGCTGGAACTGAGGTTAACACATAATAACATAGCTTTGTAGTAAAGAGAAAACAGATTATTTGTAGGGTTTTTTTTCCCACTTCTTTCTAATTCAATCCTTTATTTTTATTCAAACGCAAGAAATAGTACAAACAACCTCTGGGAAAGTTTTAAAGGTAACCTAAAAATAGAGGCTTTCAGGTTAGAAATATTTGCAGAAAGTTTTGCTGTTTAAGAGAAGCTTCCTTCCTGATCTATTCTACTTTCATTAACTATTCAAGCTGAATTCTCATTATAATTCATTTGGTAACAAATTACTGTCTTGATTTCTCAATGGGATTGCCATCGTACATCAGTCTTATTGTCAAGCAGGTTTTGTTTAAGAGCTTTGTGCATATCACTGGAGTATTTTAGAGCTGACTGAAAACAATACCAAATTCACAGAAACCTTTTCTTCTGATTAAAATTATTAAAATTTTAAAAAGCCCCACCAGCATATGTAGACAAAAGTAAAGATGAAGCAAAAACTACATTTAGTCTACAAAATTTCGCAGACAATTAAGACTCAGATAGCAGGACAGGTGTATTTTGTAAGCATGTGATACATTGGTAGAATTGTGCATGTCCTTAAGCTCACCTCAAATGATCTACTTCTTTTATGAAATAGTTTTACTTTCTATTTTGACCCTCTTCAGTGAAATATTTTACTAACAGTCTCATGTAATTTGTTACCTCTAATCGCAGCTGAACAAAGCCATCAGAACTAGAACAGATTTAAAAAGTAAAATACTGAAGATTTAATCTTCTAATTCTTTAATGCAGTGTTATCATCTTCTACAAAGACCAAGAACAATTTCAAACCTTCTCTCATTTACCTCATTTCTTAAAAATTTTCCATAATGCATACTGAGGAATTAGAAGATTTTTTGACTTTTACAAACCAGTGCTTCTCTTGAAGCACGAGGTCCCATCTCCCCTCAGAATCATACAGTGCCCCTCCTTCCTACCATATTACATAAAAATGACAACTAAAATAAGTGATTTATAACTGACACTGAAGTATCATGTAAGCATGAGTATGGTCTGTACCTACATTAATATATCAAACACACTCCAAACCCAGAAAGTCATACCTGAAATCTCCCTTGTTGTTAATAACTCTTTCTGCAGGGCAGTAGGGTGCAGCTGTTTCCAGTACCACAATTTCTACTTGTTTAGTGCTATTTCCATAGGAATTCTTGACTAGACACTCCCAATCTCCAGTTGCATCAATGTCAATACTGGATAGGATAAGTTCGCTATAAAATAAAAGATCCATCATTGTATACACTTAATTATACAGATATTAAGTCATTGGTTTTCTCACATTAACTTATTTTTTATTAAGAATAAAGATTTTTTTATTAAAATAAGAGATTTTTTATGAAAATACAAGAAAGGGGTTTGGTCTACGATACCAGAGGGACAGACAGTACGTAAGTGGTAGGAAGCTCTTAGCAGCACCAGTTTGTATTGACTACTCAGGTCATAACAGGCTATAACACAAATCACAAATCATCACAAAAGAATATTATTTACCAAAGCCCATTCCTCCTTCCCCAGGTACTACAGAATATTGGGTTTGTTGCCTAACCAAACACTTGAAAGTCAGAAACTCATTTCCAGTTGACCACACAACCAACCCACAGAGAATGGGTGTGCCTTCAGCTGTGGTTACAGCTCCTGTGGCATTTCAGCAGCAGAATCCAGTCCTCCTCTATCAGGGATAGAACGTTATTCGATTGCTCCAACTCTACAGATGTCATAGACCAAAAGCAATGCTAACTACTACATTTTAAGAAGGTAACACATTATATCTTAAATCTGTCATTGGACTGGAAATAAATTTTGCTATAGTTTTAAACAAATTACAGCTTTTGAAAGTAGTTGGGAGAGGAAAAAAGTAGCATTTATCTGAAATATTTACTTCGCTTTACAGAAATGGCTCGTCTTTGAACATGCCTTGTGGTTTAGACAATCAGAAATTATGTGGGAAGAAACTCAGTAGGGTGAGAGAGAATGTACATTATAAAACTGAAGGACCAAATTAAAAGTTAATAAATTTATTTATTTTGAATCTGTGTTTAAAATAAAATCTTACAAATTCTACTTGTTACCTTTAGCACTTTTATGTAGAGCCTGACATTTTGAAAGACGATTTTCTCAAGTACTTACTACAGAACTGTTGGCTGGGTCCTCAGAAAGCAAGTAAACCACGGTAAATAGTCTTTGATTTAAGTTAGTTGTTTCAGAATTTTTGGATAGCTCTCCAGATATTCAGTGAAATTGATTATTAAATAGTAACTTTAAAAATTTCACATTATTCCTATTTATGATGGCTTTGAACACCAAGTGCCTTGTAACCCCCGATTTCATTTTTACAATGAATTCTAACATATTTTTATAGCAAAAAATATAGAAAAAGCATTACTAGCCATTCTCAGAGAGTAGCTCAGTATTTTAATGTCAAAAGAAGCAATTATTCTCTTAAGAAGTCTCAGGTGAATAGCTAATAACAGCATCCTCTTAACTAATTCTTAATACATCTTTTTGCATTCAGGTAGAAATACTTAGTGAAATTAGCCAGTTTAACAATGATTTAATTAAATGTTGTATTTCATATGTCACAACAATCTCACATCATCTTTACAGACAGTTAAGAAAGATCATATTCCTAGAGCTTATAAAAACAATTATGCATAAAACTTTTTTCACTGAAAGAAAAGGCAGCAGATATATTCACTTGTGGCATCAAGACGTGGAGACTTCACAAATGAATAGAATGTATGACAGTTGTGCTGATCTCTTGATATATTTTCTAGAAAATATCTACAATCATTGTTAACAATACAAATTTGATAAAATTGAAAACCATGGTGATGTTAGGTAAATACCATATTTCAGCTTAATATAAATTTTACAAGTAATCAGTATGAATATAAATGAATATAAAGGGTATATTTTGCATTTATTTAAACTGCTGAAATATGTTCTGATGTAAATTTATCTGCTGCTTAACAGATCTCCCATCATTAGATGAAGTTTCCCAGACTCATAGACAAATATTTACTGATACATTAGTGTTGTTTCTGATAGAAACACAATACTTGAACACTGGGTTCAAATTATCTCAAACGATGAGTAACTCCTCACATTCACACTTTTAATCTTCTATTGCCCTTTCTTCAAATGGTGATAAAAAAACAAGCCAGAATAGGTTTATGCAATATAATGACTAGATCATGAAATTGTCTTCTGAATTGCCATCTGGCCACTGTAAATGATGCATTCATTTATATTCCTCTTGGAATATTTTGATAGCAAGCCCAATGGTGAAAATGTTCATTTACTTACCATCTGGATATGACAAATGATAAATTGATCTTATACCTCTGGAGAATTTGGGGGACTGAATTTAAAAAAAAGTCTTTTAATACTCAAAAAAAACCAGTCAACTTGATCCTTTAGCATTTTCTCCACTTATAATCCTTGGAGACTTCAACTTCACAGTCCTGGCAGACCAGAAGGAAAGGGTAGTCCTTTCCTGGGTATAGAATTTTAAATCTCTATTTCATAAAGTTCTCTAGTAGGTCAGTTACATATTTTAAGTCTTGGCATGGTTACAAATGCACGCCCAGAGATTCTCACTCGTAGCAGAAATGCATTCTTGATCTCTCCTGGCAATGGCAACAAGTCTTGGTTAAAGGCGAGAACTCTCCCATAACCTGAGAACATGGCAGGACTCTGATTTAGGAGCTCGACAAAAACACCAAAGAATTAAGAGAGGATGGCTCCTTTGGCTGTAATCTTCTCTTGATTATCCTATTTCACGGGAGCTACTAAACATCAAGCCACGAAAGAAACAATCTTGCCCCTACGATGCAGCTTTCCTAAGGATGGAGTATGAGTCAACAAGCATTCCTACGCCCTCTGCATTAGCAATCACATCCCACTCCTCACAGTGTGACAACTGCCACTTTCCATGGAAATTTTGACTTCCAAGATGAGAAGAAATGGCCTCAAGTTACAGCAGAGGGAAGGTTTTGATTAGATATTAGGAAAAGGGTGGTCCAGCTTTGGAACAGGCTGCCCAGGAGGACTGTGGAATCACCTCCCAGGAAGCGTTCAAAATACCACATGGATGTGCCAGCTGGAGATATGGTTTAGTGGTGAACACAGTGATGCTGAATTAACACTTGGACTTGATGATCTTAGAGGTTTTTCCAAATCTTAACAATTCAGTGATATTCTATGATGATAAAATGAAGTCAGACGTTCAGGAGATGGTATCAAGGCAAACTGAATATGAAGATTGCTGCCTAATGAGAAAAGGATGACTAGCAGGCTTTTCTCAAGTTTCCCTTTGAAATTATAGTGACCTTCTCAGTAAAAACATTGAAAGGAAGAAAGAGAATATACATGATTCTTTTTTGTACTGGGAAATTTCATGCATGGTAGAATTCCTTTTTTCAAATGTGATGACTGACATATTGAAAAATTAATTAAAATGTACAGCTGACACAATTGCATGAAAAGTGGTTATAAAATTCAACAGAAGCCCGTGGCATTTGTCATTATAAAGCAAAGAACCATAATACAAGCGGAAGCCATAGTCATGTAATCAAGTAACCTATGACAATAGAGTTCTATTTGAGGCATAGTTTTGCATTGCTACAGCTATGCATAACTAATTAGACAATCAGAAGTAGGTCTCATTATGCAAAGTTACTCAACCATGTCCTGAAGAAGTACTATAGCGACATTTATTGTACGCCCCAGCAGTCATTTGCATGCCAGGAAACAAAGTAACAAATAAAGAAGAGACTTTAGCACCATATTTTGATTGGCTTTCCACAAGAAGTACTTTAAAATCTGACTTGAGTTTCTAGAAGATTTAGGAAGAACCAACTGCTCTTCCTGCAGGAAAATAAAAATTAATTACTTAAACATAGGAAACGTAGGTTTTCTCATATTCTTCTTCAGACAGATAAATAGCTAATGTGTTTCCACAGTTCAGGCAGAAGGTCTGCATAACATGCCTCCAACCCATACCACCTTAAATTATTAATACTAACATGCAATTTAAAAAATGAGTGTTAGTCTCCAGAGTACACTGCTGCTTGGAATACAGCCTTTCACAGGGGACATAAGGTTAAAACATGGAAAATGAAGAGAGAATCTGTGAATCAAGGCACTTGTCTGAACTCAAATTGCTTAGTCTGATCTCTCTGACAAAATTAGTTATTTACCCTTGAAAGAAACAGCTTTAGAAGGCTGATGGCCTTTGAAGTAAACTTGGGTCCAGGCAACAGCAAGAGAAAAGGAAGATGAAAGTTGGTATTCATCTTATGCAAGACGTCTAGCAAGTATTTTCAGGTGTAATCAATTCCCCATACACAGAGGTAATGCAATACACATGATTTTGTTTCTTTTGATTGAATATAAAAACAAAGCTTAACTTACCGTTTAATACCATCTGTAGGTACCCAAGAAATGTAATGTGCTAAAACATACTTTTTCTATAATTTATCTATCAGCTAATTTGTTCACATACTAGAGCCATGACAAGAGTTGGAAAGAACCTAGATTTAATAACAATATATTGACAGGAAAAAAAAAAAAAACAGAGGGAAAAAACCACAACAAACCAAACACCAAAATAGGGGAAAAGAGCTGTATATCAGTTAGTAAAACCATCTCACTTTATTTCCTTTGCATTGCTCAAATTACTTCAATTGAAATGCAAATGTTTGAAAATACTGTCACAGGCTAATATCCATTTGCTACCCAAAGGTCAACAGTGAGATGTGTTTTCTATCTGGTGGATATCAAAGTACCTGACACCTACATATATGCCATTAATTTCTTTTATAAAATTGAGAAAACAAACACTATTAATATTAGAATGACTCTACCAACCCATCTTCAGAAACTATATGAGAAACCTAAATAGCTCTACATCATATCACAACATGGTTGGTTTGTTGTATGATTTGTCATTATCACTCATTGAGCTTGTCAGGTAGAGACAATCAGCCACTGTTCTGCACTGAAGGGTGCACATAAGGATTTTTGCGTTTATCTTCAAACTCCCACAGTCCTGGAAAAAAAAAAAACAGAGGGAGCTAAGAGAACGTAAGTGGGGAGAGAGTCTGAGAACGTAAGTGGGGAGAGGGGAAAAAAAAGGATCAACAGCTCTAGAGACCCAAAACTTTCTCCTGCTGGATAAACCTTCAGACAGCTGGCAGGCCTGTGGTAGCACGGTGCCATAAAGCTATTTAAAGAGAGTACACCTGGGCTAGGGCTTATTTAAAGTATTTCATGAATCAGTTGTCTGTCACTGAGCTGCTCTGTCAGTTGCTGAAAGGTTTGGGGATGCTCAGATGTGTTTATTGTTATTAATTTTGTTCTACCAGCGAACTGATGGACTGCAGGATGGATACAACTGCCGCCTTCTGGGAAAACGGTGCTGCACCTGCTGTATGCCTTTCATCCGCCCTTAAGTAGTCTGTGTGCTGCAATGTTATATTCAGAGGAAGCTTTATTTCATTTGCATAACTCCTGTGATCTGTACACTATCAGAGATTCTTAGACAAAAATAACATCAATCAGACCAATAGCCAAAATTGCATAAAAAGCTTTTAAAGTAAAATATTTCCCAGATGACTCAGAAGTGTTAATCTGCTTATGACAATTCTTGATTATTTGATTACATGCCACTGGGACCAGCAAAAAAACCCAAAACAATCATCACAAAACTCCCAAACAACACACAAAAGGAAACAAACCAAAAACCCTACTAAACTAATTTTAAAATTTCAAATTTTTTTGTCAAATGCATATTACTTTGACATGGTACAAATGCAGAAATTAATGATCTAATGAATACTTTATGGGCTGGTTGATACATTAGGGTTAGAACACTGACTTGTTTTACTTGCTTGCAATAAATTTGGAAAGATCTAAAAATAAGGTAGGACAGCAGTTTCCTACATAAGAACTTCAGGATCACTTTTTATTGTTCCTCAGTATTTGGTGTATCTGAAAAAGTGTAGACCTTATTTTGTGATGGCCAGGAACCACCCAGTCACAATACCATAAACAACTAAATAAAGGCGGGGTTTTATCCTGCAGGGAGAAAAAAGAGGGGAGAGGACCTATTTTCACGGAATTGCAGCACATTAATTGGAATGTGCCCTACAATACATTCTCAATGTTGAACAGATTGAAATACATGAAAATTAAAAAGTAATTCAGTTGTTGTTTTAATATTTCTAGCAAGTATTGCTTTGAAGAAATGGTTTGCTTCACCAGTATTTAGGGTGGCTTACCTGGCATCAGATTTTGGATGTATGTCATAAATACTCTGATATGCTCACATTTGATTCACAGATTTACAAACTACGAGTTGGACTCAGAGAAAATGTATAATTATAGCTAACATTGATGTTGACAGGAAAAGTACTTTAGAAAAAATCACCCCTGAGATGTTGACTCCAAACTGCTGCTGCAGTGCAGCATGTCCTCAGCTGTGTAGCTGCAGCTGTTTGAAGGGCCACATTAAAATCATTCTGGCCTTAAAAAGTCAAAGCAAAACCCTCTGATTCTCCCTTGTGGGGGATAAAGTGTCAATTTTTGTTCTTACTACTGAACATTTCAGTGTTGTGGCTGGATGGACCCATATATAGCTGCTGGATATAAGCAGAGATGGAAGTGAGAGGTCAAAACTTAGTGCAAGGCGCCTTCTTAATCTGGTCTCAACACCAAAAAAAGCACATTCTTGTAACATTCTTCAAGGACTCCATCAAAATGTTTTTATAGTTCTGACTTACTATTTTTCCAGGGTATTTTAATTCTATCAGCCAACATACTTACATATATTTTTTGTGAAAATACCTATTTTTCAATCATGTTTCAATAAGCACTCACCCAAATTAAGCCTACAGGTTTTATGTTACAGCACAACTCTTAGGTAATGATCTATTACTTTAATGACGGCGGTATTGTGGTTGCTACTTTTGCTATTCATTGTATTAGTCCCCCCACAGGTTATATTTTAAAATATTCCCCACACTGATTAGTAGTAAAACTGTCATTGACTTTTATTCAGGTAATTGAAATATTTTCAGAGAAAAGATCGAAGTTTAATTAATCTTCCAAATTAATTCACATGAAGGTACTCTTAATCTCACATAATGAAACCCTTACCCTGAGCATTTCATAATATTCTGCAATAATTTAAAATATTATCTTCCTATCTGATACATGAGAACCCTGCTGCTGGTAAAGTAGCATCTGTCACTAGTCCTTTTCTGCCTCCAGTGCCTGAAGTGAGTTGCAGACCATTGCCTACAGGGTTTAAAGTGACCTCAAAATAATACAGAAATATTGATTTACAATTTAAATTGTTATTTTGCTTCATTTCTTTCCGAACTCCTTGACAACTAAGGGTCAAACAGAGTCAATTAGGTAAACCAAAAATATCAGCCCTGAACGATTTCTGCTTATCTCTCTGGATGTCTCAGTATGACCCACAGCTGCTCATCTCCAAATATTCATGAAAGCAGAACACAAAGTGATTATAAAATATTTGCAATTCTGAATCAAGTTACTTCGATCTGTTCTAATCTTGTTAATCTTGTGCAATCTCCAATATTCTACCATTATTTGGTACATATCTGAACTTCCAATTAAGTACCCAACCTACCAACACACTTATCAGAGATTTTCAGACTGTTTTTTTACCTACTACGAGTCCAAACCACTACTGATTGCTTCATGTTTTTTCCAGATGTATTCCTGCCCAAACTGTTAAGAAAGTTTAGGAATCATTTGGATTATTTCATGCTTTGAATTTCTGCCTTTCACACTGAAGTTCTGGAAGCATTTTGTTCTTTCTCATTAGAAGTGTCTGCCTGGATCTCAAACTTGCCATGATACCACCTGTCTACTTCTAGAATCAATTTTCTTTCTCTAATCGTATCTTAAACAATCTTTATTCTTCTAGTGAAACTGTCCCAATCAAACTCCTAATTCTTTACTAATATCTGCAGTGATAATGTCAAACAGTAAAAAAGTATTAATTGGTCTCAACCTCCTGTTTGGATAACGTAAATGATGATCAAAAGTTTTAACCCACAACATTTAATCTGTTTGAAATTTTTTTTTGCACCTTCACTATTACAAGTGAACCATGATTTGAAATTCTTCCTTTCTTCTGCACATTTTTGAGATTTTCACATAATCATACAGCTCTCATCTCAAACATTACTATTTATTTCATTATTTACTCAGCAGTGGCTACTGTCGTAATGTAAAGAAGCACTTAGAGGATTAAAGAAACCAGATTCTTAAGCTTAATTTTTTTTTTTTAATAAAACCCCTCACAAAATAAAGTGGCTTTGGCAACCATTTTTAGAAGACTGAAATACTTTGGAAAGACTATAATAGAAGAGCACGATTTTCAGGGGACCAAAATTCAGTCCTAACAGTCTGAATTTCCAGTGGCAAATCTATCTACACAACAAAAATTACATCTGAAAACAACTCTTGGTCTTAGCACCTTGTCTAGGTTAGTTTAGGTCTAGTTGAGAGCATGTTAGTTTCTCCAGCTGTAGCTCTCCTTTTTATGGGTTCTTAACTTTCTTCACAGTTTAATGTTTTCAGAAGGAGCACTTGTGAACTGTAATGGTCCCAGAGCAGCTGTTACAGCTGTCAGTGCATAAGCACTGTTAAACACTCTACACAAGTATTTACAGAATAGAAATAAAAAGGCTTCAAAATTGTCATTATATTCTTTGTGGTAAATAAGAAACTCCCTGAAAATTAAAGCCTCTCTGCCACTGCTGAGTTTCTTGGTTCATAGAACTAAAATAATTTCCTTTTCCGGTTTAATATTCTAATAACTGTCCTGGCCAGCTTCTCCAAACACTGAGAGGGAACAGTGTGGTGAAGCTGGGAAAGATGCTGTGCTGATGAGAATCCTACATGACCTTCCTTCTGTGTGGCTTCAGGGATATCAGAGAATCATGGAATGTGTTGAGTTAGAATTGCTGCTTATTATTAAATTGATATAATATTCCAGGCTAAAGAAATTAGGCTGTCTTCATGGAAGCAGCATTAACAATTTCAGCTAGATTCATCCACAAATGATAGGAAATTAGTCCCACATCATATGTATATTTTCATATACAACTATGACATTTATACACAAGCATAATGACAGAAAATTAAACACCAGCAAAATCAAATATTATTATCATTGGCAAAAAATGATAAATGCAAGCTAGCAGCAGAATTGAAAACACCTTTTCAAGATCTCCTGTAAGGGAATACTCCTTGCCAAGAAAAATGTCACAGACCGGAATACAGTTCAAAACTTTAGTTTAATTATTGTAACAAAAATATTTATTTTAGTTCATTCTGCTTTATCATAGGAGACAAAAAATACACATTTGGATATTTTATCCTTCTACCGTGCCAGTTAATAAAAGAGAAGGGTTTAGCATGATATTTGTGTTGTAAATCCATGTCCAGAAATATCTGGAACTACCCAATAAAATAACCACCTAAAAATGTTTGAATAAGCAGCTTTTGGAACATGACTACACCTCTTTGTTCAAAACCAGCTATAGAAATCTTTAAATTGCTAAGCAGCACAGGCCAAAGTCTGCCCTTTAGTGCAATTACAGAAAGCCACAGACAGTGGACATTTGCTGTAAAGACTAGGTATGCAAAGGCAAAATACGACACTGTAAGAACTGATTTTAAGTTGCCTTTATTTTTAGTCCAAATCGTATACTTGACATTTGATAGCCTCAGGGAGGCACACTCTTTCTGATGTTTCAGTGCCTTGTACAACCATGATTTAGCCTTAAGAATGATCACAAATTAGTGTGTAATAGCATGTAACAAGCATATTAATACATGCTATTGTAACATGTAACAAGCATGCTATTACATACTATTTTGTTATGATAATAATAATTATATAAATTAGGATATAGGACACATGGTGATAAAGATGGGATTAAAATTAAGAAATGCTGAAGATAAATTTAACAGTCACAACATGGCCAATCTTTTCTTATTTTCAACATGAAGAGACAATATATGTCTTTATATTAAAAAAAATCAACTTCAAAATAGTACAGTTTTTAAAAGTAGTTCAAAAGTGTGTCTTTAATAAGTTAACTCTGATCAGCACCTAGATCAAGGCAGAGGCATGACTGCTCTAGTATTAGCATTTTTGGCTGGATAAGGACCATGCTCTATGGTAAAAGCAGTGTTGATATCCTTCTATCTTACGAAGTGCCATGTATAGTGAAAATAAATGAGAAATTAAAATGTTGCATGCTTTTAAACAGCTGTTTAAAGACTTGGAGTTTCATTCAAAAGTATTTTGTCTTATTTTAACAGTCTGTATCACATAACTTGGGCAAGTCAGAGTATTCTTCCAGTCTGTAACAGCAAATGTGATGACGTATTTAAAGAACATTTTTTCTGAATAGTTGTGCATACTGCACATCCCAGCACATACTGCACCATCAGCATCAAGGTCACCTATTAAATGGCACAGTAAACGAGGTAGGCAGGAGATCAACCATCCTTATTAAAATAGGCTATGGTAGACAACGGGTTTTATTTTACAGTCTGGCAAAAAATAAGTAATGTAAGGTAAAAATCAGTCAAGCTACTTATAGCTTTTTAAATGGGATAGCTATTTTGAAAACAATTTTAGACGATTTATTTTAGTTTATTACTATGCTTTACAAATTGCTTATACAGTGCAAAATATAATTCAGTTGGAAAATATAATGAGGCGATTAACAGCATGTCTTTTAATTTTGATATAATGGAAATAGGAAGAACATGCTGTAATTTAAGTGACTCGGCAGTTATATAATAGCTCATGCACTTGGCATTATTGTACTAATTGGTCTAATATCAATTTTCATTGATATTAGAAGAAAGCCACTAGCTGTGAGAATAGGTCAGATCTACGCCTCTAGATCTACAGGACTCCAAAAGAGGTCAAATAATCAGTGAGTAGATGAAATTAATAAAGCCAGAAGTCCCCAGTGGACAGGATTTAATTTGACTCCCTTCATAACTTCTATTTGATAGTTCAAGAAGCATTTCAGGTCAATTATATTAATAGAAACTGTTTGAGTGAAAAGATGTTAATGATTATCCAGAGCTAATTAGCATAGCTATTTTCACTCCATCTTCTACAAAGAGAAAGGCAGAACATGCACACAGAATCAGACTCTCTTTTTGATCAACGATGGAAACTGGCAGAGGACAAAAGGATGTGTGCAACAACTTAGCAGCTTTTAGTGACAAGCCAATACTCTGTGATGAAACCCAAAAATAAACACTGAAATTTATAATTTATTAAATAATATTTAACAGGAAAACTGAAGCAAAACTAGAACATTATAGTCACTGCCAAATATTAATTTTTGCTTCTTTTATATAAGCCTACTCTACTTCATTCCTCTTGCACTCTTCACATCAGCAAATGCATCTGTAGATCTCTCTCAAGCACACAGGTGCAGAGATGGTAAAAGTCACAGGAAATTGAGAAATATTTAATAAGAAACAAAAGTGAGATTACTTAACTAAAGAGTATCGGATCTAGTATACTGGAACCTACAAAAACTAAGCCAAGCCTTTTCAATTGATAGTTCTTCATAGGTCCATCACTCAGACTTCTAGGTGGTGTCATGAAGAAGCAGTTTGGTTGTAAGTCATTCTTATATGCTACTGAAGCTTTTTTTTTCGTTTTCTTGTTTTTTCATGTTTCTTCTCATGGTTTACTGTAAAAGAAACTGTTTTTATCTCTTTCAAACCAATACCTGATCAAATCTGGATACTTAGACACAAAAAGTACCATTTGGAACCACGGCCAATCGTAGCCATGAAATCTCTACCTCTGTGCTAAGATTCAAGCACGCAATTGAACTGCTTCAAATAAAGTAACTCCTGATGCACGTTTTAATGAGGCTTGTTGCAAGCGTCAAATCTGTTCCCCTTGCCTGCAAGACTGACTATAACGAGGGGCATGTGTTACCGTGTAATCAAGCAGCAGTCATGAATGATGCTGTCCTCCACGAAGATGCCACTCTCCTCGTCGGTTTCGATCAGGCGCCCCGCGTGGTACCAATGCACTTGGGTGGTGTTGTCCACGTAAGTTGCAGTGCACTGAAATGGCAAGCGGTCTCCATGGAAAACCACTTGTCTTTGTGACGGGATCAGCTCGAAGAGAGGAAGTTCCAGAGGCCCAGCTGCAGGGAAAACGAAGCAAAACAAAAATAGGAAAATGAAATCACAATTAATTCCTCTCTTATGAATACTGTAAAGTGAACCAATTGCATACAATTCTAGCTTCTTAGATCTTCATGTTAAAATGCTAATATAAGAGATATAACCATTAACTACCCACTGCAGTCATGCTGTGAGTTCTAGAGATCAAATTTTTTTCACTGGTGTGAGCCCAGATAAATACAGGATTACCAGAATATCTACAGAAAATAAGTTTCGTGAAACAGGTCACAGAATGGTTGAGATTGGAAGGCATCTTTTGAGATGCTCCAACCCAGCCTCCTTCTCAAGGCAGGATGCCTTAGTATACAAGCATACAGAATAAAAAAGTGTCTTCCAATTAGAGAAAAAATACAGCTATTAATATAGGTTCAGTTAACATTTATAGGACCACTTCATTGTCAGTAGAGGAAATGCCCACTGTGCTCCAGAACAAAACTTACTTTCTAGAGAGCCTAAACTACTTCATATGTCTGGGATTTGGATAATAACAAGACTAATAGAAGTTAAACTTTCCCCTTAAGTTCAACTGTCCCCATGACTTTTCATTTCCCGTTTGTTCTGCCTATTCCACAAGTCATCTCTACTCTCTAGATAATTACTTAACATTAAATATTTATCTAAGTAGCTCTTTTTATCTACTTAAAGATGAATCCTTTTTACCATATTTTTAAATGAACTTTATCACTCGAAGCTCTCTCCAAGAAACACCCCAATAATGAGAATACTGCACATTCTAAGCAGGCTATTACAAAAACCAGCTTTCATAATCGCAAACCCAAATGCCTAAACACAATTTAAAAAAAAAAGAAACATTGCAAATTTGGAAGGTATATGCATTTTTGGCCCTGATGAAAGTCTGCTATTTCATAGATTTGAGAGTGATTGAAGGCATTTTTTTCCAATCCTAAAGCCTCCCTAGAGACCGCTTCTCTAGACAGTATTTGTTTTCTTCTCTTCTTATTTCTAAATCTCAAAACTACCTTAAGACAACTTCTCCAAAATATTTTCTCTATATTATGAGCTAAATGCTATTTCTTTACATTCATAACAGAAAATTGAAAAGGAGCATTTTAGGAAAAAAAATATCTGAAACAGACACTGAACGTAAAGAAAGATGATAATCTTCTTTGGGATAATAAGGAATAAAGGGGACCTTATTTTCTTTTTTTCTGATATAGTTCTTCTTAAGCAGAAGAAAATTACTACCACTGATACTTTGTTATCATTGCAAAAAATTCTAATGGTAATGAAAATACTAAAGACTCACAAACATGACTGACAAACAGACTACCATGAACATCCTGCACAACAGTTCCTATAATACAGCCTTTTCACCTCAGCCTTCAACACCAAAACAATTCACTGAGCCTGGGTCACTTTATAACCTCACTCTGCAATATCACCTGAGACAAAAAGGCCTCCAGTCTTGCACCGTGGTTATCATTCTACCTTGATGAGGAAAGAGAATTTTAAAGCTAGATCTTCTCCCTTCTTTTTCTTCTGTTTTCATTTAAAGGCCTCTCATCATTAATATCAATCCATCCTACAGAGTTGTCAGCTGAAAGGTCACCCTTACACATTTGCACCACTAGTAACTATCTCAAACATCTATTTTTCTGACAAGTACCTTTTTTTTTTTCCACTTCACTGCTCGCCATTTTATCTTCCTTAAACTCGCTCCTCAAAATCCTCCATTGCCCATAACAAATATAGATGAACTTAGCCATGTCTATCCAAGTTGCAAGCCATAATCACTGGTTCTACAGCTGCTAAAATTTGTGGACAACCCATAGTGCTTTTCCTCTTACTCAGCATCCCACCCTAACACACTTCTTTCTGTCATTCAGGTGTTGTCTTTGGAACTCTTTAACTGTGACAAGTTGCACTTACAAACCCAACTTTGGGCCCTTGTTACTGTTCGAGTATTTAAGTGTTAAACAGTATATTCATCATCTGCTTTGAGTAAACAGTGAGAGGGATCACTTCTTTTACACAAGGAAGATGCTGGCCAGCACAGCACACAAGATTGGTACAAAAGTGAATACGTGCTGCTGCTGTTTGTGAGAAGCACACAGAGGATTAAGGGGCTGGCTGCTCTCCACTGAACTGTTTTAAGTCTGCTGTGACTATAAAGGGCAGCGTTCAGAAAACCCTCCTTACCTGTGTACCCATCCTGTAATTTACCTTTTGATTGCACCTGTTCTACAGAGACAAAGATGTGCTACTAAAAATTCCTTGAAACATACACAGTATTTTTATATGACCTTTGGCTTCTAATTAAGAGAAGAGAAGCTAAATCAGATTAACGCTTCATTCCTAATAGCTGCAGCCTTGGTCTCAGTCATTTATATTAAATGTCTTTAACTAGCAGATGGAGAGAATCTCTCTCAAAAAAGTTGCAATTTTTGTGTTGCATTATGAAGTCAATTATGGAATATAAGGAAATATATGGAATGCAAATTTAGTCATAAATTAATGAAAATACTACCAAAATGTAGAAAAAATAAGCATACTGTCACAAGTACAACAGCAAGAGATGCTACTCACAGAAACAAAGTATTTCGCACAAAGACATTAGTTTTTAACTGAGGATGTACTATCTGGTCAAATGGTTTTGGTCATGCAGTGAGTGACACATTGTGTCATGAGGCTATGAAGTAGGAAGAGTGTGAACTAGACTATCAATATCTTTAAGTCAAGTTAAATAACTTGCTGAGCATATGGATGAAGTGTAACACTATCACTCTGAATTTATCTCTGTCTTTAGCATTGGTGTCTAAGGCTCTCCCACAACCTCTTCTGTTGCTCAGCCAACCCAGAAATAGAGTGGGAATGAGGTGTTCTCTACAGCTTTTGTCAATTAATGATCAGAAGTGAACAAAAACTTTTTTTTACTTCAGCATGTCAAAAAATGATCAGTCCTATCAACAGTGTACTAATTTTCTTTTTCTCTGCAAATCCTTTTAAGTGCCAACAAAGATGCAAAATTAATTAATTTTTGGGATTACAGATACCATTATGCTAGGATATCCTCCTGACCAGCTTTGAGAATGCACCTATTTAGGTTGGCCAAATTGACAAATAATGCTGAAAACTGATTTTCAAATTGAAAATAATAAAATTTCTATGTATTATGACATTTGCAGACCATGAAAGGTAAACATAAGTACTTCTGGAAAACATCTGCTTTTAATCTCTGTAGTGTCCACATAAAAAAATTAATACCAGAGCTAATCTTCAGTTGTTTTCCAGGGATACTAATGATTTAAATGTCTGAGGCTGGTTCTGCAACCATTACTCATGCAGAAGTTTCAGCTGACTTCTGTGACACAGCTCACAGTTATGAGGATTAATTGCATCAATAAGAGTTTCAGGATTAGGACCAATATCCTTTATCTCAAATGGCTATAAAATTATTGTAGAGTTCCATCAGCATCAGCTGGAAATACTTATTTTAAATCCATAATCCAACAATCTTTCAAATTCAGAATAAAAATGAAAGTATTGATTAATGCTGTACACACATTCTCAAACTTGACTTTGAGACCAAAGTAAGAAGTAAGAAACTCTGAAAGCATTTGGAATTATTTTGGCATTGATTTGACAGCACTTTAAATATAACAGCTCCGGCAAGCATAGCCCTACACAATTGAATTTTTTTCTTTGATTATGTGGGTAATAAAGACTAAATTGGGATTACTTAATATATATAATCTCTGATGCTCACATTTATGTGTGTGTGTATGTACGGCAGACACAACAGCCTCATAAGATTAAAAAGTTTACTATTGTGTGTTGAGAAGGGAGGGAGTAATTTACAGGGATTTTATTTACTTTTTACACACTTGAAGAATATTCCAAGATGCTCCTTCCAAGACAATCCACTGTGCTGCCCTCGAGCTTGGAGCCAGCACCCCCATCTGCAAACGAGAGGTGTGACTCCTCTCTAGGCATTCAGATCAAGAGCTGATGGAGTGTTTTACAGTCTTTACCTGTCTTGTCTCTCCAGTCAGCACTAAACCATGATTGCAGCAGAGCACCACAGGAATCACTGATTGCAGCATGAATCTAAAGGTCTAACCCATCATTACAGTAATTACATCTTTTTCGTTATCTTTCACTTCTCAGCAGAAAAGGGTTTTGTCGACTGAAGGCCAGACTCTTTATGCCATCTAGTCTTGTACCTCAGATTAGATCTAGACTAGAATACTGAGGACATACAGAGAAGGAATCAGGTTACACAAACACCACTGAATTAGGATTATCACTTGTGTCCTTTTCACAGAGAGTATACCGCTGCATATTTTAATGCATGCAGTGTCCCAAGATGTTGAAAAAGAAAATAGAAATTATTTTAAAAACAATTAGCTAAAATATGAAAATAGCAAGGTGCCCTGAAGCGCTAAGGAAATGTTCCAATGCATATGCCCTTAAAATATTTATAAAAAATTGGTCTCACACACATGTACACACATCATGTATTTCCTGTTTTTTCCTTACACTTCAGTTCTTGAGATTTTACAAGCATTACAATTTCCTATCTAATTTTGGCCTTCTTTTTTGTTTTAAAAGTTTTAAAAGAAAAGGAGAAGAGTATGAAGAAAATACTGCTGTTGCCTGACATACACAGAACAAAAATGCTTGTAGAAAAGATAACATAAAGTGCATTTCTACCCATAGTTTACATTTTTAAGTACCATATGATTATCTTTAGATAATATTCACTCCTAATGAATGCACACTACCGTCTTCTGGGGGAAGAACCAAAAGCAAACCTATAAGCACAAGACCTGGCCTATGCAAGAGATTTGCCTAAACACCACAGAAAACTGGGTAGTCAATAACCAACACGACCAGCACAAGGTACTGGAGAACCTGTGTCCTACCTCCAGCCACCTTTGTTGCATTTCCTGCTGCATAACCTTTAACCTGGGCAGCTCAGCTCTACAGCTCAACAGCTACTGAGTGCATAAACCCGTACTACACCAGCAGGTTCTGCTGCACAGTCTACTGTGTTCAGTTTTCTGCTATACTTTTTCTGGTCCTCATTAACTGGCTTTGTTTGCTATCAACAGTTTTCACACAACCAGAAATAGGAAAATCCACAGGTTTCTCCAGGCTGCCCACACATCAGTTCTGCAATACAGTGCCCACATCTCAGGATACACCATTGACTTCAGTTTATTGGTAGAAAATTCAGTTTTCTACAGTGTACCACAAGCTTCTGGAACAGAAAAAAAGCCAGAGGTTGGCATTTTGCTTCTTGTTAATCACTTGATTTATTGTATTGCCAATGGGCTTTTTATTTGAACTGAGTGTGCCTACAGAGTGCGGCACATCCTGCTGACAAAAGTGTGAGTTAGAGCTCTAATATTTGTATACAGTCTCAGTGGGAAAGAAATGTGCATGGAAAGCACAGTGGGGGAAAGCTGGAAGTGAGGACAAAGCAAAGGAACCAATCCAAGAAAAAGGACAGATGAAAATGAGGAAAAACAAATTGAAAAACATTAGTTAAAAATCTGAATTGCTGACAGTGCAAATTATATCTGATGATATTTACTGAATGGAATTGGAGAAAAGAGCGTGATCTGAATTGCTCCAACAGCCAGCTCTGCCAAAAAGGGAGGTGCCAGTACACCAATGCCAGTTTTTCTGTTGCAAAATTTGCTGGCAGTTTGGTGTAGAAGGTCACAGACTGCACCACGTGCCAAGGAAGTCAAGAATGAATACAGGACTGAGGCCAAGCTTCAGTTTTAATAAAAGCTGTGCCTGGCTTCAGTTTCAACATAATATCAAGAAAATACAGATGCCAACATGTATTAAACACGGCAGAATAAGGTAAGTCTCTTGGGCTCGGGACAAGAAAGCTTTGTATCACATTCATTTACCACTCACTGCAGAAAAAGCAGAGCTTTTGTTTGTGTAATAGCTTCTTATTTCCACCAGCTTCATAATGCTGGCATGGCAAGACATATTCCACACCATTTTATCAGTCCCTTTCACTCTCATACATGCTTTTCAGACAGGAATATCAAGCAGTGTTTTTGCTTTGGTTGGTGTGTTGGGGGTGGTTTTTTTCTTCCCAGCATCTTATAATTAAATTATGGGGTTATGTTCCTTTTGTAATGCTAAGTGCTACACTGAAATGGTAGCCACTAACCAAAGAGCAAGATTTCTGACATGTATGCTGTTTTACCTAAAGCTACAAATTCTGTATGGTGTTTTACTCCTGAAAACTTTTATAAAGCCATCAAAGGAGATGAACAGAAGTAGTAAACAGGATTTATTGTAAGTTTGAAGGACAGTGATCCCAGGCTGTCACAGTCCACTGCTACTGGTATTTCAGTTACCTGAGTTAGCTAACCTTACAGAGGTACTCCATATACACAAAACAGAAGATAAAAATCAGTCCAAATATGCCAAGATGAGCTACAATCATAGCTTTGGGTGAGTCTTTGAGACCCACTTGGATTCTATAACTTACCTGATTTATTTACTTAAAATAATTTACAGCTACATAAAAACTAGGAAGGGCTGAGGTGGGGAATGTACAATTCAAATCTACTCACTTTTGGCAAATCCAAGAAACACAGTTTTCATCCAGCATCCTGCAGGTGGATGACATCCCCAGCCTTTACAAAGTTATTTAACTTGTCTTTGTCTACAGGAGCTTCCTCCAGATTCATAAGGCCCAGTAAAACTAAATTGTCCTTTTTGCAGCAGTTCTAGGGACTGATGTGTCTTGTGAGGGAGCAGTGGAAAAACTCTTTCTTATTTACTGATGATAGCAGTGATTTACTTGATAGGAAAGTAGAGGCAGTGAAAAACAGAGGTAACATGTTTCACTTATTTAATAATACGTTTCATTTATTTAATATAAATGTCAAATATCAAACCATTTTAATCTGTAAAATGGTAACAGTTACTTGAAAGATTTCCATAATATGAAATTCAAGGTTTTGTTCCAGTTAAACAATTAAAAAATTGCATTGTCTTGCACTGGTATAAAAATCTAAAAGAATAGGCAAATAGCTTTCTCATCACTGATTTCTTTCCTATCAAATAAAACTGCTGCAACTTTTCAATTTCTTATTTTCAAATTGTCCCAGAACTCTACTTCAGAAGCTGGGGAGCATTTGATTATTTGCCATATGCTGAAACTTGAAGACCATAACATATTGACAGCTATGGTATTGGAAGATTCATCAACCCAAATTTCTTCCTGGCACCAGTCAGAAACCCACTGTTAGAAAGTTAATTTTGATTACTCAAATTACCCTTATGGCAAGTGAACTGGCTGGCTTGTGGCTTTGCATACTCATTACAGCTTGCAGTTAATAAAAATGGCTGAGCAGTGGAAAGGTAAAGCACCCAGCTCTACAAAACCACAGAATCATAGAATGGTTTGGGCTGGAACAGACCTTTAAATGTCATCTTGTCCAACTGCCCCTGAAATGAGCAGGGACATCCTTAACTCCCTAGGTTTGCTCAGAGCCCCATCCAACTCGACCTTAAATGTTTCCAGGTGTGGTGCATCCACCACACCTCTGGGGAGCCCGTTGCCAGTGTCTCACCACCCTCATTGTAAAAAACTTCTTCCTTGTGTTTAATCTAAATAGATCCTCTTTTAGTTTAAAACCATTACTCCTAATTCTATTGCTACAGGCCCTACTAAAAAGTCTGTCCCCATTTTTCCTAAAAACCCTCTCTTGGTATGGAAAGGATGCACTGAGGTCTTGGAGCCTTCACCTCTGCAACTAAGCAACCACAACTCTTTCAGCCTTTCCTCACAGGAAGGGTGTTCCATGTCTCCAACCATCTTTGTGGCTCCCCTCTGGACCCACTCCAACAGATATAATCAAATATACTGATTAGCTTTATCTAACTGGGAAGTGCAGTGGCAGCACTCATCTTTCCAAACCTTAAACCTTTTTTATTTTCAAATCGTAACTGCACAATCAGATCATGGAAAGATGGTGTCAGGAAGGTCCCAAGAGTGTCAGTGATTGTCCCTAACTGCCCAGAGTCCAGTAGCCTGCATGAGTTCCCATCTATACCAGAACAAAAAAGAAATAGAAAAAAATAAAAGAAATGCTGAACAAGCAACAGTTCTGTTGAAGTATGAAATTTTTCCATTCCAAACTCCTTTCAGCCCAGCTGACAGTGTCTGAAGCTCTCAACAGCCATTTTTATACAAACATTAAAGAAAGTGCTGTATGATGAAATGTGCTATAAAAATGTGAAACGCCACTATGGTATACTCCACTTAATTAAAAGAGAAATTGTTAGGATGGAAGCTTCACAGGGAATTTTCCTATGATTAACAATTAAGATTAATTACAGCAAACTCTAATAAAAAAGCTTAAATAATTTTATCTAGAAATCACCGGTATAAGATTTAACCCTAGTGTTTTAATGGATATGTTACCATATTATGAGTAAAGAACATATCTTCAGAGATACTCCATGGATTGTAGTCAAGGCTGTCTATTTCACCATTGTTTTGTTCATGAGCAACTGGCTTTTGAATATGGCCAGCTAAGTGTTCAAGGGCAGAAGTTTGAAGATTAAAAAGGCCTCATTTCACTGCTAATTTCACTCCATCTAGGCCAAATTTTCCTTCAGCTATTTTGCATGCTTTTTGGTATAGTAGTCATAGACAATGTAGAAAATAATATACAAGTGTACATTAAAAACCTCTAATGCAGTATGTAAGAGTAAGCTATGGTGAGAAAAACAAATTTGGTATATTTCCAGCATCTAAATCAGCAAGGTTTCAGGGATAAAAATTTCTGTTGAACTGGATTTTCATGTGTGAGCATAGATGCAAGAAAATACGTAGTAGTAAAATTTCATCTTCAAATGATCATTTTAATATTTCTGCTATTTCACATTTATAAGATTTAACTGTTACTAATTTTATGCCCCTAAACTTGCTGCAGTGTTCTAAACTGCCACTAAAGAAATTAGATAATAATGTTTAATATTAAATGTAGGGCAACATATTCCTTTTCCCCCATTTTGAAACTGATCATATTAGATGAGAAATCTAGAATTTGGAGCAAAAAGGTTAAGGCATTGTTCACTTCATACTACCAAATGATAGTATGGAAACCAACTTTGGTACATAAATGGCCACTTAGCTTTGACATAAAATGAATCTACCCCATCTATCTCTGAAAAAGCCAAAACACGGAGTTATATTATCTGATTTATATACATTGTTATTATGCATATTTTATTATTAAAGAAAATCCTGAATTGCTAACATTGTAAGACAAAAGTAATTGGAAGAGGATTTAAATACTACTAATTGTATCACTATCCATATCTTGCAAAACCTAATCCTGTGAAAGGTTATTAGTGTGAATATTCCTATTTCAACATAATTAGACCTATTCATGTGATTAGGCACTCCCTGCAGAATTAGAGCTGAAGTCTTGATTCTGCATATTCTGGAAGACAATGATGCTCCGCATGAATGCAGCAAGCTACCTGTGGACTGCCAAGAAACTGCAGGACTGAAATCTAAATCTGGATAATTAATCCATCATTCTTCCTGCTTGAGGTTTTGAGTTTAGTCAGCTACTACATACTGAAAACCCCCCACAGTTCAATATTTACACTGCGTTAATGTAGTAAGAATGACTTGTAAATTAAGAAAGAAATGGTTGAAACAATAATCTCAAACCCGTCCCTAAGTTTAAGTAAGTAACAAATGAGACCAAAAAAATGTTTCGTGTACACTGAGAAAAATAAATGAAGAAAAAAATACTCCTTGTTAATTTTAAGCCAGTGTTTTTTCTTGCAATATATTTTTCATAGAAAAGTAAACTTTTAAGAACAATCTATGTGCAAATATATATATTTGCAATTTTAAGACTTGAATGGCAATGTAGGTATTTCGTTTTTGGCACCACATGAAAAAAGAAAATTCAAATTTCACTTCTTTCAAAGACAAAACTCCCCAGTACCTATTTTTTTTCCTTTTTCAGCATTTTAAAAGTATGTATTTCTTTCAAAGTTCTTACTATTGGACAGTGGATACTGACTTACTCTGCTAGGAGTGACGGGGAAAAAATGGCCAATTACATCAGGTAAAATTATAAAGACATTTCAACAAATATAACATCTAAAACAACACCATTCCATCATTGCTGAGAAAGCATTTAAAGCCACACTGAGTTTTAAGAATCTATGTCAACGGAAAAGTAAGCTGCTTCAAAAAAATGGAAGTACTTTATAGAAGAAGTATAGAAAAGAAAATGTTCAATTTTTTCCCAATGGTATTACTCTAATTGATTTAAAATGTCTTGAATGTTTCAAATTTTTTGGTATTTTAGGTAAGATTGTAAAAAAAGAAAAAATTACTTATTAAAATAGACTAGGGAGCTGCATGTGACCTGAGAGAAATACACCCTGACGTTCTCCTGATATTTAAGCATGAGAAATGCAGATTAGAAAATGTGACAGTAGGTAGGTAAAGATGAAAGTACTTCCTACCTTTGCAAGAAATTTAATCTTAAAATGGACAAGAAATCTCTAGTAACACAAGTAGAATGAATGCATAAAGAATATAAATGTATTTTCTTCTTTTTTTCGCTTAGCGCAGGTTTCACTGTGAACAGGCACGGAGCACCAGAGCAAAAAGCACCTACATTTTAGCCTGACTCTGCTCCTTTGGGGCAACAGATACTCTGATTCTCAGTGAAGTGAGGCAAACTACAAAAGACAAGGTGCTGGTTAAGTACAAACAATTCCCTAACAACTGTATCTCCTCCCTTCCAATAAATTATTCACATTTTCTATGAAACATTTAAAGAATTTTATTGCAGAATACAGAAGTCAGAAAGGATTTATCTCTTTGATTTTTATTCCTCCCTTTGAAGTGTCCCTCCTAAGTAGGGAGTCTATCACACCCCAAATGCCACATTTCAACAATATTTTATGAGTCAGAACTTGCTAATTTCACTCATGAGTTAACACTTTAGACTAAGGTAGTTTACAGAATTCAGAGACTGAGTAATAATTCAAACACTGTTGGACACTCACAACTTGTAGCTATTACCTTCTTTTCTCATCTCCATTTTCAGTAGGCTGGATTTTTATTCTACTGCAGTGTTAACACTTTTCTCAGTAGACAGCCCCCTAAGGCATGGCAGAAGCCTCACCACAGAGATCCCACACAGACAAAACTCCAGCTCTATTTTGAGTGCTCACTCCTTGCCATCCCCGGTGAAAGTTCTAATTGACTATGAAAGCTTTTAGTAAATTATGAACCAACCCAAAGAATTTCCACTAAAAGTTTGATGTAAATACTTACAGTTCTATGGATGACAATCAACAGGTGCACCACCCATGGACAGAACACACATTTTGGCATAATACATACTTTCAAAATAATTCACTGCAATAATCCCTCTGTGAAACACCCTACAGTTGATTTTTATGAATGTGAAGCACACAGAGCAACAAGAGAATTCAAACCAAGCTTCTGGGCACTGAAGCTCTGGGTACTCCACCTCTGAAAACAGGCTCCTGCAACTCGGGAAGGACCCTGCCCTCATTTAAGGCAGATGAGAAGGTATCTAAAACCAGATGCTATCTCACCCATCTTAATACAAGAAAGGAAAATTACTCAGCTGAGATATTTTGTCTTGTAGTTTGCCATTACTCTGTGCTTCTCAAGTTCTATTTCTACCACGTTTTCCCCTGAGACTGTGTCTTCAATGAATGTATCTAACATTTGTGCTTATAACTATTTCCTTTACCTCCGAAGTTTCTTTGCTGCAGATGGTATAAGCAGAACATGTATTAATACCAGCTTTGCCAATTGTCTCCATTTGCCCTTGGTGGCTGTAATTATTGCAACAGCATGGGTTTTCAGAGATGTGCAGTGTGTAGGTGCACATATCATGACCAAGATTAGGACAGTAGACTACAGAAACCTGAAAAGCTGCTGACACCAAAAAAGAAAAAAACTTATTTACTAACTGCATAAAAAAATGCGTAATGATAAAGAATAAAAATGTTATTTATTATGTATTAATGCAATAAACTCTAAGAAAAAAAATAGATTTCTCCTTTCATATTTTCTTTTCAAGCAATTTCTTTTTTAATTAACAGAAGGGAATAATATGTTCTCAATTACTTATTTATAAACATCGGTAGAGCATATATATATTGAAAACCAAGATTTTAATTTATAGGAGATCTGTTTGAGGAACAGCATTCTGTCCCAGGAGAATTAGATAATTTTCTTTGTGTAAATAAATAAATAAATAAATGTCTTAAAGCACCATAAAATTATTTTTATACTTTGACCTTTGCAATTTTTTTGGTAATATTTAGTAAATATTTTCAGCATTTTAGTCACAACATTTATCTAAATACTATTGATATTTTGTCAACTATTTTCTAACTTTTAAATAAAATCTAATTGGGGGAAAAAAGAAAGTCAGCACTTTTCCAAACATCTGTTTTGATGAGTCAACGTTTTCTAACAGAAAAACACTCCATCGCAGTTATATGTCAATTGTAATTTGCAGAACAACTGAATTTTTACTTCTTCATGCCTTTAGTTCAGTAACATCAATACAGTTTTGAGACTGAGAAACTAAATTCTAATATCTCATTCATCAGTATAAACAATCAAAACCCAGCTTTAAGAGCAATCTTTCATAATGCCCTTAAGACAAAAACTCATACGGGTCTCTCCCAAGTGAAGAATTTGGCCTAGAGAATCCATCTCTGCGGATGATGTGAGCCAGAGAAAATCACAGACTCCTATCAGACCACAGGTGGAATTCATAGCACCAGTATTCAGGAAAATGGAATTTTCCTCCTGGAAACTGCGTAACTTGTATTTGGAGTCACAGAGAAAGAGTAACAAGGCACTGCATGAAGCCAATTTCACAACCATTTTTCAGAAAGATATTCTGTCCACACCGTTATGAATTCATCACAGTCCCCCATCAAGGCAGAAGACAAGGGCAAAACGATCCTTTGTCATAACACTAGCTTTTCAGCTTTATTTCCAACATTGTGAAGAAATGTTTTATAACCAAACATTTCTGACAGTTGGAGAATTTTGTTAAAGAAGATTTAAGTAGCTCTTAAAAGCTGTCAGTGAAATACGCAAGCAGAACCCTGGGAATTCTGAAACTGTGCAGCTAATTAGCTCCTAAAAACCCCTAAAGCAGGTTTTTAACTGTTTTCAACAGGCAACTTACTACTTTGGCTACCATGAGTTAGTAGATGCATGAGAAAGGTTTTCCAGGAAGATATTCAAAAAATGTTTTTTTTCTCACCTTGACATACAAAATAAATCTAAAAAGCTGATGGCAAACTGCTCCCTGTAGCTATTCAGAATCTACATACTTTGAGGTTTTGGTTCATTCCCTAACTCTCCTGCAAAATTCTTTGCCCATTTCTCTCCTATTTATATTTTTTTCCCTTTCATTCTTCTATTTTTTGCTCATCTTGTGACTGCGATATCTCATGACATCTTTTAGCATGTAGAAGGAAAATCAGTGACTATACATGAAAATGTCTGACAGTATGGATGATGTTCACATTAAGTAGTTTTTAATTTTTAAGTCACTCAATATTTTCTTTAAGATATGTTTAATTTGATCAGCTCTGTGCATATTTCAACACATATTATTTATAATTCATTCTCAATAGCTATTATTATTTTGGAGCCAGACAGCCTTCTATTATGCCTAAGCTTGAATTAACTTACTGAAAATGAAATTGCTAAACGTTCTGGGCACTGTGAGCTACCCAGAAGATACTCTGAGCACCATTAAATACCTGGCAGATATTACAGAGCTGCTGGAAGGCTCAGCAATTATAACCACTGTAAAAATCTCTTCCAACTTGGATATCGGAAGCAATGTCAAGCTACTGGAAGTCATTACAACCCTTGTCAAGTGTTCTGTGGACATTGTAAATAGGAGAACTAGATGAGCATTATAAATTCTGTATCAGAGGTCTGATAAGGAGTCCTATTAGGAATTAAATTATGAAATTCTGAGAAATTGCTTTCATTTCCCCTGTAAAATTCAGAGATTTATATTCACTTGTTACCTTGAAATACCAAGTACCAGTCCTTAATCACTCTTCTGATCATTTCAGCACTTTTAGAAGAAGTACTTCTCCTGCTGGGAAATGGATCTGTATGGAAATGCTCATGCTGCCTCTCTACAAAATGGGAGCTTGATATTTGAAAAGTATTGCAGAATTTCAAATGTTGGTAACACAGGCTACTGGAAATGTCCCTGCCTTTCTCTCACAAGAGCTCTTTCCATATTTGTCTCCAGACACCTATCTGTGTTTCCTTAACAATTGAACTGATGGACCATCTGTAGGCAGTACTCACATCCTTTCACATCTCTCCCAACTTAGAAACATATGTAATTTTAGTTAAAACCAATTCTCTGTGTATCATTCCAGTCAAGTTCTGATCTCCCTTCTGCTATGAATGTATTTGTTAGCAACACACATCATTCTTCTTGTGGTTACTAGGAGAAAAGTGTGACTCTCCTTTTGTTTGCAAAAGACATTAGCAAAGTCACAGTCTCAGCAATTTTCTGTCATTCAAGCATGTCAAAGATTCAAAGATTCTGCAATTAATCAACTATGTGTGAAATTAAACTTCTGATTCTGGAACCCACAGCGATCTTTTCTCTGCAGTGTGATACTTTTAAAAATCTCTGGTTTAGTCTGCTCATTGCTAGCCAACGCCCAGTGTGAAATGAGTTTTCTTTACTCATTCATATTTTTTTGCCTTCTTCCTCGCACCGTATCCATCATGCTTGTTATGGTGGAAAATCTCCAAAAAACTTTTCACTTCTAAATCTTCAAATACGGAATTCACCTAACTGAAACTCACTGTAAGAATTCTATTCATCCCCAGGAAGTGGTGCTAAAATATATAGTTACAGGTTGATAAAAATGAAAAATACAAGAATGAAAGTTGACATTGATGTCACACTGTCAGATATATAACTTGAAAGAAACATTCAATAAATTCCTGTAGGAATCCTCAGTTTCATGAAGTATACAATGTAGAACTAGCATCATAGTTAAATGTTTTATGCCATGATTACGTATTACTGAATACATTGCAGGACAGTGGTGTTCTTGAGATATGGAATAAGAAATTTCTATTTTTTCCTGTTCTCTTTCATTCTTAGGTGTATCTTCTGTGTCACATATCTGTCAGATTTATTTATTTCATTTTTTGCATCATGTCTGGTGTTGATATTTTCTCTGGATTCCACTTCAATTTGTAATGCTAAATGAGAGTACAACTCACCACATATCAGCTGGTTTTCCTTCAGGTTATAAAGTGACAGCCCACGTAAAGCACTGGGGTAAGCACAAACTGTTTCCTCCGCTATTCGGACTGAAGCATTTCTGGCCCATTGCAAGACCCATTTTAGGTTACAGTCACAAATCAGTGAATCAGTGTTGAAATGTCTACAAAGACAAAGAATGAGCACAATTGGTACACATGCAGTTTTCATGAACATACTTTCTTCTGTCAGATTCAAATTATCTAATTCCAAAGAGAATTCTAGGTAGGTGCATAACTATGGATGTATGACTACAAAGACAGTCTGAGACAACCAATATATATTGTCCCACTGTTAATTACTTTCATAACATTATGCAAAAATTCTGGGTTTGGTTCCAGAACAGCACCACTGACTACTGAAATAATTCTGAGTCTGTGTTACTGCAGAAAATCATACTATCATTTATTAAAATCATACTTTCATTTATTAAAACCCCCTCTAAGTAGAAACATTCAGTATACACTTTTAAATCTTCGGCAGGTAAATTAATATGAATAAATGGGAACTGCTATTGTAATTTCAGGAAAAATATTTAATATTACTGGTTTTGTGCAATTAGAGGCCCAATAAGATGTAATGCAGGAAACCATGGAAAGGTATAGGATAATGAAAAAAAAAGGGATGCTAGTCAGGAGGGCTAGACTGGGCTAGTCAGGAATGGCGTCGAGTTGTCAGCGCTATCCATTTCCCTGCAACAGGTAAAGATGGCAGCTCATCAACAGTGAGCCAGACATGGATAACAAAATAATGCAGCTATTATTTTTGGAACGCATCTCTAGAAACAATCCCGTTTTAATTCATATCCAACTCTGCTGTGTTTATTCTAATGTCTTTCTGAAGTATTTCAGATTTACAAACAAAAGGAATGATACTCACAGGGCTTTCAGAGCTAGCAGCTCAGAAAAAAGTCCATTCATCAGACTTGAAAAAATATTCCCTGACAAATTCCTAGGGGAAAAAAAAGCAATTTACTTTTGGTTATAACAAATACAAGAAGAAAAGAAAATTGTTATCAAGTATAATTCTCCCAATGCTAATTAAGAAGTTTTGCTTTCCTGACAACAGTAAAAACATTTTTAATTTTGGTACATTACTTTTTAGTTTTGGTAAGTGACAGCAATATTTAAATCGAATCACACACTCTTACTTGTTGTATTTTCACAGCAGATACACATACAATTCACTTGGTCTCATAAAGAGGAACACTTCTACATATTTGAAAGAACAGAATTTGAAAAGAGAATATCCTAGAATTTGAGTAAAAACATTAATAAAATAATGAGACCGATATTGTATTTTTATTGTATACACAGAATGTTACTTCAAGTTAAAGAAACAAAAACAGTGTCTTAATTTAGTAATGTTCTAAGGAATTCAAGCAATTCCTTAAAACAGTAATGAGTTTTCAAAGTGACTACACAAACTGTTTTATTGCAAAGGACTTTAAACACACCAATTTTTCCCATCCTTAAATTAAGGACATTTCCATTTTAATTACTGCTCTGCTCTTTCTTGTCTTGATGGCTGAATGGCTCAGGCTGAATACTTGCAGAGGCAATTCATTTTTACATAGTTTAACAGCATTGCTCTGCCAGTACCTTAGTAGTACAAAAATTAAATGCTTAATTGTCAAGTAATAATGTCTTTTTCTATACCCATAAACTTAAAAATTAGTGCATATCCAAGATTAACACTTCAGAGCATTTGAATTACCTACTTTTGAAATATTGATATATGTTCCTTTCTGTCCAGTGCCTGAAGACTACATGTTTGAATTCAAGGTTGATTACAAAAATTCAGTTATCAGGAAAATTTCAGAGCTCTTCACTGGAGATATGTTGCAGATATAGGAAAAAAAATGTAGACTGGCAAAGAAAATGGTTTTATTACTTTTTCTTTTAAAAGGATGTTGTTATAATTACTGATTTTACTTCTCTTTTGTCTACAAAGTAAAGAATGTAGCTAAACTGAAGACTGACATTCAGATCAGGAGCAATGTACTAGCAGTGAGAAATCTATCAAGCTGCAAGAGATTTGAACCAGGTAAGGAACCAAAGTAAGGAAGACCGAAACTCAAAAACCCTGCTTTCTACAGAAACCTGTCCAGAAATCTATGGTTCAATAAATTCAAGTAAGAAGAGAAAATGTTGCTAATTTATAAATTAGTTTAAGACACTCTTGAAGAAATAACTAATTTCATTTTTGTATACAACTGAACATTTCAAAATTTCTTAGTAGTTTAAAACAAAATTCTGGTAATGGAGTATAAAAATAAACTGGCTCAGCAACATAAAGTGAAATTACTGAGTGATGATGAGATGTGTTGATATAACTGAACTAATTTTTAATATTTTATTTAACAGTGCACCTTTATTCAATTGTGGTGCAAAGCTCTTGGAAGAACTTTCAAATACCTCTTCAAGTGTGGATATGCCTAAAGGTGGACATGAACGTTTGCTTGTAGATACATATTCCTCTACCTTTAATATTCTGGATTTGTCAACAGGAAACTAAAAGTATGAGCATTTCACAGGCTCATTTAACCTCTTTACTTAAAATTAGGTGGACCTATCCAAGTATTTTTTGGACATAAGGCCTGACAAGGCATATGCTGAAGCAGCTCAGTGAACTGAGACATTAAAAAGACTAAATCAGGAACTGATAACCCTGACATTTACACTGAAGTAGATCAGAAGTGGTTCCAGTAATATGAAAGCAGTTACAGCAATATAAACTTACTGACAGAGGACAGTTAGTAAGTCCTGAACTGAAGGATGGGGAAAGCAATCTGCCCAGACCTGCGCTTCGCCTTGCCCCCTGCAGTACAGGAAGTTTTCCAACCTGACGCAAATCCCAGCCTCTCCCTTTAACAGCTTGCCAGGCTTCATACAGCAAAACAAACAGAGCACCAAGACTGAAGTTTGGGAATTTCATTTGGACTGAAGGGAAGTTTTATGTCTGGTCAATATTTTAGGAACTGGGGACAAACTGTATGTCATTTGCACAGTGTACACAGCAGGGTCCAGCAGACATACCTAAGCACCTGCCAGAGGCGCCCATTTGGTGTGGACGGAATCCATGAGCTTTTAGGTCCTACCAAATTCACCAAGACATCGAGCCAGGACTGACCTTCACTGCGCTAGCCTAAAAATTCCTGACTTGTGTTCCATTTACAGAAGGTTGTAGAATTCCTATAGAATTCCTTTTTACCAAGTGCTGGAATAATTGAGCTCTTGGCAGTAATGTCAGCAGAAAGCCAGCTATTCAACATTCTTCTGGCAATGACCTGGTTTGAAGTTTCCATATTACTACTAATAATTAGCAGACTAGGGTCATGTTCACAGGGCTGTGTAAGTCAAAAAGCAACACATTTCTATGTCCAAGAAACATAATTACAATCTTTGGATATCCAACAGCGGAAATAGATTGTTCTTTAATAAAAATTTCAGAAATCTTCTCAAATCACCCAAATAACTCATGCATTTCTGAGCTGATGCAGCACTCTGTAAATACCTGGTTCTTTAGTGCACATAACTTACATTATATATTAAAATATTGTCAAGTGTTTAGTGTTGTAAAATTCCTCCATTTCAGGTATCCTAAACCCCCACTCTAGCTTGATTTAAAAGGGCATTTGTTCTAAAAACATCTGTAACACCTAGTTTGCAAACATTTCAAACATAACAAATTAATGCACTCCAAAGCTGATAGCACTTACTATGCCATTAACTCACTCCATTAACAGAAAGATGTGCTTTCAGTTTTATCAGAGCTAAAACATTTCAGTCTTACTTATAAAGTCCTACACTTATTTTTTTCATATACCAATACTTGTGCTTTTACAGAAATTAATAAAGAACTTTTGCCAAAAGTTTTAATATAAATGACAAATGCCACAAAACAGTCAAAAAGCGTTATGTGTGTCAAGGTACCATTTGAAGAAGAATATAGGTAGAAGCAAAACTACATGAATATGAAGAATGCTTCCCTCTTAAAAGCAACATTAAAAAGCGAAAAGTTAAATGCAATGGTAACAGATTGATCTGTGCCAAAAAAAAAAAGGTGGGACAGGAGGTGTAAAAAAATGACAACAGAAATACAGAGTGAAGGGCAGGTTACATTGCATATTTCCTTGTTTGCTGAAATGTTGCTAAAAGGGGTCTGTTTGATTAACTGCGTTAGTGGTTTTTTTATTTGATTTCTGGAACCATACAAAGTGATTAGTTGATGCAATGACATCAAGAAAGTCAGACAAGAATTTCTGGCATAATATTATCACAAAGCTAACTGCTGATGATGATTCAGAGGCAGGATGAAGAGTAAATCAGATATAGTTTAATCAAACAATTGGAAGCAATGATGAAGTTTGGGTTTGAACCTCCAAAGGGAAGATCCAGCAGTAGCTACTCGTAAAAACAGATTTCAGGCTGCAACATTTTGAAACCTGAAAAGCTAAATTATGAGGGACTAAATAAAGGAAGTCTGGTATATCAGCACAGTGGCATCGTCTCAGTATTCTACAGCTCTTAATATTTAGATTAAATATAAACAGAATTAATGTAGATAGCAGTTCCATTACCTAGCAGAAATATATTTGCATACCTAATTCTGGAACAAAGCACTGAAACATTGGGTCCAAAGGAGATTTGGAAGATTGGTTGCATTCAATTATGTCACTCCTAGTTAGGATACATGCACCTCATCGCAGCATAAACACAGCCAAAAGGTAATACATTAGCCAAAAGAGGTAAACTAGTATCTTAGAAGAGGTAATAAATCTACTCTCATACTGAGGCACTGCCAGCTGCATCTGTCATATGACGTGAAAACATTTTGAAATCACTTTACAGAGTAAAAATCATCAAATCCAAGAAGGTGTAAAAATTAGATCAATTTCAAGGAACATAATCAAAAGTCACTGGCTGCAGTAATTTCAGGGCCTGTATGAAATTTTAATTTTCATTAGTAACTTTGAATTCAGTTCCTGTTCCTTGACATACACGTCCTGACTGCCATGGAGTAAAAGTCTTCTCTATACTATCAATAGGCTTACCACTTATTGTGGTTTCTGTGTTGTCTGCATGTTTAAAAAAAAAATACAAGATGGTACTACTAATTCACTTTCTCTTAATTCAAGAATTCTGCAGGTTGTCCTGTTCTAAGCTAGACTGCACAAAACCACCTCTGCCTTACCCCTGAAAGCCCAGGCAGTCCTCATCCTTTTAGTGAAGCATTTGAACATACCTTCACCCTACACAGTTTAGATTTATGCATCACATCATTGGGCTAAACCACACTGTGTTAGTTTGGGCCTAGAGCTGATTTTTCAGCTCTAACTCCACCTTTTTTTCAAACTGAATTAGATTTACAAGACTGAGTGAAACACATTGTGTTATTTTGTTTCACCTGGCATTTTTGCTTGTAAACAGTACAATCCCATCTTTGTACTTCACAGAAGGTGCATGAGAAGATTTCTATCCTTTGCTCCTTCCAGTGGACTCACGGCTCTCCCTACTGGTTTTGACAACAGCCTGCAAAGATGCTTCTGTACTTCATCTCTGCTAACATAACACAGGAGAGCTCTAATTACCAAATCAACAACTACATAAATCAACACATACGTATATATCTTTATATTTCTCCTTCAGTAAATGGCTATCAAACCAGTTCCATGTTTAAAAACTTGACATCTTTTCTTTGTTACAAACACTGATGCTGCACTGAGTAAATGCTTCTCCATAACCTTTCCAGAGAACAGCTTTCTCATACCCCTCAAATGGCAAGTAAACACAATTCAGAGGTATCAGCAGCAATAGAAAGGTGACCTATTGTCTTTTAAACATGTTTAAAAAGTATGATTTTTCATGAACTTCCAAGGGGAACAAAGCTACAGAGTGTTAGAAAAGTACCAGGCAGCATCAGCTTGCAGTCCACCAACAATGATCAGTTCTCACACCAGAGGCAGATCGAGACCCCAGTTCAAACAGACGAGATTTCTGAGATTGAGGGACATATGATACTCTGAATGGCAGGGGACTGTGCCTCTTGATTGGGATTGTGGCTGTGTTTCTTCACAAAATAACCACTGACCCAACAAGAGCGGTGGTACTCTTGACTCCGGTTTGGTAAGGAGGACAATCCCTGCAAGGCAGCTGCAGCTTTTGACAGAGCGATCGTGAACTGATTCACTTCAGATGAAAGGATAATGCAGACTAAACTACTACTAAGCCTCTGATTTCCAAAGGACAGACTTCTGAAATACTACTAATCATAAAACAAATTAAAAAATTAATAAAGCACTAGGCCACACAGACTAGAATGCAGGATGGACCCATTTATTAGGTCAGTGCTAGAAAGGCAGTTTAAAACCCAAATAAAAAAATGGAAGACAGACTAAATGGATTAACAATCAAATCTTAAATCTTGAAAAAAATAATTCAAATTTTTAAAAGATAAAAGAACTAGAGAGATGATAACAGGAAAAGCTTAGCAAAGTGACAGGAAGAATTTAAGTTAAAATTTGGAAAGTATTCTAACACATGGTGCAAAAGATACTTCAACAATACGACTCTGTCATAACTAAGAAATTAATAAAGAGTAGGTATTATATACAGCCTAAATATATCACATTACTACGATTTTCTCTTCTGTTCATTCAGGTTGGTCATTTGGATTGTAAGTGTTTATGGGAGAAGCACGCACTAAATTCTGGAAAGCGTATTTCCCAAGACCACCCGCAGTATGACTACTGATCTGCGGAACTAGTTAAAACTGAAAGAATACCCAGGCAAATAGGGACCTGCAAGGTTAATTCCACTCACATGAAAACACCAGTATCAATTTTAATGATCATGTCCTCTTTATGTAGCATCATGCTAGATGTATATGAAAACCAAGAAATAACTTACCTAGTCTAGAAAATTAATGATCTCTTTATATGATTACATGATACACCATCTATAGCTGCACAATGATTTTTTTACCCATTTCTGATTTGCCAACATTTTTATTCCATTTTTCTTTCTTTCAAAACTCTCTTCTAAAATACAAAGAGGCCGGACTAAGAGGTTTCCAGTTACCAGAATCATAATTTTTTTCACTGATGCATGGACATCATATCCATAAAAGCGTGAAGAACCTGGTGTTAAGTGCATTTACTGTAAAACACAGTAAGATAATGGACAAGATGGAAGGATGGGGAGTAAGACATTACTGATGCTCTGCAGAAATGGTTTTCTGACCTGCATTTAGAGCTTTCAACAATGACTGCCTCACAGAATTAAGAGAATGTGAACATGAAATTTGGTAATAACAAAACCAAGGTTTGGTCAATGTTAAGAGAACAAGAGGACATGAACCTTCTTAGAGATGAAAGGACTAGTAATTTCATTAAATAACATTATTCAAAGTGAAAAACGTTACTAGATTGTCACTTGGAGCGACACTTAAGAAATGTCTTATTCAACTTCTGCTATAAACTGGGGCCTCAGAAGGAAAAAAATACAGCAAGCTCTGGATATGCACCCATTTCAAAATGGAAGTTAGACCCACAAAAAGACTGGGTGCAAGAAAATACAATTTTAATAACTGTGTAGACAGAACTCGTGAGTCTTTCTCTGGTCCTTACAGCTCAGAAAAAAATTGCCAGTGCTGGGGCAGATACTTGGGCTACCAGAAATAGTAGGGATATGGGAAATCTGTACAAAAAGAAACTGTAATGGTGTGGTTTGATCAGCCCAGTAAGCACGGGCAGTCAGCCTGCACATTGTGCCTTTTCCCAGCATCTCTGGCATCAGTGAAGGGTGTGGAGACACACTGCCACATGCTTTCCTGGGCTTCAGAGAAAAGGGAAAGTACAGCCAAACACTGTCACAGACCAACTGCTGTGCACTCGCTGGGAATCAATTTCTGTTCTTTGCTACCAAGTGACTGATGTTCTGTACTGAACTTCTAATTCACATTTAAGATGGGGTCTTACAGATTTGTGAATGGAATATCTTTCTGAGAGAGCGTATATTTGAACAGTTTCTACTGAGTCTGTTCCTAGCATCTAGAAACACATTCCATTTAATAACGTGGCTTCACCATTTCGAATTAAACTTACCTTCCAAGGTAATCTGGCTTTATAGTCACAGTCATGTTCACTGTGCACAACAAAAGCAGACAGAGAAACCCTCAGTAGGTGAGTTGGGCTTGCCAGACTTGGCACAACATCCGAGATGAGTAAAAAGAGGGGCAGTTTGCACCTGTTCATCACATGCTAGCAAGGCTCTTCCCATCATCTGTTCTCATTTGTTTTCATCAAACAAGACCTGGCATAGTTACACTAATTAATGGGATCAGTAGGTGTGCCAGATTTCAGCCTTTTACCTGGTGTTACCTTGACCTCATGGCATATCTTTCTAGAAAGATCTCCCTGTTTGTGCAAGGAAATGACATAACTGGCTGGAGAGGAAGTAAATAAAGTATGGGATTTGCCACACATTATGATGCAGTATAGGAATTTATTTCCCATTCAGGAATTAAGACAGATCTGAATGAAGATGGCCCTCCTGGGCCCAGCCAAATGTCCATTTAAACCAGGATTCTTCCTATGAATTGTCTCTTTCCCAGCCAGGAAATTTGCAGCCAACTTACTTTAATTGTTTCTTAGACATGCAGACAGAAATTTCATGTTTAGCCTTTTTTTAATGTGGAAATGAAATGTAATTCTTTTCAGTTCTGATAGATTTTAAAACTGAAATAGAGAAAACATTTAAAATATCAACTCATCACAATCAAAGGCTCAGGAGAGGGGCCTTTCAGTACAAAACCTACAACTTTGCTATAATGTAATTTTCTTGCCAACTACACTCAGGTCAGTCATGTGACAGTTTAGAGTTCTGTCTAAAACAAAACTGGTGTTATACTCACAGTTTGTGAAGACTGCTAAGTCCAACAAACATTTCTGGTGTTAGGCAACCAATTCTGTTATTTGAAAGATCCCTGAAACAAACAAAAATCCCATGAAACATTGAGTCTGTCTTATTTACATACACACCTACGTAATGACACAAAGCACCTTTATTTTTAACACTTAAGGAGTTAGAGACAAATGAGAAATAAAACCTTTTCCCATCATGGAACATAACTGAATTAAATAGATTAAATAACTTTTATATTAACATTATTGAGCAATATTCCACAAATCATACTGTGACTTCTAACTGCATTAAAATGGAATTTTATATATAGGTAGCAAATAAAAGCAAAATAATATTACAAATATACAGAATCTTCTTTATCTGAGTCATTAGCACCTGCGGTTTTTTTGCTTAGGAAGAATACTATGCATTTTGTTCCATGCAATATTCAGCCAAAACTGACATTTTTTTTACTGTTTACTGATGTTTCATCTCATGAACAGCATCCCTTCTTGCTGAAATCACAGAAACCAGAAGGCAATTAATTTTTGAGCTAGTGAGGTCAGTTTTGATACGCACTTGGCAAGCTCTTTTAAGAGCAATACTGAGGCTTTCTGAGAGCACAAACAGTAAAAGGCATTACATTCCATAACTTTTGCCTGCAGAAAGCAGTGTTTCCTGTATAAGCCATACATGCAACATAGTGTACAGGATGCTTACAGGAAGGAGACAAAGATAGGTATAAGCAATTATGTTGTGGTAAAAAGATGAATAATGCCCCTTGGTAGATTCTGAATTGGAGTTTGATTTTTATGTATTTGGTTTTCAACCTTGACCCAAATTTTCCTTCTCACCAAGTACTTTTTTTAAAAATAATTGCAATTCTGTAAGGATTTTAAGTGATCATGCAGCCAAAAAAAAATGTTAAGATTGACCTGAATATATTTTTTGTTAGAATTAGAGGTAGTTTTCTGATTCCTTTACTACATTGTGCAGATTCCATATTTTTCTATTGACACATGAGAACAATACAGTAATCAAATGGAAGACTGAAGTTGCAGTTTGACAAATCTAGTTACTGCTTTCATGGGAACACATCCAATTAGCTGGAAAATGAAGGCAATCTCTTTATAAAGAGTTCACTATGAAGTCGTCTTCTATCAGACAAAGACTATATTGTTGTGCAAGTATGTGATGAAACATCACATTAGAATGAAAATATGTCTTAAATGCTTGTCCAGGATATTAAGTCGGGAACAGCTGAGATAATAGTGAGGATACAATATAGTGCAATAATTTCATAGTAGCATTATTCTTTACATTCTCCTAATAAAAGCTACATAGGAAATCTAAACATGCAAGTTTAAGACAAATACATACATATATACGCATCTATATATCTTTCTCTTAGAAGATATAAAAAAGAACCTACCCAGAATTCTTGGTTGGGTAATGCTTTAATTTTGCCTAGGCAAAGTCTGAACACATATGGAAGAATTGCTTCACAATGTGGGGCATAATTTGGATAGCAAAAGTAGATTTTGTCTATACTAATCAATACAAGTGCATATTTCTCTAAGTGTGGCACACACTAAGATCTTATTTTTACCGAAGTGAAAGAATAAACACTATTTTCTCAAAGTTTACTTCAATAAGTGTTATTTTCATAAGAAGATATATGGCAGTGGCTGAAATCCCTGTATTGTAAAACCTGTTTTCCAAAGAAAACATTAGCAAAAAGAGAAGGCAATTTGCTACACCTTCCTCCAGACTAATACCTGTTACATTAAACACAATTCAGTTCAGAATATATAAAGCTGGTGCTCCTTTTCAGGAGTAAAATATTTAACTTACTAATGCTGACTTATAAAGTTGATGTTAGAGAAAAGAACTCTTCTATGTTGAATAACCAAATGCCATAATTTTAGTGATTCATAAATTTTCAATTTCCAATAATTTTGTGTGTTCCTTTTTGAGTAAACCCTTGAAATATTTCAATTTGTCATTCAAATACAATTTATAACAGTTCTCCAAATCATTCACAGAAAACATTCTGACAGCCTGTGGCTTGTCTGTCTGACTTGCCATAGCCATTTCTCTTGCAGTTGCCCACATTACATCAGCTTCTGCTTTTCTCAGCATCGTTTATATTTTACACAGGAAATAAAAAGATGTGAATGTATAGTCAAAGTAATTACTGTATTCAGTATTCAACAGGAGTTTACGCTATCTATTCCTTTTGCTCTACTGTCTCCTTCCCAGCAGTTGCACACTGAAAGAGGGAAGATATTTTCTTGTTTACCATGGAACTACACAGCTTTGGATCACATGTGGCAGTCCAGCAATTAAACGATTCTCTGTCTCTAGATGGCTCCCAGTGCTACTTGTTCATATCAGCAATAGGGATTTTTGAGATTTGGCATGACAAAACTCAACATTGCCAATTCTACTGTGCTGAAGAGCCTTTTCTTCTCTCTTTTGCAATGCCTGACGTGTTCCTCTCCCTTGACTCGTTTCTCCTGGCTGGCCTAGAGGCTCCACCTGTGCAGTCTGTGGATGAGCAGCCCATGACTTGCACAGGTTTCCTGGTTTTCCCACAAGAGGTCAGGGTTGTGTTATTAGAGTGCACGGCCAAAGCAACAATTAGCGCTCATTTTTATCATTGTATTCTCCTGGTATCCCTGTACACAGAGCCAGGAAGAAAGCTTCAACCCTCATGCTTTTATTTGTATTAAAAATGTATATGCTACTCTGACTTCATCATTATTATGCAATTGGCTTTCTACCCAAACACACTGAAACTGAGATGCTGGTGTTAGAAAACACAGCCACAATATGATCAGAGGGAGAAACATTGTGCAGTGCTCCCAGCACACAGCGGTTCGGGAATTCAACCACAGAGCAGACAAGCAGAAGATTTGTCAATTTCTTTTTCTGTGGATTTGCATTCCTTCTCCTTTTCGTCTAAATCTTCCCATCCCACTAAAATAATCCCTGTTTTCTCATCGGTTTTCTCAGAAAACATAACACAGCATACATGATGGTTAGGAAAATGCCTGGCACGTGCTGATGGCCTAGTTAGCCAGTGCATGGACATTTGGAAGCTGTCACTTGGAAAATTATAATTAAAAAAGAGCTCATCTCACTTTTCCTTAGGCTGAGTACAACTAAGGAGGGTCTGTAGCCCTTGTTAATTAAAAGGAAAATTCCCAGCTGTAGAATCCTAGTAACTTAGATATTTTTACCCTCTAAACCGTAGCTTAAAAATCAGCCAGTGCTTCCAAGAGTACTACGAGAACCATTTCCAAGAGAGGAATGCAAGAATGAGGGACAGGGAGTATATACTGTGTAAGATCTTGTTTCCTTAGAAAACCATGATGAAAATACAAAATATCAAGCAGAGTCACGGTGGGTGGTATGGAAAATGGTAGACAAATTCTACAGTACAACAACATTTCCTTTCTAATAATGTATTTTATAGATCTGGTTTATGATAAAAGTAAAGTAGACCTTACATAACAAAAAAAAATTAGTGTAGCACAAACCACTGTTCACACATATCTAAAGTGTTTAGTGTTATTTCTGATTAATGTCTATTGTGTTATATCATCTGCTTAGTCATTAATTAGGCATGTTCTTTACCTTTGTAGGTGTACTTGTAAGGACACTTATTGGAGAGCAAAGTGATGATTTTAAATGGGAAAATGTGAAAAAGAAAAGGAAACGGAAGAAAGAAGGGAAAGAAGAAGAAAAAGAAGAAGAAAAAGGCATGGTAAATGTAAAAAGCAGAGTGTGTGATTTTCTATTTTACAGCCAGTGCCCTTATTTGATTATTGCTTGGTGGCATATTTGAGTTGCCCAAGGATAGAAATGTCGATACAAACACAATTTTCAGAATAATTCAAATGGAATTAATACTTACAGGCGCTTCAGTTCTGAAAGTCCATAGAAGGCCCCTGGCTCAATTGTGCTGATCAAATTATTCTTCAGGTCTCTAGAGAGACATAATAGGAGGAGCAGTTAATTATCATTTTACCTACCTTACCACTGTTATACATGAGGAGTGTGAAATGCAATGCAATTCCAACCTTTATCTGTCTTAGCTAAAACTGAGAATTTCTTTTAAACAGTAGCATCAAAAATGGTACATCATCTGCAGTTTATAAAAACATATTTTTCCAAGTAAGATGTTAAGACTGGATGGTTTAAAAAAATCTGCTTGTTTTAATTCTTCTTCTCCTATTCATACTTTGCAAAACAAGCTCACCAGCCATTCTTGCCCCAGGAAAAAATGTTTTAGTCAATGAGGGAATGAAATAATTAGTCAGGAAAGCAAGAGCCTTTTAGCTTGCTTATTCATTGTGCTGTGCACTTTACACTTAATAAATTTCTCGTTTCCACCTAATGTAGGCAAAGCAGTTGGCATGTGAGACAAACAGACAGGTCAGGTTTCTGTTCTGAAATACAGGCAGTTTCTCATATTTGGCAGATCGGTGCTTCATTTTGCACTTGCTGGCAATCCAGAGGATTGGCTGTTTTACAGATAAAGAATATTTCACTGGCATTAGTAATCTCGTCTGCTCTTGACACAGAGCTTGGGGCCATGACACTGCTCTCAGCTCAGTCCCCATAGAGATTTACTACTGAACTGTCTCAAAGACTTTTGTGATGTGAACCCTGAGGAAGTGCCTTCAGTGCAACTAGATAAGCAGGCCTAGGAGACAAATGCTGTAAATTCTCGTAGGCAGTCTTCTGACAATTTGCAATTCCTAGGGAGCAACTGGTGCTCACTAACTTTGGTGCTGTTTCTCAGGCTGGCCACTTCCAGGAATTACAGCACATACACTGCTTGACTGCCAAAGTGTAGATGCATCAACAGCCACAGGAAAAACCTTATTTCTGACTTTTTATTTACTGCAGATAAAATGCACACTAGCTGAAAGCTTGAGTCCACTACCTGTGATTGGCCTGAATAGGGCAAGATTTCACCCCAAATGTTTATTTCACAGAAGGATATATTTTATTTTCAAAGTCAAAATCATAAGTATTTCTGCACTTTTCTAATCATTTTTGCAGATCTCTTGAATACAGTTCCAAAAACTTGTGTCTCACACCCATTTCATCATAGTGATGATGTTGATGAGTGATTTGTCCCTAACTAAGATCTGAGTTGGATTCTTTCAACAGCCAAGCTCAGCTTTCAGCCTGCAACACTAACAGTCTTTAAGAAGTCTTTAAGAATTTAGGGGGTTTTTTTTAATATTTTGTGGTCAAACATTTTCATCTTAGTTCTCTGGTATAAGCAGCAGCTAGTTGATTTATCTTTCTTTGTTTTCATTTGCCTCATTTGTGACCATTTCTTTAACTGTGAATTTTCCACACCTTATCACAAATAAAACGTTTTAAACAAAAGTTCTGCACCCTCTTCTCAAGAGTCAACTTCTAAGGACAAGTCTTTTGTTTGGCAAAAGTTAATCTACATGACTATTTATTCATTTGATGATTTAGGGTTTTCACTCTGTGCGTGAGTCAAAGCCTAATTTTTCTCAACATTTAAATATTCAATACCAAATATTTGTGTCTACTCCTTTTTCTTGTACAATATGTTATATATGTAACTACTCAGGCTGAAGTTCTTTAACTTGCAGAAATGAATCCATATATAAAAGACTGGAAGGATACTGCTTTCATCATGGAACAACTGTATTCTTGAAACTCAGAAGACAAACAAACAAAGCAAAAACCTATCTCAAGCTTTACACTAAGGCACATTTGCAAACATCTTAAGAGGCATAGTTCATATGCAAATATGCACATTTTTGGCAGAGAAAACTGCCAGTTTTAATAATTAATCTTTATATCAATTACACACGTTCTGTGTTAACTGACAACTCGTCTAAATGTTCTGCAAGTGGCAATCGGGCAAAGTGATCAGCTCTTGTAGCCAGCAGTGGTAGCAGCTCAGAACAAATATAAAATAGTCAGGGTAAGTGGCAAACTGTTGACAGGTGGGTTTTAATGACAGTCAAAATAACCAAGTAGACAAAAGGCCTTCCATTTACTGAAATCTTCTATGTTCTAGTTTATGGAAACTCTGCCCTGTTTCCCCATAACTTGTAACCACATAGGAAAAACCAGCATAACCCTCAACTATCACCTACAGGAAGAAAAAAGGTCATTTAACGTTAGTAGAAGGTAGACCATTACATGGAAAAGTGTCCATCACTTACACTGTCACAAACAAGACATCTGGTCTCCTTATTTTGGAAATTACACTTAAATTAGGTAGGTCATTTTAGTAGGGATATTCTCAGAAAATTGTAGATGATTACACTGCCCACAGTTCTGGCACTTTCCTAGTAATTAGTATTATTCCATAATGTTTTCATGTAATTCTGGCCTAACAAAATACGTATTTTCTTCCTTGTAATCCTTGAACACATCTTTTAATGTCATTAAAATTAATAAATAAAATTATCACAACTGTTAACCACTTAAAAATTCTTACTTCTACATTAGGAGAACCTATTTGTTTCCCTCCCACTTGTATTTTTTACTAAATTACCATAATTAAAATATTAAATTAGCTTCTCCCATTTTCTTATTTAGGAAAAAGTTTGTCATATTGAAGCCCTATAGCAACTAGAATTAACTTGCACTGAGCTAAATAAAGAAACCAGAGTAAATTTGGTTGTATGTTTACATTTTTTCCCCAAGAGCTACTGCTGAGGTTTGGCAAAAGGTCATGATCCAAGACAAGCCAAACAGCAGCCCGGGCTGGGCCACACACATGCATATATACCAGACAAGTGATTTTATCATCAACCAGAAGCAAGAGAGAAGGGAAAGAACCCCACTATCATAATATTGAATGACCACAGCATGACCCAGTTGAAGTCCAAAAAGAAAGCATTTTCTAACTAACAGTTATGGTTTTCCATCATTTCTGATGCAGCATTCTAATTTCAAGTATCTAGTCTGAATCTGAATGACGTGTCATTAGTGGTGTGGGAGTATAGACCTGAAAATAAATCAAAACCAAGTGCCATGTACAAGTACAGATAGAGGGAAGCTACTTTAAGTTAGCTATAGTCATAAAAACTGCAGCACTTATATCCAGGCTGCAGAGCTGCACAAAACCAAAACGGGACAGTATTTATTGAACTACATTTCCCCTAATTTCATAAAAGTTGCTAGACAAACCTGCTGCATGGAACTCTGATCTTAACTTGACCTAAAGAGGTAGAAGAACAATATAGAATGGACTGTGTTATCATTTAAAAACAATCTCAAATGGCTACAGAGGAGATTTTCCTTTTCACCTGCAAGTCTGAACTTACATAAATTACATACAATAACCATTAAGCACTGTCTTCTTAATTGTAGGTATTTGCAAATAATAGGCCCACAGGTAAAAACAATCAAGGATTCCTTTACCAAGAACCACAAGCTGCTGGAAGTTTATCATCTAACACATTAAGCTTTTAACTGACTTTTACTTACTGAAAACATTTAAGAGAAACCTTAAGAAAAATATCTGACTTGAGGAGGGGAAATCTTGTGTTTGAAGAATTCACTCCCTGATGGCTCAGCTGAGAGGTAAATGAAACAAGAGGAACAGGCTATGAATGGGACTTCACAAGAACATTTAAAAACTACTCCAGGCCTCCCAGCTATTAAACATCTTCTGTGGCCAAATCCCCGATTATCTAAATGAGATTCTTGATGCTTCAGGGTCACAGTATGCACTAACACAGTATAGGACATAGTGGTGGAAAGATCACTAAAGTACAGACACTCCATTAACAAAATAATCAATTTATCCTAAACTACATTCAGACATTTTGCACCAACATCTTTGCCTTCAGACATTGCATATTCTTCCTCCAACTTACAATATATGTACTGTAGATATTTTGAATACATATTCATAACAAGAATATTCAACTAATTCCAGTACTTTGTTCAAATTCCTGACATCGATACATCTTTCATAAAAAATTATAGGTTGTACCAAGAGGACATCTGTGTTTAGAAAGCTGTCATTATGGTGTTGCAAACTTTCCAAAAAAGCTCTGAGAAGAGCAATCAGTTGTTGAGCACATGCCAAATACCAATGAAATATGACTGACTTTCCACATTTTGCATACTACTATGAAACAACAACAACAGCCAAAAAAAAAAGAAAGGTCGTATTTTCCACTTCTTTCTCATGTGAAATATTTGCCCCAGAAATTAATGCAGACTCAAGATCTTTGAAGAAAAGAGTAGAGACTAGACAAGTCTTCATATATCATGAAACAGCTGGGTTAAGTAATACCAATTACCTGGTACCATCATCAGTAACTAAATTAACTAAGGTGCTCCCATGGAACTCCAGAGCTCATTTGTTGTCTTTATTTATTTTTTTAATTATGAGAGTAGATATTTAACCTACTTTCCAGAATCAGAAAAGTTATGGTGACATCTCAGTTAAGCTTCAAGAGATAAAGACAAAACTCTTTTCAGTTAGAAACATCAGATAATAAACATAAACATGCACACAAACATGGACAATAACTGTCCAATAATTGTCCAGTAATGGTCTGCCTTTCCAGACACACAGGCTACAGGTCTTTGTTTGCTTAGCATGTTGATGATGCATTTTCCTTTAATTTCCCCTTTTTAATCCAAACCATTACTGGTTGGACCCCCTAAAACAACAGACCCTAAGGACTAGACAAAAAAATGACTGCTGTCTGCTCAAGGTGCTAATGAATGATCGGAGGTTTCAGACCCATTACTTGATGGCAATTATGACATGTAGAACAACAGAAAGGTCATCCCACTTTGGCTTTTAATTTAAGGCTGATGACTCATTCACATCAAATGTGCTGTGGTAATTTGGCAGTTATTCATTATTTAGGAACATGCCTAAAAGTGTAAAACAAAGTACCAATAATGGGAGTTGAAACAAAACAGAGACAGGCTTCATGTTAGTTCACTCATTCAAAGAATCCCATAGAATGTTATAAGTTATTTCATCTTCACAGTAATAGTCATAGAGCAAGAATGTAAGACTCAGGGTATTTGAACTGAAGGAGCAGCACATCAAGTAAGAAAAAATGACTAAAAAGCTTGGTAAAACAGGATAGACTTGCAGTACAAATTTGTTGATACATTTTTATAAATGTATATGATAGAAAATAACATTTTAAAAGTTTCATTCTAAATATAGCATTGACCAACCAGCATTTAGGTGCAAAGATACTTGGCACGTGCCTCTACTTTCAGCATTTTGTTATTGATAGCTCAAAATTAAATGCATTTTCAAATAAAGAAAAATCATCTATGCTTTCCAGATCCTTCTACTTTGGCATGCTTTTAAGAAATATATGTATGTTTTCTTTTTCATGCCACAAACCCAGACATAATATGGTAAGATCACGTTACGTCTTGCCTGTGTAGGCACTCAAGGAGATGTTTGGCACTTGTAACCTGGGGACTGAAGACAGAGTGGCTATGCCACCCAGCCTCCAAGGAGGGGTCCCTTGGATCAGTTGTATGGGGCTAAAACAAGGCTGAAAGGTCAGAAGAGATAAATTCTGAGAGCAGATAAAGCGTGTTTCAGTGTCCACAGCTCTGCAGTGCCGGCAGAAAACGCCTCCCTGCTGGCAACAATGCCTTGGTGTACAGTGACAGATCTGGCATTATGTTGATTACAATGGCAGAGCTTGTATCTATCCATAACTTTGGAGAGACACGAGGAACACAGAAACCTTTGGTAGCTGCAAAGAGCCAGAGGCTTCCTTTCACATTCTACACCTACTGGGACTTCTCTCTGTATTCATGCCTAGAAGGCAGCTCAGCATGGGTTACATTTCTTGACATATGCCCCACTCCTCTTGAAAAAAGGCTAATCGTTGGGGGAAGAAAAAAAATACGAAAAAGAATCAGTTCAGAACTTAATTCCAGCCTGTGAGAAAACCGTAAAGAAAGAGAAAAAGTAGGTGGAAAAGTACCCCTAACTTATTTTCTTTTTTTAAAAATTTTTAAATGAAATAGACCAAACAAAATGTAAAAGAGACATGTAGAAAGTGGGTAAAACATACTCTCTACTGAGAAAAGTTTCAGCTCCAGTTGTAGGAGTTGTTATTCCACATTCTAAGACTGCACTGCTTTGGCTCTTACAGATTTCCAGCAATGTGTATTCAACATTCCTAGGTGAAATTTCAAACTCTGGAATCACAGTACAACAATAACATGAAATACTGGAAATTTATCCAGAATTTTCAAAAGTGTATCTGGATTAATCTTTCACAATAAAATATGGAGATGTGCATTTTTCTACCAAATTATCAGAAGTATTTCTACCAATGAAAATATGTTTTGTTAGATATGAGATCCATTGTATCATGGAGTTCTGAGTGGGGTTTTTTAAGGAAATATTTGATTCTTTTTCTGTTATTGTATCAAGATTGACATGGAAAACCACAAGTGATTCTGTATTGAATTTCAATTTGAGCTTTCATGACTTAAAATATCCAAAGAAAAGTGGAAAAAATTCTAGCCTGAGGTGTAAAGGAAAGGTAAGTACCTGCAGATACCACACAGATTAATCTAAGAGTACTTCTGAGCCAAAACTAAGTTTATTATGCAGTGTAGATCAAGAAAATACAAATCATCTTTCCCACAACATTTATTTCACTGTACTGTTTTCATATTAGAGAAGTAGAACACTTCTAAACCCAAGGTGAATAAATTAAAAAATGTCAAGGAGTGACTCCACCTTTCTTCCTGCTTACAAATTCTACAGAGTTTCATTAAAAGATTAAGAATCTTAACTAACAATGCCACAAAGAACATAGACACTGACACAGGTACTGAATCCAGGGACCTGCAGTAATTATTCAGCTCATGATGGGAGATGGACAAGGCAACACTGCAATAATCTTCACCCATCTCCACCATACTCAAAGCTGTTCTTCCTATTTACCTGGAAATATGGCAATGTCCAGATACTTTCCAGCATCATATAGAGCAGGAAGCCCTTTCCAGAAAAGGGAGGGGGGAAACAAATATAGAGACCATTTGAACACTTAATTCAGTCAGTGTTAGAGGCAACATTAATTGCATAGAAATCCTGTCAATTTAAACTGCCAGTAAGTAGTTTAAGGAGAACAGTGAAGAACTGCCTATAAGTAGGTTAGCTCAGAGGAATTAAAACTTGCTGGAAGACTGGTCTGAGAATCCCTCCCCAGAAGGCCCTGTTTTATATAAGCTGGGTCTTTGGTAATAACTTAGACAAATTTTAGTTTTTCAAAAACCAACCATGTGTGCTAATGAGAAGGCATGCAGAATTGTCTTCTGTAGAAATGAGGGTTAATGTGAGCCCTCTGCAGCACCTCTGCAGAACCTCCTTGAGTATTTTCAGTGTACAGTTTATACATTTACAATTTCCTGCAGGTAAATGTAAGAAATTTTAAAATATTTTTTGCTAAAATTTCATGTAAAATACAGATGAATGATACAGCAAATGACAAGGCTGAAAAATAAGACCAGAGGCTCCATGTGAATGTATAATTTCTACCCATTCTTTAAATGCATTGCCATATACTTTATATTCTATACAATGCGCATGTTGAGATTTTCAAGTAAAAATTATTTTAAAGAAACTAAAATATCTTATTTCTTGTATCTCAGAACTGCCAATATTAATTTCAAGCCAAAATACATTCTGTAATAAATAATAATAAGTTGGCACATACTTAATAACCTGTCTCTGTTGGTCCCACTTGAAATGTTCTTTTTCAATGACTTTCATGCCTTGTTTCGTCACCAGTGTTTCAGGCAAAATTATAGGGTTTTAAATAAATTTTCTTTTGCTTATATAAAAGTCTCAGTTATTCAGCCTTAGGATATGCAAAGATTATTGAAAAACCTAACAAAAATCAACACAGACATAATAACACACAATAGTAGCTGGGGCCACAGGAACACCCACAGGTCTTCATGCCCTGAAAGAATACCAAAAAATGGAGGAAACAGGAAAGGAAATACAAAAAAAGGATGCAGGGAAAGAAGGAGTATGTTATTGTTGGAGACCATTATTGCTGAAAGCTGTTGGCATGTTTTGTTCAGTTAGGCATCCCTTCCCTAGCAATCCTTCTCACCACACAGAGTAACAGAACTTCTTTTCCCAGTTTACTCACTCATACCTTATTCCATGGCATCTCTTCCACTTTCATCACACTGCCTCTCCCTCAGGCCCTCAGAAACAGTGCTTTATTTCCACAGTTTTCCTAGGTCCCGGGATCTAGCTATTCTCTCCCACAAATAATTCAGTTTACTCATCAAACCCTCCTGCAGGCATGTGGAGCACAGAAAAGCTGCCCTGTTAACACCTCCCAGTGCTGTTGGAGCTCTGGGAGAGCTACATTATTGAGCAAGAATCTGGTGTCAGTCCTCAAAGGGACTTTGTGGTGGCTACTTTAACACGTGTATTTATAAATCTGAACTTGCTACATCTTCTTAAAGGATGACAGCATCTGACACAAATCATGTGTTATCTTAATGACATCACTATATAAAATATCAGATGAGTATATCATCGTGGTGGCTGACCTTGGCTGACTGCACCTCAGACTAAGAGAACTATTTGTGGTCCTAACGGGAAACAGAAGCCTAGATATCCATAAATTCAATTAAGTGATGTGCCGAAATACAGCTAAACTATGTTACATAAATTTTTTTTAAAAATCCCGGGAAAAAGAAATCATTCATGATTTAAACAGCTCTATAAACTAACTTTACGAGTGAGTTTATTTTATATTCCTGTCATTTATCACTGTTAATATTTACTTTTTACCTACAACATCTTTTATATTTTTTCTAATATGCAATGCCCCGATAAAACTCTTAATGACTGTGCTACGGCAAGAACAATTTTGGTGTCTAATCAACTGTTTTGTAAAGTAAAAATTTATACTGCAGGGAAAATATGACTTAACAACAAGAGTTCAAGCAAAACTCCTACAAAACACTGCCAAGTGTTCTTACACACCTGCATTTTAAGAGGTATATAAAAATAATTCCTTGGAATAACAACTCTTACATCAAATAAATGTATCTAAACCAGTAGACTATTAGACTGCTCTGGGTCAGGAATGCAGCTACAATTGACCCTGAGGAACTGGCATTTTATTTAATTGTAAAAGTGCTTTGCACTAACAACAGAAAAGATGCTTTTAATTCTAAATTGACAGCAAAAGTGATCTGCAAATTATAACCTTTCATTCTAGCCCGCAGTCGTCCAATACAACTTTCTTTCACCCTGTTTCTAATCAATTATCTCACTTTTAACCACTAGTCATTCTCCCTGCATTTCATTCCCTTTGCTTACATTCCTATCCTCGCAATTTCAAGAAGAAATTCCTGGCTTTTGTCATGTTCCAACTGTTTTCTGTTCATGCCACAACTGTAATAATTTTGAAGATGTACTTCCACTAAACAATTTCCCTGGGATTATATTTAACAAAAATTTCTGTCTTATATTCCTTCCTCCCATTTTGAAACATTTTAATCTTTTACACCTGAAAAGAAAGACACAATGTTTTGCCCTTTCAAAAGCTGATGGATCCAATACTAGTCCTTCATAAACTAAGCTTTGTATTACTGAACATCAGTAAGGCTACACTTCTCTTATTCTTTGAAAATCTCAGATAGGATGGCCAACAGAACAACATCCGTCAATGGAAAAATTACAAAGCACTTTAACTTTTATTACTCTGTTGATTAAATAACAGAAGTATGTTCTTTTATTTGAAACAATATCTACCACTCACAGTATGCAGTTTGTGTTGTGGTACATAAGCCTCCCAACTGCTCTTCTGCAAAAGGATCTCTCCTTGTGGCTATTTCACTTGTCAAGAAAATTAAACCTGACCCTGGACACTGCTATGCCTCTTTCTTATCCAAAGCCACTAAAATACTTCTCCCTTTAGGAGACATTTATTAACGGGGAAACAATGCTGTTTCAAAGTGACATTTACTTTCTTTTAAGTGATCTCAAAACTTTTCAGCTGAACAACAGCTCTGTGATGCTGATTTCAATTCTAGGTAATTGTGAATTAAAGTTCTCTGTAACTATTTGTACACTATCAGAATCCAATCTTTTTATTAAAAGATGACTGCAAATATCCCTAAGAGACAGCCTGATGTGAAACTGGCTTGCTGGGGAGCAGGTCACTCGGACTTTTCTATTTTGAATTTAACTTCTATTTTGAAATTTTGATTCCATCCTTTTCCTGAGAATTGTTACAATAATTCACCTCAACAGATCAGCAACAGTTGGCACAGAGCTCCATAAATAATGCACATGTTATTTGGAGAGTCTTCCTTTTCTTGGTTATTTTCATTTAGTCAATATTGAGACATAAAATACTTGTTATATTTACTGATAAGCAGTATAAGTAAAGAATGCTGGGGACAGCTAGTCAAGTCATGTAAAACATTCACAAAATGGCACACAAACATTTCTGAAACAAAAAGCAGGACTGGATACTCTCTTCTTCAAATCAATTGCCCTGAACGGCAGAAATCATTTTCAACACTTTCAAGTACTCAAAGCATATCAAACTCAGGAATGACTTAATGCCTAGCAGAGCCATGACAATATACACTGGTCACCCAGAGCACGGCGGGGAAAGTGTTGGCCTGGGTCCAAAAAAGCACTTAGACCAACTAAAGTAAAACTGGAGTGGAGCATTGGTACTAGCATCCCAGAGTGCAATTCACAGCCCCCGCTTCACCTCCTCCCTGTCTGAATGGCTGCAGCTACTTCAGCCTTCACTTTTCAATCCCCCAAACTGCAGAAAGGGTGCTGGGCATGCCCAGCACCTTAGAGCTTGGTGACACACAAAAGCCCTTTTGGGATTTGCCAGCAAGACCTGCAGACACCATGAGGGTGCCATCAGCAAAGCCACGAAAGCAAAGCACAGCCCAGCATCCAAGGGAATGGCGAAATATTGCCATTTATTATCCCTACAAGAACCAACTACAGCTGGAGAAATAGAAGACACTGTTTGGGTACCATCCTCGCCCAGAAGGGATGGATAACTACATTTGAAATACACAGTGGCTAAAGAAACTAGCTGGGGTCTCTGTTCCCTAAAACAGTATTATTATATTTTATCAAACGATTGTTTATAGCAAAACACATTTTCTCCTTGTTGAAGAAATACTGTTGGCACTTGTCTGCTTCTGTTCTTTTCTTTCTGGCCCCATAAATCTTGAACACTTGAATACATACAGCCCCACTTCAACAAGATCTACATCCTGGTTAAGGCCTTTCCCACAGAGGCAGTGAATGTGTGATGTGCTCAGGCTGAAGAGGCTGAACCTGAGTCCTTCTCTTCCAAAGCAGATACTCCAGCCAGCAAGACAGTACAGAAAGCAGAGTTACTCTCTTTTATGACCATATTTCAAATAAAATATGGAGTCAGTTATGCCTATAAAGAGAAATGGCTTCAGTAGAAGTATTAGGTTGCAAATCCCAGCCCCAGGGAAAAAACGTGTTGGGGTTCAGCACTTCTGAAAGGCTCAATGCCTGTTCAGTCCCTCAGCCATGATGGCTGGTTTGGATTCTCTTCTTACAGACCTAATTCTCCCTGTTCACTGTATAAAGAGCGTAGGCCTCCAAAGAATAGCTGAGAATTACATTTTGAAAGCTAAGTATCTGTTCTACACATGACAGTGCTGAGAGGCACTAAGTCTACTATATCTGGTTGCTGATGGGAGCCTTAGCAACCTCCCCAGCTAGCAAGCTGCTAAATTTTCTGTTTAAGGGCTGTATGTATTATTTACTACCCATATGGCTGGGGTCTAGTTTGTTTTTAGCTGTTTTCAGATGGCTTTGAAATAGGCCAAGACAAGAATCAACTTTCTCTTCAATCCAGCAAGAAAAACCCAAGCAAGACAGGAGTGGGAAAGCAGAGCAGAGAGCATAATTAATGTGACACTCGCTCTCTTCCAACGCAGAGAGCTAAGGTACATGTTTGGGATTGCAACTCCAATTTCTGAGTATGGCACAGTGCAATACCCGTAAGAAACACTGCAGTCAATACTTCAAAAACCAATTTATAATTTCAAAAAGACATGGAACATGAGGCTAAATGTGATTTTGCATTTCCTTTTCCATATAGAGCATTTTTTAAAGGGTTATTTCTGAAGAACAGTGTTTTCCTCTGGAACCATATACACTGTGCACATATTCCACTCTTGTCCCTTCCTCTCTACTGATAAGTGGTGGGAAAGGGCAACTCAGAAAAAATGTCATCCCATATCTGTCTCCCACTCAGCACACACTAACCCAATTCTCAAAAATCTCATCAGTGTTCAGCTCATTAAATTCAACTGAAGGATGAGAACGAAGCTGCACCACTAACTGTGCACAGTTTGTGTTTACCAGCAAGAACACTGTATGCAGTGTTGCTTACAACGTACCCTGTAGTAGGAAGCACTCTTGTTGGCAGCTTTGACAATTTATCTATTCATATCAAAGTGAAAGAGAGGCTGCTTTAAAACTGGTGCTCCTTGTCCTAATGGGAAAAGAAGAATATTAAAAACTATTACAGTGAAATCTCTGTTGCCATCAAAAGGTCGTTGATTCAAAAGACAAACAACCTAGTGTTAATGACTTAACAAAACATTTTTCACACAGATTACATGCTCATCCATCAATATATAGTATTTTTCACATCACAAAAATAAAGATAATTGTTTTTAAAATGTCAATTACAAAGAATTGTGTGAAAATCAAATACAATGCTGAAGTAATTATGCCTTTACCTAAGCAACGTAATTAAAAACACAAAGAAAAGAAATGTTGCCATTGTTTGGACACAGACTCATTAACAAGACAACTGTCCTAAAAGGAAAACAATCTTGCTGTGAAATTTTTTCAGCAGTCTTTTGTTGTGAAAAGATGTATATTAAGGCACATAGGCCCAAATTTCATCACTCGTTTGTCTCTGTTTTGAGGACGTTCGAGCATGAGGGAGAGAAGGTAAGAGGCTGATTTTGACTTTGAGAAAGTAACTACATGAACGCATTCCTGCCAAATTGTGTATGAAATAAGATAAACATTACACAGTATTTCAATCATCCTAAACTCAAGAAAAATAGAACTCATACAATAATCAAAAGAGTAGAGAGCAGTTAAGATTCTTTCACTTACTTGGAAAATAAGTTTTCCAGCTCAAGTAAAGTATGTTAAAAATATCTCAATTTTGAAATTGTTAGCATACTAAAAAAAAACATATACAGACATCTATTATTGCACAAAGAAGACCACAAAATGAGAAGCTTATCCCCCTAACTGCAAGCCTCAAAAAAACCATTCCCCACATATCCTGAAAATTTTAAAAAAAGTGGATTTATAAATGTGTGGTAATAACAATAGCCTCAAATACAAGCTCCATATTATTTTAACATTATATTGACAGTCTCCTGATAACTTATAATATACTATATGGTCTTCAAGAAATTATGGTCTTCAAGAAATTGAGATGTAAATTATTTATCAAAACATGAATAGTCAACAATGAAAGAGATAATGGAATTTTTTTTATGCAGGCTTCAAAAATATTTTGCAGATTAAGTCAAAACCTACAAGTTAAAAATCTAGCAAAACTCATCATCATTAGACAAATTTAGCAGTTTTAGCTGCAGCCATGTGTGTATTTCTCCATAATTGATGATGACAACACACCTTTTTTTATGTATGAAAATTGAAAATTTATTGTGTATTTAACTATTCATTTTATTGCTTTTAACTGTTGGCTTGGTGAATGCTGATATTAAAAAATGTGAGTGTTGGAAATGTTGACAGTTGACAGGTAGGGTTTTTTTGCTTTGTTTTGAATGAAGGCTCCTCTTGCGTAAAGTTGAGCTAAATATAGTCACTCTAACTTTGACTCTGTGCAATGTGTGGGTGACTGATCCAAAGCCATGTTACATAGGTGGCATCAATTAAAATCCTTCCCTGAAACAGTACCTACAAGAGCAGAGAACAAAAGAGAATTATGTATTTCAAAAAAGCTATTTTCATATACCAATATACCAGTAGATTCTGAGAGACTATGTACTGAACTGTGCACCCATTTCAGTAGGAGATTTGAACTGTTTCATGGCAAGATACTAGAATTTAAACATTTCTATCTGTGATTAATTTCCCACTTTTGTAGTTTGATTGTATCTTCAATGTTGGAGTTTGTCAGAAGTTATAATACTGCAATTCATCTGGAAATTTGGTCAACATTGGGAGTAAGTTGTTACTCTTGATTCACTAACAGTCTGGGGTACTACAGTCTTGTATATGTTAACTATCCAGAACCACAGGGTTCTAGAACCACTAGCCATGATCAAGTACTGCTACATTCCACTAAGCTGATAAATCTGGCCATTTACATGTTAAATAAAATACAGAAGCTGATATCCAGGGTTACATCAATAAGATTTGAACTAGAAGTATTCTTGTACTTTTGTATATTTTTGGCTGAATAACTTGTTTCCAGGAACAACAACAACAACAAAAGAAAACATTTTATATTTTTCTTACAGAAAACTCCAGAAGGCCCCAGTCAAGGCTGAAGCTCTTTTGCGCTATGCGAACACATTTTTTCCTATTCTGGATATATACAGAATGGCAGGTCATAAGCTCACCCATATACAATCATTTGCAGGATCAGCAACAGATGTTATGTTCCCTGCCCTAAAGAGATCAGAATAAAATTCATCCAAGTTTTGTGATTGACCTCTGAGAGACCAGAGTGAAGTCAAAGAAATTCTTGTCTTACAACTGTTTCAAGCACAACAGAAATACAAAGCAGAAGCTGAAACAAAACTTAAATAAAACATGATTTACATAAATGAAAGTGTCCCAGATTGCTCTGATGTTGGAGCTCATTTCAAGCTAACTCTATAAACTGTGAGCATTTCTCTGGGCACAGTCTCTTCATCATACTGATTACACCAAAAACCTCCTTCCCAACAAATCTGTTCCTTCTGACTTAACTAATGTATATGTGACACCAGTGTTAAGGATCTGCACAAGATTTATAGGCTACCACAGTGTGAACTCATGCCAATAGAGTCTTAATTACTTTCAGAAAAATGGGGAATATGATGACCATGTTTATTGTTATAACCTTTATTTTCTTTTGAACTAATCAAACACAGCTTAAATAATTCACCGAGAAGACAAAATATCCATAAAAAGCTCTAAAGGACAGTAATTCCTGATGGAAATATCAGAAATCTGCATCTTTCTGAGTAGCAGAAAAAAGCTGTCCCATCGCTGAAAAAACCCCACCAAAACAAAAACTCAACAACCCAAAACCTGGCACAGTCCAACATTTCTGGTATTTATAAATGTCCGCAGTGTCACCCAGAAAACAGATAACTACTGTGCGAGGTATTAAGATCCTTAGTCCAGCTGGTCCATTTTTTTATAAGCTTTAAAAACCATTTCAAAAAAATACAAAGCATTTTTAATGGATTTCAATGGTCTCTTTCTTCTTTTATATAAAAATCACTCAGAAGAAGGATGTTTTCTTAAAAACAATCTGCTATCCAGGTCCACCCTCCCAGGCATGTCCCTTGGAGCTGTTCCCAAACTATCCCCAAAGCACTAGCATTTCAGCAACTGGAATGACAACTTCTTTTTAATTGTTTGAGATCCTGCAGGCTTCTATCTGAGAACAAAGCGTGCACATAAAGCACATTCTATGGCCATGATTCAAGTTCTTTTGAAAATAAATGATATATTGAAACAATGCTATGCTACATAAAGTGGTCTGACACTGGATGCTCAGCATTACACCAAATCATAGCCAAGTACAATTCCCACCCTTGCAACTGGACATACATGAAGCACAATAAAACTTACATAAAGCAGCTTTGCATCATGTGGAACCTAAAGCATTTGGTTGAAGTCTGAAGGGACTTTACCATGAAGAAAAGATGAAGTTCATTTAGCAACAAACAAATAATGAAACCAACACAAAAGTCTACTTGATGGCTTGGCAGGGATACACTTTCATCTTACAAGAACATGGGAATATCTAATGAAGTTCAAAAGCAATGCATTTAAAGCTGACAGAAGGAAGTCCTCTAACACAATATGCAATTAACCTACAGTCTCATTACTGGAACATACCACTGAGGTCAAGAGCTTAGTAAGATTCACTAAAAGAATTAGGAATTATACGCCTCATGAGGACAATCACATACACATCAGGCAGGGTTTCTGAAGACACATTATAAGAAAGGTTTTTTTATGACTGATTATTCTTTTCTGAAGGTTTGATAACTTTAATATATATCTGAGCTAAAATATGACTCAACAACATGGGTAACAGAGCCACTAACTTTAGCAGAATAGGATGCTCACCTCAGGAACTGGTACAATACATTGGAGAAATTGCACAAATACTTTGATTTACAGCACAATTACTTAAATTCTTCTAATTAAACCAGTAAAAGCTACAATGCAAATAAGCAGAGCACTTTAAAGCAGCCTAACTATATGTAACTTCGTTACTAATTTAGAAAATTAAGCTAAGCAAATTTAAACAATCTGTAAATTAAGTTTGTGTATTTAGAAATAGACAGTATTTTTCCACTCAGCCCTTCAACAGCAGCACTGAGATATCTCTTCCCTCTTTTGCTCCTTCTTAGTTCTTATATCTATCAACCTATCAATTATTAATACTTTTTACACATCAAATGGCTCAGCTATAATGTAAACTTGATTTTGTAGTTTAAAGCAAGGGTTTGAGCTGTTCTTTTCTTCCTTCCTTTTTTTTTTCTCTCAGAGTCGGCACTAATTTCCCAGCCAATATAGAGAACATCACATTTATTAAATTAAGCCTTGGACTTTCAGAAGACTTCACAAAAGGATATGTTTGTAATCTTCAGTGTTTATTTTACTATGAAACCAACACATTCAGCAATAACTCAGATTTATTGTGAAAATAAACACATTAGGACCTTATAAATAGCTGTTAGAAAAGTTCCGTATGGTCTGCCAAAAGCCCCAAATGATTGGTTCATGAACTTTTCCTCTGTATGCTCTAATGGCTTGAAAAAATTGTTTATTTTTGACTGGTTATGAATAGATGAGGATTATATTTCATCTACAGTCTCCATTAAAGTATCAGGATTTAGAAAACTTCCAAACTCTTCAGAAACTCCCATTAAAAAAAAATAAACTGTTGACAGCAGATATACATAATGGAATGGCAAAGCGGAGTGTTATTTTAAAGCTGCATTTACACAATGATTTTCTCAATTTATCTAATTATATCCCCCAAAAAGAAAATAATAAATCATGACTCAAAGATACTGCAAGACTTTACTGGTTTATCTAAATGCCTACAGCAACTGCTGCAGCATGGGTTAATGCAAAGAACTGTCAGCTCCAGCAAGAAGGCTCTTACACTGCCCTATACTTGCAGAAATAATCTTTAACATGCACAGGAGTCTCCTGGTGAGAGGTTGGACATACATCTAGTTGCACACGATCCCTGCATCCTTTGGTATCCAGTGCCCTCACAAATTAACTCCCTGGGAATTCTAACACTTTCCCCAGTATCAAGGAGCCAGCATCAATTTCCAAATCTCTCCAGCACACAGAGACCAAGATGCTACCTCGTAAAGCCAGGATGGGGAAGTATTCCTCTAAAATGCAGCCATCTTTCTAAGTGGGCAGAAAGATCAAAGTCCTCATTCTCAAACCTTAAAAGAGTATCTGCAAACTTATATTCCAGTGTTTCTGTGAGTATGAAACCAGCTGTCACTGCTTTTACAAGAAAGCATATCTGGGTGGACTCTATTAGGGAAACTTTTCTCAGTAGTGATAACCAATATTGTAATAACAGGAAAGGCCAGAAAACATTTCAATTTCATGAAAACTGTAGGCTTGGTATTATTTTCTCATTTAACACTAATAAAAGAAATCAGTTTCTTAGTGGTTTTGAAGGAAATAGGAGAGATGGAGAGCAGTTGAGAGCCCAGCAAGCAGATGTCTTGTGACAGGGAACGGCCATCATTGCACAACATGGAGCAAACATTTGAATCTAGGCAAATGCCCTGGTCAGTTTTAATTCCCAGAACTGTTCTTCTTTGCAAATATAAAATAAACACTACCTGTATTGGACTGGTTCAACAGAAAACACTGCCAAGTGCCTTAGTAACAGAACAGCACGGAGCCCCAGAAAGCCCCTGCAGTTCCAGCCACTCCTCCCACTGAAAGCATCACCAATGCATTAACACAAAAATTTTCAGCTTCGAATTAGAAAAATACCCCTCCCCCTGTTTTTAAAACAAACGTAGGACTCTAATGTCACCTGATATCCATCAGAAATTAGATGACATTCCAACTATGGAAAAAAACATGCAGCAGAATTCCTCTTAAGTGAGCAGAATTACCTCCTCCTAAGTAAAAGTCTTTTTCTTTTCTTTAGTTACTTTTACGCGCTACAGCAGATGTACCACATTTTGTATTAGTTTCTGCTTGAATGAATAATGGAGACATGAGCACTTGTATAAACAGAGAAAGGTATTTAATGAACATATTGTACATACTAAAGAGGCTGCTTTCTGTTGGAAGCGCACAGAATGCATTCTTCCAAGTGCATGAAAATCCCACATTATTGATGCATGAGTTTTCTATTAACTGGGCCAGGCATAAACTGTCAACTGCATTTAAAACACTGAACTAAACCTGGGAATTGGGCATTTCAACATTAAAAAAAAATTCAAAAAAAAATCCAACTCCTCACAGAAAACAGAAAATTCTAAAGTGACAGTATGATTTTTACATAATTTTTTAATTAGAGATCATTTGTCTGTACTTCTATTTTGAAAATTTAAGCCTGCTGGTCCCAGATGAGTGTCTTCCTCTAGAACTGCAATTTGTTTCATTGTGTTTTCATTCATTTTCATTCTCTTCATGAGCAACAGTGACATTTCAAAAACCAAAAGGAAAGGACAGAGGAGTTGGAACCTCGTATTTACAGCATATTTATAGCATTTGGCATGTTGGACACAGTTTTCTGAAAGATATTATTAGATTTGCCAGCAAGCGTCCTGCTGCTTTTTCAGGACCTTGTGGGTTTGATCCACGAAGGCAAATGCTGAGGCTTTAAAAGCCTGGCTGCAGCCAGAGTCTCAAGTGAGCTCTTTGGCTTCCTGCACATTAGAAGCACAAGAACTACCAGACCAGACTAGAAGTCAATCCAGCCAAGAGTCCCGTAGCCAACTGTGGCCAGTAGTGGAAACTCATAATAAATGCTTATGAGGAACAGAGTGACACCTCCCTCATGTTCTCTCCCCCGAGCTGGACACACCATGCGTATTTCATCATCGTGTAATCCCTGGGAGGAGGCAGCAGCACGGCCCGACACAGGCATCACACAGACAGAATGCTGACACGGTGGAACGGAGCAGGCTGATGCAATGCGGGGCTGCCTTGACTCCTGTCAGGCACCCTGGCAGGTCACAAGTGTGGCAGCAACCAAAGCAGGTAGAAGCTGCACTGCCCCACCAAAATGGTCATCAGCATTTCAGACCCCCCATAAGCACAAAGCTGCAAAAGGAGCTTCTCCAGCTCTCAGGTACCAGGTTCATAGATAAGAGAGGCTGTATCAGTTTTGAAGAATGCATCTTTTGCAACCTACTGGGAAGGGCTACCAAAACCAGTGACCTAAACTTGACCCAGTAGTTTGACACTGCCAAATCAAACACCAGGTGTTGCGTTGACACATTTGGGTGACAATTGCTTCTGGATTTAAATCGTAATGAAAAGTCAGGAAATACTCAAATTGGTTGGTACCAACAATCTGTACAAGATTCCTCAAAAGTCTGCTTGCACAGAGTACAAATACTTTGGTTATTTAGAAATAATGCAATTTACTATTATGACAATCTCCCTCCACACGGGTATGGTACTTCCTCCATTTGTGACCTTTACTGCACAGCTTTTTCCAAAGGGAAGATGGAGACAGTGATGCACTCTCATTCTCGTTTAGGAAACTGACACCTATTTCCGATATGCAAGACCTCAATTGTCACCAACTTTCCAAATATCCTCCTCAGCCAGGTATTTGTTATCCTCCTTATGGACTTTCTAAGTCCCTGACACTGAAGTTATCCACTCCAGAATTAAGCAACTCTTCATCAAATTAAAAAAATTAATTAGGCACACCTATATTTGTTATGTATTCAACAGCATTTCCTGACTTGCACATATTGAAGTCTTAAGGTTATAAATTGCCTCTGTTGTGCAAAAGAGTATCTCTAAAACCAGAAAAAAAGCTCAGAAATAACTGTTAATATTTAACTGCCTTTTTATTTTGCAAAGTACATGACAAGCACATTTATCTTATAGCAGATTCTCCACCACCTGGCTGAACAGGTCTGTATTTCATTAATATAAATCTATATTCATAGAATCATAGGACCATAGAATGGTTTGGGTTGGAAGGGACCCTAAAGATCATCTCATTCCAACCACCACGAGCAGGGACATCCATCACTTGACCAGGTTGCTCAAAGCCCCATCTAACCTGGCCTTGAATGCTTTCAGGGATAGGGCATCCACAACCTTTCTGGGCAACCTGTGTGAGTGCCTCACCAGCTGCATAATGAAGAATTTTCTCCTTTTATATAACCTACCTTCAGTTCTATCACTATATGCCCTTGTAAAAAGTCCCTCTCCAGCTTTCTTGCAAGCTCCTTTAGGTACTGGAAGATGCTCTAAGAACTCTCCAGAGCCTTCTCTTTTCCAGGCTTTCATTTTCAGTCTTTAAAGGAAGTTATTAGAATTTTTAATTTGTAAATTTTTTTTGTAAGCTGAAAAGATTTCATTGTAGAAAGCTGAAACTAGCATTAGAACTAGCTCTACTTTGCTGGTTAATACAAAATTGAAAATATAAGCAAAAAGTTAGATATATCCAAACCAAATCCAACACGAATAAGGAAACACCATCAGTATATATATACTTTTTATATATATATATAAAAAGCTAGAGCTGCGAATGAATATAAATGTGATTATAAAAATTGAAAATAAATTGAAATTGTTTAGACTTGCAAATACTTTCTCAAGATGAGAAACAGCTAACTAGCCTAAGTCAGCAAGGAGGTAATTTGTGTTACCCATCAGTTAAGACACTATTGCAAACATTTTACAGATACTCACAACTAAGTTGCATATTTATGCAATATAAAACATAGTCAAAAATACAAGATTTGAGGCACAGGAGCTATAAATACATGACGTAAAACAAGGGTTTCAATTTCTTTTTTTTTCCTTCCTCCCCCAAGAACCTCTTTAAATTCATCTGTTCAAACAGATCTCACAAAATCAAAAAGTTTTTGTATCTCACTTGTAACAGGCAGACACATTGGTAGGATAGGAAATTCTTTGAATTAACATCTTGCTGTTGATGCTTGTATGTATCAAACTTGCACATAGCTGGGAAAACGTAACCCTTACCTAACAAAACACATGATGAGGAAACAAAAGCGACCAGAGACCCCAGCACAGCAACTCTGCCTTCATGATTTTCCTTGAACAGTACTTTTGTCTTTCTTCCTAAAACCACTGTTCATTATTTTTGTACAGAGGCTTGTTCCTCTATTTTAAAAATCTGTAATATGAAGTATTTATACAACAGCCCTGTAACAATTATCACTGTGATATAGAAAAGGGAGCAAATAGGTTCATCACAGTAACTGAAGGGCAGCAAATGAGCTTTGTTTAATTCAGATGTTTTATTGGAAGGAATAGGCTTCAGTGCCTCAGTCATGCAGCAGCAGTGTCTAGGGAATAAACTGCTAGAGGCCAATTAATTAAACTGCTATGAAGGGACAACATGACCTTTTATTTCCCAAGTATTTCTAATTATTTTTTAAAAGACTGAATAATAATCTATTTATATACAAATATATAGAAAATCTGATCAATTATACATACTTTATCATAATAGAAGAGCAACAGAAATTATCTGAATTTTATACTGCTCTTTCATAGACATTTATGGGCTTTCAGCTGAGAGTAAGAGACTATCATCATCAACTGAATTCAATTTCACATTGATAAAATTGATCCTATTAAAATAAACCTACTGGCACAAAAGGCAACATTCATTGTTTCTTTCCAGCCAGCCATGAGAGAAAGGGAAAGGGGGCTCAACCTATTTCTGCTTTAATCAATAATCTCTTTAGATGGCATCCTCTGTGTTCCTCACCAACGCTGCCCTCTGAAGAGCCTTCTACAGTTTTACTCAACCAGAGACCAAAAGAGAGCCAGCCCTTCTTGTTTTATCACACAGAGCTGTGTGATTGCCCTTTCTGTGCCCCACCCACTCAGACCTCACCACCATGAGCACGAGTCAGATATACACTTACACACCTCTGAGTTTTGTATAAACAGTGAAAGTAGTAGAATTGTTCTGGTCAAACATACCAGGAACATCAAAACAGATTCAGAATTTAGGCTAGTTAGGAGAGACTAAAGGTTAAATACTGATTGACATGAAACTATTAAACTGAAATGTTTTCATTGACAACATCTCATCTCTATGAGCTCAGCAATCTGAAGTCCTGCACCTATAAACAGTAATTCTGCTGTGTCCTAAACCTTAGCAAGCTGCAGATTGAAACCATATCAGGACTGAAAAGTGATTTACACAGCTGGTCCCCGTAGTGGCTCTGCCTAGGGAGGCACAACTTAAGGCTTGGACTTCTTTTCTAGAATGCTACACAACAGTGCAGTACATCTAAGTGCTGCACATCATTTTCAAGAACCAACTATCTAAAACAAAAGTTGACACTATCAAATAGAACAGCACATTATTTACATCTTCTCAATTTTACTTAATTTGAAAGAGCCAACCAGGCTATTCTACAATGAAAAACTGAAAATTTACTCAGCAAGCTTGACATACATCTATTGAATAGTTAGCGGGTGTTTTCACAGTAAAACTACTAAAAAGTACTGAAAGTATTCAAAGTATTGTGGTTCCAGGCATTTTTGTAGGCTCACATAATAGAGGGGGTTACACCCCGCAGACCTCTGAAATTTTTACAGATGTTCTTACTTCTTTCTATTTAATCAGGCCATGCCTATTACTTTGCAGAAAAGATAATTTGAGAGAAAGTATTTTCATGCCTTAATCACATTAGCTGGGCTCCAAATTAATTGCTACCTTTAGGCATTACTTTTAGTCACAGGCAACACAGTTTGTTTGGCTTCTTTTTCTTTCTTTTTCAACATGATCCAATCACATGTATCAAAATATTAGTTTATTAATAGAATTCATAAGTAATCATTAATAATGTATAAAGCACTTATGCGAAATAATTTTTTTATAAATACATTTAAATCAGTACAAAGTTAAATGCAAAACCTAATAGGCAACAGAGTGGATATACAGCACATCTAATGCAATGTCTGCTGTTGTCACAGACACTGTAACACCAAACTATCACCTTATTCACAGATATTTACAGATGTTACTGCTATTTCCTAACTTCATGGTGTTTCTCAGCTTGTTTGTGGACTTAAGAATTTTCTATATTAGTGTACGTTTACATAGCAGAATGATTTTTGTATGCCATTTTCTCATTGAAAACTATCATTTTACATAGTAAAAAGTTAATATTTCATTGGCCCCATTAACAGCCACCATTCACAGTGTTGAGACATCCAGGATTGTACTGTAACTATTAATCAAAATAAAACACCGGTAAAGGTTTCTCCATTAACTCCCACTCAGATGTGGCTGAATACGACTTAGACAAGCTAAGACACCTGTGGCACTCAGTGCAAAAAGCAACACTGCCCTCGACCTTGACCTTTTGTATCTCTGCTGTATTTACAGGAGGAACAGATTTCAAATACAATTAATTTTTTAGCTTAGAAAAACCAAAGGCAATTTTTAAATCTAAAATACATAGTACAGATGTAAATCATGGTGGTAGGGAAACTACTGTTTAGTCAAAAAGGAAACAATTTTTTTTAAAAAGGAAGAAACACAAAGCATGTTGCATGAACCACTGGACTGTGTAGTTCCTCATATTATCTGAAAGCCAATGTGCTGAAGGTTATTAAAGCCAAGATACAAAAAACATAACAATCTCAATTGGAAGGCTGCATCCATACAGGGAAACTAGCAGCTGCCCTTCAGTTTGTCTGAAAATGTGCAGGCATAAAATGATTATCTAAAGTGAAAAGAGTTGAATCCAAATTTCCGAAAAAAGGAGTGGACTAGAAGTGAAGGAAGAGTTTTCTAAGAAGAAAATGGTTTAAGAGGAGAAGGTAAATAAGCATTACCCAGCTAGCATCAGGTTGTCAGCTTTAAATGAGTTAAATCAGTGAGATGCAGTGTCTGAACCCCAGTCAAAAGACGAAAATTCAAAAGCCTGAAATATTCTGTATTACCATAGAGCATAATGAATTCATATCTGTCACTACCAGGAAATGAGATACAAAGTTGTATAAAGGTCAGGAAGCACAAATCAGTCTAATAGCACTTTTGTAATACTTTCCATATTACATACTATCAAGAATTATTTCCCACACACTTTTTCTTCTTTACTTTAACAACCCATGTATACACAATTTCCTGACACAATGGAAAACCTGGAATCTACAACACTTCAATAAGATTAGTGCTAGTGAATGGCAAAAAAATAAAATGTTTCAATCTCTTACAGTTTAGCTCCAGAATAAATTTACAGCTCTGTTTTAGGCTCAATGACAGCTGCCCTCACTGCACAGAGATGAGGTGTATTGCCACACTGAATACCATATTTAAGGTCCACTTCTATGAAATTTTTTTCTTCCTGGCTATTCAGGGAATACAAATAGTTGTTAAAAATTCCATAAAGATGAGAGAAGAGAAAAACAGAAGGCAAAGAAGAAACACACCAATCATTTCAGCCTGACCGTGTCATTGTCTAGACTATTAATTTGTCCCAAATTTTCTGACACCTGCGAGTGCACCTAAGGGAGCTGACACTGCAGGGACACACTGAGCCCAGCCGTGTTTGGCCTGCACAGAGGTCAGTCTGAGTGCAGAAACCCAGCCCATTGGATCTACTGCACAGACACAGACCAAAAACAAAGCACATGCTCATCTAGTGCATGGATCCATATTTTTGCCTACCAGAAAAAAATTACAGGGCCATGCAATGTTGCCCAAGTAGTGCATCTTTCCCAAGGTGCTCACTGAGGCTTTGGTCACTTCTGAAGTTTCCCGTACAGCTGCACAACCCCCAGTTACGGCATCTGTGGCAATGGTATTTGACACAAAAATGGATAAAGCTACAGTAAATACAGTACAACTATACTATATATCAACTTGCATGAAACAAAAGAACAGCTGAATTTTACATACTGGGGGGGAAAAGCCACAAATCACATCTTTATTTTTTATGCTGACATTGTTTTAACTTGTAAAAGCAATAATGACCATAAAACAGACCATATAATCTGACCATTGCATTGTCTTCCCCTGCTTTTAGAGTTTTAAAAGACTAATTTTATATGAGTGCAATTACATTTTTTTAAAGCAATCTTGTTAACTGTTCTCAAGAATATGTTTCGATGCAAGCTTTTTAAGGGACTACTTAAATACGCATCTTCACTGCTTTACTACTGTGCATGCACACCACAGAGAAAACAACCCTATACCTTAACTAGTAACCTACTTGCTTTTCTCCCATTTGGGTCAACTGAGAAAAAAAAAAAAATTGAATCCATCATGAATATTCAAGACTAACTATGACCTTACCTTCATCAGCTGAAATACTTCAAGAAATACAGGATACTCCCATATTTTTTATTCTTACAATCCTTAACTGTGTATCAGCTCATGGGTTGTAAAATATGCAAAATTTTACAGAAATTTTTGGAAAACACCAGAAATTCCATTCCATATGAAAAACAGAATATGTGAAATGTTTTAAAAGTAAATTGCAGCTTGGTCTCACTGGAAGATTTTCTGGGCAAATATTTACTAGAACGGAAAGACGTTCTATCAAGCAAAATCATCTCTAAGAAAGGATGAGCTCGAATAGGCTCCCACATCCCATCCCCCTTCCTGTAAATATCCATCTGACCTCCATGGCTCATCAAATCCAGTGCAGTCTCTAATCCAAGGCAAAGGGGACAGCAGAGCCAACGTGATTGGAAATTTTGGTTAATAAGTGAGATACTGCATAGTTCATACAAAGAAATCCAATTCCATCAAGTTGGATTGGGTTGTCCTTGTAATATCCTTCCCAGGACACCATTCTATTCATCCCTGTGTGCATTTACTTTGTTGTCACTCACCTAAAAATTTATTATCTCACATTTCTGAGTGCTCCCAGGTCAAGCACAGGTCCAGCACACATTCTGAACTCCAGCCTTGTGCCACACAAAACCGATGCTGCTTCTGAGTTCACAGATGTCAAGGCCATACATATTTACAGTGCTCTGATCAAACTACTGTGCATTGCAGAAAGAATCTTCAACTCAGATTATCTATTCATGGATAAACAAAGGCTGTCCATATTTAAAAGGAGGAGCATTTTCAGAGATCAACAAATTCTGCAGGAGTCCCAAAGAAGGAAAAAAGAGTTCAATTGACAAAAGTCTCATGAAAATATTTAAGACAGAAAAGGCTGAGAGACAGGAACAACTATTTTCTCATTTACTTAAACATTCACAGTATGCATTTGAAGTAGTATTTTCTGGAAACCCAGGAAGCAGAATATATCTTTTATGTTAAAAGTAAGAATTTCCATTCTATATACGACACCAGCCCAGTGAACAGGGTGATTGTTACACTGTTTCCTTACAGAAGTGGGGAACCCTTAAAGCAATACTTGGTGCCTTTTTTTTCTATGTAGGCTTTTGAAAAACACGAATCCTTTTCCCTAAAATTATTTGTTTATTTAAGATACAACTTTCTCAAAGGATAGAAGTACACTGACACAGAAAAGTTTTTTCTTTAGGGAATAGGAGGTGGGAGGTTCCCCCTCCAGTTGCAAGGTAACATGACAGATTTCATAAATTGAGGAAATGAGCATAAAATTCAATCTGTTTTCCCATATAAAATACTATTAATGATATATTAACTTACATATCCAGGACTATCTCAATAAACTTTCCAATTATATGTGGGAAGTATCCTTTAAGATTGACATTATTAATACCAATGAAAATTAATGTGAATATCACAATGTTCTTTAGAGCATCAACAGAGGAACATTCCCCAAGGGAATTAATAAGGAATACCATATTTAGCAGCAATGCAAAATAAAATAGTTAGTATAAAGCTGGCATTACAGCAGCCCTTATTAATGCCAGAAGTTCAGTTTTCTTTAAAGATCTAGCAGAAGAAAAGTAAAGGACAAATTTTTAATTGTTAACATGGCAACTATTTATCTGATTTGGAATACATGATGCTAGGGAGGTTGGCTGCAACGGAACAGAATCAGCAAAAGAACAGATGATATACATTGCTTCAGTAAATAATGCTTTCCTGTGGTTTGAGTATGGCTGGAGTAGAAGAATCTTTCAGCAACTTTAACTACAACTGAATCTGCATTACATTCATCACCCCATTAACAACTACAAGGAAATAAGCACACTTGTTTAGGTCTGAGGTTCTGCCCAGAGACTTTCCCTTCCTAATTTAGGACAGAATCTTTTCCATTACTTCCAAATTAAATTTGACCAGTAAAACAACATAAAACTAGTCAAAAGATTGTGCAGTGCAAAATCTATCCAAAGTGGTAATTTCACTATTATGTGAAGTAATACCAGCAGATTTTCCTCATTTTCAAGCTGCAAAGCCTTTGACTTTTTCTCCCCTGGGACTTCAATTAGAAGGTGAGTGCAGTGAGGGATAAAAGAGGGTGGCTGGGAGCACAAAGGTGGTACACACTTTGCCACACCCTCTCTTCCCATATGCTTCTCCAATTACACTCTTCTGTGGGTCTGTACATATAGCTGGCTAGGACTAATTTAAAATTCCTCACTTGAACAATGCATTCCTGCCCGAGTGCTACACAGCTGCTTCCGTCGTTCAGAATATTTTGCAGGAGGTTGGTTTTGCTTATAAGTGAACCTCTCTCCTAATGTCTGCTATAAATTAACCTATGAGTGCAAATAAAGGGAGTTTTATTGCATTATGATTGGTGAATTTCCTTGTGAGAAAATGCTCAACAGAAAAAAAAAAAAAAAGAAAAATTAGCCCAACGATAAGAACCTTTTAAGCATATGTATTTCTGGGAATTGTATTTGCAAGTTTTATAATGAACAGCAGTCTTTGTCAATGGAAATCTTGCTTCTGTCAGGAAATCAGGGAAAGGGAAATGGTAGGTGAAAGGGAAATGGTGGGCTGGTGTATTTTATCTATAAAACCATAGCCTCATAGGTGTTTACAGACATTGTTAGACAATATTAACACATTGCGTTTTATACATTACATTATCTATCATTTATACAAGGCATTCTATTAATAATTTTATATTACTTTAGTAGATGTGTACCTGAAAGCTGTAGCCAGGCATTTTTAGTGCTCATGTAATCAAAAATTATATAATTAACTTTTAAAGACATATTTGATTGCAATATTTTGAACAGTTAAACAGCTGCTTGAATGGGAAAACATGTAACTTCCTGTTACAGAGGTTCATAAATTCCTGATTTTGTTGCCTTGAATTCAGAGCACCACCACAACACTTAAAAAGAAAAAAAATCCAAAGCCAATTAGTTCTTAAGACAGGGTCTTTTTTAAAATTTTCACCTTATAAAAATGCATTGTAATAGAGTATATATAGAGATAAGAAACTATCTTGGTCAGTTAAATGTTCAAATGCCTTTTAGCAAGTGTTATTTAAGTGTTCAATATCACGCCAGTTAATACCAACATAGCTGTGTGGCTCGTAAGTAACAAAAAGCCCAAATCGGATATAGAGCCACCCACTAAGCTGAAAATATTTAGAATTACAACCTTAGCACGCTATAATGAAGGATTTCACAAACTTTATATTCTTATTGCAGACAGCTCGTACATTAAACATTTGATGATGTGAGAAAAACAGGACACTGAGCAAAAACCTAGCATAGCAACAAAAATAAATATTTCCCTCAAATACCCTTACAACTGTAAGTGAAGTTACTTTTATTACTTATGCAGTATGGACTTTATCTTCTGGGCGGCCAAGTATGCACTAAGCAAAAGAAAATGAAGAAGTTTTGTAAAAAAAGAAACTTTCTCAGACCTTTGTGTAGGACTACATGGAATACTAAGTCTATCCTGAATTCTGAGTTATATTTCAATATTTTGTAAAACACTGCATACAAACTGGCACAACACACAACTGAGAGAGTTTGTGACATGCCAAACTCTGGCATTTGAAAACAGTTAAAAGGCAACCCACTGACATATGACAAATTTCCACAGACAGCAGCAGCTGCATGGCCTGGTGGTTTTGCCATGATTAGCCTCAGTTACAATTTGATGACTGAATTAAGTTATCTGCCAGCACTTCCAGCTGGCACGATACATTACTTTGTGGTGTCATGCTGTTTATCCATGGCCAGTGTTGTGACATGCTGAGCTCCATGTTTATCCTCTCTTAAATCCTGGAACTCCATGCAAAGTACTGATTTCTTTAAGTCATAGTCAATCCCGGCCTTATCAATTCTAGTTTTACATAAATTTCATCAGAATAAACTTATAAGCAAATTAAATTCTCTCATCTCTCCACACTGTGGTACGGTACATGACAAGACTTGGGGAAAAGATGGTCCAAAGATGCAGCTAAATGGCACCTTGGGGGCAAATGAAGTTTCAGGTCTTTATATTTCCTGGCTTTCAGACTGCAGCGAGAACTGAAGCAGTCCCTGGAAGATCAGCAGAAACTCAGGGTAGCCTCCTGAGAGCAATTTTTGGATGTCACCTAATCATAATTCCACAAAGACATACAATCCTGTCCCACATCCAGCCTCCCTGTGTCTCGGATTCTACGTGTTACTCAATGATGCATTTGCAGGGTACCAAAGACAATATAATCTGATCAGAGGCAAGCATACATATAAAGTACCAGAGGTTGTTACTTTGCCAATGCCCACCCTTTTAAAGCCAAGGTGGCCAACTTACCTCCCAAGGCACAAGCACCCCACCCCTGGTGTCCTGCCTGCTGAGGTGGGTCCCTGCAGATGGGGTCAGACTGCAGATCTCCTCAGCCCATAGTCACAATAACAGAACTGGCCTGCTTCCCCCCATTATCACTCAATGGATATCTGCTGTACCAGAAATGGGAGACCTGTAAATCCAGTGTGTTCATAAGCTGTATTGCTCCTAGTATTGTATTGCCTCCTAAAGTTTGAAACCGTATACAGCTGGCCACAAATTTCAGAATCAGATTTTTAAAACAGTGATGGAGGAGCAATTCCATTGTAAAGGCTCATTTTGAGACACTGGGAATAATTCACAGTGGTACTTTGACAAACAACTTACTTGTGAAACAACCATTTCTTGTCCTCTCTGGTGTTAAAAGTAAGCTTAAGTGGGTTGGGTTTTTTTATATTCCATTGTATTATATATCCATCTTCACAAAAACTGCTAGGTTTATTACTGTGAAGCTCTATTTAGGACAAAAAAACCTCACAAACTAAACAATGTTTCTTGCTCCATTTCAAAACATCCGTTTCTCTATTCAGTTTCCTTTTCTTAAAAGCACAAACATATTTTAAGGTGAATAACTTCTCAAAATGTAGACAAGGAAGCAAGGGCAACCTTCCTAAGAAAGCAAATTAATAAAAAGGATGGGACTTTATACAGTCCTATGGTTGTTGACTGCCGTCACCCCATACTTCTGGAAACAAGGATAACCCCTTCATCAGTATTTTACTAAACTCACAACTAAGCCACGTTTAGTAAGTGTTGAGATTCTCCTGCAAGAAAAGCATTTTACTCATACACCATTTTTAATGGCATTGATCTTTATTATTTCCAATTCTGCATCAGAGCTAGGCGGCTGCTACATGGGGTCCCACATCAAGTCAAAAGGTAGGATCCTCGTCTGCCACACCACTGAGTTCCGAGGATGAGACCTGACCAGCTCCTTTTGCCTGCTCTGAGACTGGCCACACTCTTCCCCCTGCCCTAATTACAGCAGCAACTCTAATGGAATATTATAACATTACTGATCAGCTCCACCACAACACAGCACCTGAGCACTTCCAAAGTTTCCCTCTTTGCAGTTATAATAATTCTGTTCCCCAGCCCATATTAAAAACTGCTGAAAATAACCAAGGAAAAAAAAATCATCCTCTTTTCTGTGATCAAAATGATTTTGGTTTTGTTATGTGGGTTTTGAGGGGAGGAAGGGGGTGATGGTCTTTCAATTAATGTGAATGTGAGTCTTTCCGGAGCAAGCAAAATGTGTAAGGAATGCAGAACGGAGCCCTTGAGGTATTTGGGGGATGGTGAGGGAACAAAATTAAAAGTGACTGAGGTGCCTCTGTTAAAACCATCTACTTTGTACGCACATGAACATTTCCTCATTAAAGATTCATAAGAACTTTATAGTTTTAATGCACATGTGGCCAGTGTTACAGTTCAACAGCCAGAACTCTTAAAAAGGAAACAAAAAAAAAGAAAAAAAAACCCAAGAAAAAAAAATAAAGAATATACTTTCTTTTTTTTAACTGACTTACTTTTCAAGGGAGATAGAAACCTCATTTTTAAACACCAAAGCACAGTTGCTGCAAAAGCCTGCCATTCTAAGAAAGGTCTGAACAAATGAAAACCAAATCAATATTTCTGTTGTAATTCATATTCACAACCACTGCTCTTTTCCTACTTCTGAATTTCTGAATTTTCTTGCCCCAAAAAGGGATGAAATCATATCCCTTAGTCACAAGCCTTTTTTACAATCAGCAAGCTGTCGATGAGGAGCACCTTGAATGGCTCCTTCGCTGCAAAGGATAGTAAGGCAAAAAACCGAGAAAAGGATTAGGGATGGGAAAGAAGAGCCCTCACTGTATTAAGTTGAAGGCTTGAACATGGAAGACTCAGTTTTGGACTTCTGTAGGTCAGCCCAGGATCTCATAACTTCAGCAGGGTCTGCTCACTATTTAAGAATTAACTGATTTTTTTCCTTCATGATCAGTTTTTCTGGTGCAGGATATACTGCAGATCTGCTAGAGGCTGTTGTATTTCAAAGGTGGAGACATCCCTTTAAGAGCAGGCATAATGGGGATGTCTCAGAAACTGGGGGATGTTGGCATCTCCCATTCTATTACTTTATTTTCACTGGAAAGGTGAAGGGCTTTTTGCTGCTCTTTTCCTTTTCATTTTCTTCCATGGTCAAAATTTGACTTTCCAGGGATTCCTATATTTCTCCCTTTGCCTGGCAAAAATCACATATTTTAAACAGAAGACAGGCAGCCATCAGCAAACCCTCAGCAAACTACCCAAGCTTGTATCAGACTGAGAGAGGACTGAGTTACATGTATTAGACCTCTGGCATAGTTGTGCAAAAATGTTTTGCAATGAAGCAGCAAATTGTGTAAACATTGTCCTGCAGAGGAATTAAAGTTTTTTGCTTGATTTTTTGCCCCCAAGACACTCCTAAATAATTTTTGCCAATACAACACAGACCATTCACTCATTGCCAGTTTCCCCCTACAGTGACCTGCAATGTGTATCTGAAGCATTGCTTATTTTTAAGCAATGTGAATTATTCCTTCTTTCTCCTCACTGTGAGGAGCTTGTGACTCCCTCTGCAGTATCCGCCAGCCATTCCAGGGATAAGGAACAAAAAATATACACCTAAACACAGGTCTCCGCCAGTGTCCTCAGCCAGGCCCTGCTCAAGCAACGCCACATGCCTGATGGTTTGAGCAGGTTCAGAACAATGAATTTTTCTCCTTTTTCAGGTACTCTCCACTCTCCCTGTGCAAGCGTCACTATCCCAGCACTTGGTCACAGGTATCCTGTATTTGCATCTTCCCAGCTCACGTCCACTGCAGTACCAACAGAAATTTTCCAACCCTGCTTTCTCCACCTGGGTTTTTATTTAATCTCCTACTCCATTTCTCCTTCTCCTATATCTGTCTTCTTTTTTACCCTTTCCATTAATCTTTTTAGAAGCAGGCACCTTAGTCAGAGAGCTGTAAGTGTTAATATTACCATCTACCAAGATCACCTTCATCTCCAGTTCGGCTGAGCATGCACAGTTCCCTCATATTGGTTAATGTGCTGTTGGCTCAGTGCTGTGACACTTCAGTGCAGCTGAAAAGCTCAAAAGGTATCGCTCTGCAAACCCTGATAAAATAGACAGTCTTCCTGTATATGCATTTCTAACTCTGTCAAGCTTATTATAATAAATCCAAAGCTAGTGTCCCTTTATTAGTAAAATATTTAGTGTTCTCTATTTGAATTTCATTCCTCAGAATTATTTGGCAAGAAAGTTCTCTATATCCTCAGATAATTATCTCACTATTGGCCTTAGGAAGACAGAATATTTTTTTAGCAAATGACCACATCTGTGCCATGTCAGGCTTAGTTAGAGATTAATAATGGGTACTGTTAATCTGCCTACAAATTTTCATGCTCACAGTATCTTACAGCTACATTGAGACTGACAGATTAGACTATACACAATAAATACCAGTCTCAAAAGCATGCAACTTAGCAGCAACAGGGAAGACAGGCAAAATGCAAATTGGACCAATTTAAGTTTCTTCAATAACACACCTCGAACTCTGACTCAGTATAAGCTTACTTTGCTTCATATTCTATTCTATTATTAAGTATTCCACATGATTATACAAAATTTATTGACATGCTCATGCCCACATCTAACATGGGCAAAGACCATCAAGTTGGCAACTATACTGAAGCATACTGGAAACAGTAAGAGCAATGCCCATTATGACATCTGGATTTCTGAGAAAAAGAAGGGAGGATATTTGGTATTTGTCAGTATCAGGTATTTGAAGCATCACCATAAGGAAAATGCCTGGATTCCTAATGGTGGCATTCTGTAGCCTACAGCCATGGTAACCCTTTAAACATTATTTCTTAACAGTCTTTTAACAAGTAAAATTAACACGAAAAGGCAGATAATTCTATAGTCCAATTATCAATCTTTTTTCTACCATCTTATGCATAGTATTTTTCAATTCATTCTGCTAAGATCACCTAATCTGACTAGTAAAATAATTATTTTAGCAATTGATACTTGTATTGCTAAACTCTAATAGGTCATTCAGGACTGAAACAGAAACTTCTGTCATTCCACAAGACCAAAACCTGGCATGCAGCATTATTTTATTTTTCTCTGTTTTACCTTTTTTTCCTCATTTTTATGAATTTTAAGAATAATTACTTTTGGCCTGATTGGCGAGATTCAAAGTTTTTTTACTTTTGCAAAATTACCCTTTTTTTAAGTGACACTAAGATATTAGCATTTCAGGCAATTTTTTTTTATTGTTTATCTATTTACTTCATTATACATCTTTTAGATACTCACTTTTAGGCATACTAAGCCACTGATATTGTAACTTCATCATCATGCACACAGACCTGGTAATCAGAATTCTCATACTCAGTCCCCAATGAATACAGTTAAAATTCTTCCATCCATTATTTCATTCACTTGGGACTATGTTAATTTTAGTCCTGAGCCCTGTAAATATCTTTGAACTCCTTTCTCTCACTTTCTTTATCCACACAAATCCAGCAAGATACTGAGATAAAGATTTTCACTGGGAATTTTCATGGTTTATATATGATACACACACAAATAATGTACCAAGTGCACTTTGTTAGATCACTAATCGCAGTGTTTAATATAACCTTTCCACAAATGTGATGTATATTGTTTAAAATCTTGCATCTCAGCCAAATGGAAAGAGAATACTGAACTGTGCAAGATTCCATCTAAAACACAGGGACAAATTTCTGCCAAATTTCAAGTCTGAATATTTCAAATCTTAACGTAAGTGTTGAGGGAGGAGAGGGGAATGGATGCAAATCCTTATTTTGCATGATTTCTTTAAATCTTGGCCGAAGCACATCTGTCCTTAGAAAGAACCCGTGTGCTTTTTAACGAACTTCCATAAGAAGTTAACCCCTAGCTTAACCTAAAATGAACCACACAATATCCACAAGATCTGATGAAATTATTCACACCAGAGATTAAAAACACAGAATTAGAACGAATCTGTACTAAGCTCTAAGAAAAGACTTCTGCTTATGGCAAAAGAAAAAAAACCTCAAAATTAAACTTTTAACCTTTTAAGTGTTTCAATGGAGAAATAAGTCCACATTTTAGAAGATTTTAAAGAACAATTTTGTACAAGTAATCTATATAATGCTCCATTTACCTGAAGTGGCAACACTATTTTAACAACAATATCTATTCCATTCTAGGAAAATACAATATACAATTCTATCAAACAGCCATAAAAATAGGGCATAAAAATATTTAGAAAGAGTTCAATGGTGCAGTAAGTAATATCTTTTTTTCTCAAAACAGAAATTTACAACCTGTACTCATCTTTCAACCAAGCAAACCAAGAATGGGTACTCAAATTTATAATGGTTCAAATTATCTAAAAAAAAAAAAAGAAAAGTAAACCAAAAGTATGGGAGATGTGTAGAAACTGAACGGCTGAGCATTATTCCAAGCAAAAATCATGCTGATCAAATGACTCCTGATGTACTTCTTGCTGATGAAAATCATGTTGTATCAAGAATAGACTGGACTCCAGAGAAGTTTCTTTAGGATAAAATAAATTATAATTCTTTGGGTCTGGTAATAGTTAATCGATTTTATGATGACAATCACTAACTAAAGGTTACCTGCAAATAACATACAAAGGAACCTGGAAACAGGCAGCCCAGATCATCAGGGGGCAGTTTATGTACGTACAGGGATATTTTCCTTAGTGGAACTGTAACCTTCCTGTGCAAAGCATGGAAAGCTCGAATCACTTCCATTGCCTCTGTCTCCGAGAGAAGAGAAGAGAGCAAAGAGGGGACAGAGGATAAAGACCTGCAGCAGCGCCTCATATTCTGTTTCTATCAGTCCTTTCTTACACTGTTCCCTGAAGTCTTTTTTGTGATGTGGTTAGGATGAAAAAAATAAGAAGCAAGGCAGTCACGTTCAATTTAATTGCATACGGTCTTCTATAAAGTTAGGTAGGATCAAACTAAATGGGTACACTTAAGTATAATAGTAATAACACTTAGAAATTCTTTGTTTTCAGCAATATAATAAAACTAAATAAATATATTATTAGGAAGATACAAGCAAATTAGCCAGAAAATAAATTTTACGCAATCCCAAATTTAACATACAAAAAATGCATAAAATAGCTGCCATGCAAAAGAGAAATGTCAGTAAAGAACAAAACCAAATTGCTTTGCCTTTTAGCAGTGGATGTAGATAGCTTGCTGGGTAATTGGCTGATTGACTGTTCTGCTAACTTTCTGGGTGAGTGGTGGAGCAGAGGCTGCCTTCCTTCAGGCTCACTGCTGGCATATTGGCACTGAAACTATACACACATGCACATGCGCTCTCTTTTTTTATTTCTTTGAACCCCTGACTTTCTGTCTCACAGAGGAGCTTGAAAATTCTATGGGAAATGAAGGTAATTGCATGTAGAACCAATACTGCCAAACTGCAAGTATTGTTCTATCAGTTCCTACTTATCTTATGTGAATTTATCCTAGCAACTGATATAAACAGTGTATTCGTGTAGCTCTAAGTTAGAAATCTACTACTACCACAATACTGAAACAAGAGAAGTACCATTTCTAGTTTTACTTCAGCCTGATGGAAGCAGGAAAGTGAGCAGCAGCTGCCCTCATAGCTTACTTTTTTAACATTAGCCCATTACTAAAGTTTGCCAGTAAAATCTGTAACTAATATAAAAGGTTCTTTCAGTCATTCCACAAGACTGGTAATACCATGCATGATCCCGTCTGCTTTTTGCTGGCTCATCACACTTCATTAGGGTTTGTTTTTCATATATCATCTTTTAAATGTTAAACTACACAATGACTTAATAGGTCATTGGAAAAGCTTTGGTTTCAGAAAATGTTCATTTCATGGAAATCTGACTGGGGATCACAAAATAGTGTAAATGCTGTTTACTCTTCTCAGCAATTTTGTAAATAGTCATTTTTTCTTAAACCCAGTTAAGGAAAACATTATCCACATCTGCTTTTAGATGCAACTAACATACCAAGCAAATAGGGCAATCTATGGGATTTCATAGTGTACCACCAGTGGCTTAAATAGCACACTACAGCAACATACACAAAAACTCTAAAACATGCAAGCATTTAAATAAATAAATAGAAATCACACTGCTAATGCTCTACAGTTCATTAAAAATGCTAGAGTTTTAGTCAATTGAACCTCAACCTCACTATGACATATCAAGTATTTAAAGAAATGAATTCCCCAGGTTCATTAAGCAAAAGAAAGCCTGGCACACCCCAAGTTACATGAGCTGGAGCAACAGCAGCAACAATGACGTACCTATACCAGCTTTTGTGTAAGTTGGCATGAGCCCAGAGCCCCAAAGAGTTCATGCTCATTGCTGGCATCTGCTCAGCTCCATGTGTCCGGCACCCAGCCTTCATAAATCGTGGCTCTACATTCTTTGTAGGCATCAGGCAGAGTTTCATTCCCCAGCCTGCACCTACTTTTTTCCTAAAATGCCTGCTAATGAAATAGCTGCTCAGTGGCATGCTACGTTTCCTCAAGAAACATTGGCTGTTCCTGTGAAAAAGAGTTGAGCATTGGGGAACAGCACCTCTGTAATGACATGGAGACATGGAAGAGCCACAAGTGCTACTGAGAGACACTAGGTGGGCTGAAGAAATCAAACTTGGCTTAGCTCACCTTTGTGAGCATTAAACCCTGTTTTATTGAGGAATTGTCATATGAAAAAGTTTTTACAGATCTGTGGAGGAAATGGGCCAAAAGTAAGTAAGAATATAGGACTTTATGCACACTTATGAAACTGCTTAAATAATTATTCAGGTACAAATGCTAGACATACAAAAAAAGTACCTGTGTTGTGGTATGGTACTTCAACACAATAAGAATAAGCAGACAAAATTATGTAAGAACACACACACCAACAAAGGGGAAGAAATATGTAATTTTTATGATGCAATTCATGTAAAAACAGAGAACTTTGGGGACTTTTCAAAGGGAAGAGATCTAAAATGAGAAAACAAGACTTTAGGACATGCACCCATCAGCACAGCAACTCAACACAGGTGGGAAGACAAGAAATTTCCTTATATAAGGATGAACAATAGAAGAAATTCTGCATAAAGACCATTTCTATCCAACATGTGCTACTGGTGACCCCTTACAAATATTTGGTCCTCCACCTCTGTGCTAATACTTACTATTTTGTAATACCATTTTTCTACTTTTGTCCTGTGTTTTTCCTTTCATTGTCACTGCTTATCATAGATTTGAACAAGGCAAGTAGAAAGTAGGAAATTAATGAATGAAGGAGAAGTTATGTCAGAGCAATTAACTAAGATGAATTTTCTCATCTTACAGTAACACAGAATCTGAATACATGAGTAGATAGCTCTATGAAACAAGGGAGCAGCTGTTGTGCAATAACATAGTCAATAGGGAAAAATGAGTGAAATGTCTCATTTCTGTTCCAAGTGAAAGACATTTAATTTGACTTATACGACTAAACTACAAAGTAATCATCACAGACCACTACTCAAACACCTGAATGCAAGGAAATCAGGAGAGAAGACCTGTAATAAAAGGTTTGTATTTTACCCTCTGTGTAGACAACTGAGCTTAAAAACAAAAGAAAAAAATGTTCAATTTACTGAATTCTCAGTTCTCCAGAGGGCAAAAAGAAAAGGACCATACTCCCCCCATCCAGAACTCAACTTGAAAATAGGGACAACAAAAATAAAAACAGGATGGAAAGTAGGAATCTATTAAACATCCTCAGCAGGAAGCTTTAAATTTTCACTGGGCTTCTTTAAGTAACCATTTGGTCATCACTGGCTTGTTACACAAGACCAGAGAAAGCAGCTTTGTACAGACTTGCTAAGCCGTAAAGTCACAGTGAATTCCCCAAGGATATTTATTTACTGCATGTAGATGGTCCAGAGGGGTTTTTTCTATATTAAATCGTATCAGTTTTACAACATGAACATCACTTCTGAATGTTAAACTAAGCCGAAATTGTACTTATCTAAGTATTCAATTAACTGGATTAAAATTAATTTTTTTAGACTATAAAGAGAGTACATTGCCATTATGTATAAAATAAATCTTTGCAGATAATAATCTTACTTTTAAATACACTTCAGGCTTTGTGCCCATAATTTTTTTTAAGGATATGTACAATTCATGGTTATTTTCATGATATCACTAAGAGATTATCATATTTTTGGCTTGCTTAGATGAGGAAAGTGAGTATTACATCATTGTTTATAAATAGTGAACCCTACAAAGAGAAAAGGATTATTTTAAGTTAAAGGATAACAGTACTATAAAATCATATGCATAAAAAAAGGGTATGAGTACATTTAGATCACAGATAAGATAAAGCAGAAATAAAGATTTGGAGTAGCCTTCAAATTATTTGTTGCGTTTGATACTGTTTATGCATGGACAGGGCTTACTAGAGTTAGACACTGCAGCTTGTGATGTGAACTTTTGCATATCCAGAGCTGAATCCTCCACAGGCATCTTCAAGGACCAGCAACATTCATTTATTTCTTGTTTGCTGCAGAACATGACTTCAGGTGTTTCCCCTGATCCTCCTTTTTCCCTAAAAAAGGCTAAGAGAGGTTGTATTGGATAGTTTACACTGGTCTAGTCCAGTACTGAAAAATCAGTGCCTGTGTTGGTGCACCTTGCTGGCACAGTGGTGGCTAAAGAAACTCTCAGACTGGCTGATAAGGATTTAATGGTTACGGTGGCAAAGACACATAAAAGAAAAATTAAAAAAAAAAAAAAACACCTGTGGCACATTACAATTTCTACTCCTGTGACACATCATAACTTTTAGAGCCATTCTATTGGACTGAAGTTCCAGTGTTCTTAATGGAGTGCTGGAAAGCTGTTAATGGACTGGCTCATTTATGGTGCATATGATGAGAGGGAGAGCTGAACAAATTTTCTTTTTATCCCTGGAAATTCAGGCTGGCTGCAACCCATTCTGGTCTTACATTCCTAAATATTTTTGTAAGTTCACATAACTCTGTACAGTAGGAAAGCTTAATACAGTATTTAAACTTCACTCAAATGGGAGAATTGTCCCTCGTGAGGTACTTGCACTTCTCAGAAATACCTAAAAGCAATTAATGGTACAAAGGGGAAAAAAGCATCAAATTCTCAATTTAGCTGCTGACATAGTACATAAAACACTGTTTTGTTCTGAACACAATGTACTTTAAACTGCCCTTTCAGCTGAAAAGCATGTCTTTAAGGTCTTTAAAAAAGTATTAACTTACTTTGCATGAACAAACAAATGGGAATACTGAATGTAAAAAAAAATGGTAAAACACACTTGGTGAAAGTAATAAATGTACCATGTGTCTGAGTACATACATTAGCTGTAAAACTTTCTTTCACTGGCCATTAATTATAGCATCATAGCAGAAGTGTTACAGTTATGGCTGAGAGGGTATGCTTTTTAATAAATTTGGCTTTTACAGGCACCTAGAGCTAAAATATTTTTTCCTTATTTAGCATCTTTCATACCTTTTCATAGACAGCAATTAATTTACTTTAAGAGATCCAAGTTGGCCCTTTGGCAGTTTCCTTGGTTATAAAGGCATGATAAAAACATTTTACTTATGCTTCAACAAGTTTCTTGCATTATGCTAACTCGAGTGGCTTATTTTTAACTTAAACCACTTATTTTTATCAGATGAATCTCACTAGCATTGCATATACCAATTTTACTTCATTCTTTCAAGTTAACAAGCAAATAAAAATACGCATTTTATTCCAGCACAATGTTTCTCTCTGTATTCTCCTCAGCAAAACACTTTCTAAAGCAGCACATAGTGGAATTTTGTAATTCTTTTTTTTTCCACAGAATATGTGCATAGCTCAAGACTATACAATCCTCTATAGCTCTCCCAGTCACTTTCCATTTCAAGAACGAGGCAATTTGTGTTAACACAAGACAGCTTATCATGTGCTAAGTCTGCATGCAATTTTCTCGTGAGAACAACCATTTTGTACCTACTTGACACACGCAGCACTATACTACACCCAACTAATCAATTCTGTCTATATTAAGAAGTGGGGAGAAAAACTGCCCACAGCTGTTATATTACATCAGCTTTCCTAACTACTTCAGACAACTCATTTTGGGGATTTTTTTTTTCTTTAAACTAAACTGGCATAAACCATAGCCCTTCTTTCCATTTCTTTTCAATTCTATTCTACTTTTTTTTTATTTTGTCTTCTCAGCGATTATTGGCGAAGCACAAGCGTCAGAGAACAAGCCGTGCTTTCTGCAGGCATCCCCAGTAGTTTTGAGGGCAGCAAGCTCCCAGGGTCATTGGTACCCTTGGAGCATTTACAGACTAGCATGATATGAATGAGTAATAGCATGTTTTCATCTGAGATCTCACAGCCTAGTCTACAGACGTGCACTTTTGGCAGACAATAACTTTTATACATAGGGGGTTTTGTCCTTATAAGTAAGCAATTGAGAAATGTCTGTCAACTGATATCAAGTCAGAGATGGAGACACAAAAAGAAAAGTTATCAACAGAAAACACTCTGGGAGGGAAGGATTGGGTTTGGAGCTTCTCTTTGGATATTCACTTTTACCCAACACCACCGTGATGTTGAGATGTTCCTGTCAGAACCTGAGGTCTCTCACATTTTATGTATGGATACTAGCAGACGAGGCAACTTTTTGGTCTTCTTGACAGTAAACATTTTAAAGACCATGTTGCATCTGAATACAATTAATATAAGGTATTTTCTGCAGTGTGAGAGCATTATTCCACCAATAGCCTACAGCTGAGGAATCAAAACCACATACTGAATAAAAGGATTCAGCAACCAATTCACCTCACAGTTCCCTTCACAAGATTAGCTCAGTTGCTGATGAACTAACACTAATTTTTATCAGCTTGGCTTCCCAGCATGCTTCTCTCTGACTTCAAACAAACTGCCCTAAAACCACATTTCTGCTTTTCCTACTGTTTCAACCAGTCTGCCTTTTTTTATAGAAACACAGCTTGCATCAGTCCAAAGTGGTATAGTTCAGCTTTATCAATCAAAAAAGATTCTATATTTTGTGACTATAAAGCAGTTGAAATGAAAGGCTGGTATCTATGATAAAGATGGTCCTGTGAAACTGCTGTGTCCCCCACTGAACGTTTTTATCCTGCCATGCTCACATTTCCAACAGAAATCTGTTATGCAAATAGCTCCACTCAAAAGTCCATCGATGCAGCCTGGCAAACCACTGACATCTTAAATACCAGTGCTATACCACGTCCATGCCAGCAGTCGGCAATTTTGTGCCCAAGCTGAAGCCATAGTTTCATGCCAGAACCAGAGGAATGTAATCTCAGCAGTGCATTCAGCATGACGTAAACTTCATCACGCCCACGAGCAGCGCCTGCGAGGGAAGGCAGCGCTGAGCAGGTCTTAGATCTCACTACAAACCACGGAATTAGGAGCAAAGACCTGGCCCGGTAGCCCATGTTGTTTCTGCCAGAGGGAAACAACTATACCACAGAACCAGAAAAATGAATGTGGCCGTTTAGGAGGCAAACAAAAAACAGGCTTAAGGCATAAAGAAAAGATGGGAGACACACTTGGTTCTGGAGCCTTGCACTAGAACAATGGGATTGATTTACTAACCTGTTTTTCAGAGTTAATTACTGCTATTTTTAAACAGCACTAATATCCCAAAGGAAGCATCCTCTCTTTCTAGAATTACTGCTTTTTTTGCACATTACAGCATAGCAACTCTACAGCAATAGACATACAGGGTATTTTCCTGTCGTCTCATCCTCTAAGATATAGCGTATGTGATGTCTAATAGTCTGTATTGTGACTTTGTACTGGTAAATAACAAATGAATAGAGGAAAAAAATGCATTACCTTTCTGTCACGCTGCATTACAAGTGCTTTGATAGATACTTCATGGTTGTAAGACCTACAGTACGTACAGCCTGTTAGAAAGAGGGTAATGTAATTTTACTTTTAATTTCTAATCCCCTGTTTCTGACACTCATATCAAGAACAGCAAAAGTTTTACAATTCCTGATAGAATACTAAATCTCTCTTTGATACTGCACACTAGAACATAATGGATTCTGGCATTTAGAGAGTTTGGAGAGGTTGATTTTTTGTCGGTGTGGGTTTTTTACTTGTTTTTAGGGAGGGCAGTATCAAAAAATAGACGTACTCAGCTTTTGCACTACTAAATGAGTAACCTATTGTTAGTCATAGGAAGGAATAAAGAGATCCATAAAGGACCACAGAATTAAAATGAAAAGGCAATTTTTAATTAAGTTTGCCCAGTTTGACTTGTGACATTGATCCTGCCTCTGTTTCTCCTTCTCTGGTTTCTCAAAATTTCTGTGCAATGATAGCAAATTGGATACCCTCCTTCTGTGCAATTCATTAAAACACTGCCTGCAGCAAAACGATACTTGCTTTGAAAAGCAATTCACCCTGTATGCCTTTACCAACAGTGAGGAACAACAGTGGCTTTTCCAAGTCCAGATCCATGATATTTTCCAAGGTTCCTTAGGTCTGCTGTTACTTCTTGCTGCCTATGTACCCAGGCAGGTGTTTTCAACAAGCATCAGTATCCTCTATCTGCACTTGTGCATTTCTGCCCATTAAGGTTTCTTCCCAGTCAGGGCAGGATTGTACAGAAATGACTCCACATAAGGTAGAAATGTAGAATAATTGGCATTACACAAACATCAATATACTTTTTTTTGTTTTCTTTCTCTTGATAAGCTGAGATCTCCCAGTATTACTAGATTTGGAGATATTAAATAAGCGATGCAGATAAAAAGCATAGAGAGGTAGAGAGAGATCAAGTGATGAGACAAAAACTGAATGAAAATTCTAAAAAACTTTAAAATAAGACAGTCCTTCCAATCATTCCTCTCTAATAAAAGCCTCTTCTTTCACAGATTTTCTTCTTTCAAAAGACTCTTTTGTTTAACATCAACATATAAATATTGTACTACCTAACCATCATGCATTTGCTAGAGCATGCATAAAATTCCCTATTTATACAAAGTCCTTCATTATTAAGAAGGATTGTTTTCAAGTAAAACACATAGAAGCTAAAAAGCTGTATTTTTAATTGAATGCAATGCCTAAAATATAACATCTTCCAGAATCGGGTAATGACAAAAAAATCTGTCAATAAATAAATAGTCAGGTAAAAACTTTGTTCAACTTAAACAGTCAGTTAGAAATAATAAGATAATTCTAGCTAATTATCTGATAGGGGAAACTTCTCATTGTAAAATTAAATTTTATTTGCAATTACTAAATTTGTGGTTTTGCATGATTTACAAGATTTAATTCAAATGTTGTAAATGTTAATGAGGAACTCTTATTTGATGCTAAAAAAACCCTTGGCAGTGAAGAACTAAAGGTATTATGGTGCTACAAGGATCATTTTCACATCTCCTTTCAGTCTCATATCAGGCTCATACCAATCTCACCAATCCGTGCCATTAAAATTTTAATATATTAAAATGATTTCATAGAAATTGTATTTCATAGAACTAAATTGATTTTATGGAAAAAATACTGGTTTTTTGACACGTATTTAATTATTTTTCAATAATTCAACTATATGTTACAATCTTCGTTGACAGGTACATGAAGCCAGATATTTAAAGAGCACATTCATTTAAGTGAACATCTCTATCTTCTGTCTGTACCAGAATATATCTGACATTGGCATTATTGGGTAACATGACCAAAATTACCACAATGACAGAGAACCAAGCACCAAAGAGAGACAAAATCCCTGGGCAGCAGCCACCACAAAGACAGACTGGCCTCAGGAGATGCAGGAGGAGCCCCAGGATGGGTAAGGAAACTGGTTCTAACCCAGGGATATGATAAAAACCCCAGGAAAAAAATCCTACAGCAGCTGACCGTGGCGTTTGCTACCAATGAAAAAATGAGATGGCTAAGGAGCTGTGTGTATTAAGCTCTGAAGAATACAGTAAAATTGACTAGCTTAACACTCATTTTCCTGGTAGAAATTGCTTTTCTCCATGCTCCAGGATGAGCCCTAAAAACCATTCATTTCACAAAAAGCTATTCTAATTTTAGGTGAGAAATGATTATTATATGTGTAACTATTTTCTTTCCTCTTTCTGATCTGCCCACTGCCCACATTCACTGTGTTTGTCTTCCCTCCCAGTATTTGTAAAGCTCTTTATCTCCTGAGTATCTCCAACCCTCCAAACCAATTATCTGCAACAGATGTGTCTCTGAATGAACAGGTACCTTAGCTTCAGTAATTCATGAATTTTCAGAACTTTTTTTTTTAAGCTCAGCATTTACAAGTGCTTTTGTACGGACCATACTGCAAGCAAACATGCCCATCAATTAATATCAACCTGCCAGCTACATTAGCTGCACTTAGGACTGACAAAGGGAACTCCCCTGCCTCATGCAAATACTGGCATCGTCATGATTAAAAAGATAACGTCTTCATCGGGCACTGACACCAAAAGGGTAACTCAAAGTTCAATGACTGCCAAGAGGAACATAAATTGTCTTCAGTCTAGTTTAGAGTACGGGTACAAAGCACAGTCTTGCTACCAGAGAAAAATCCTTCCCATGACTATTTCTATCCTTCTACATATACCAGAATATGATCAATCACTTCAAACAGTAATGCAGCATAATGAGCTTTTGTAAACAATTACAAGCCAGCATAGTAAGAAATTTTACATGGAAAACCGCTTAGATTTCCTCAGGTGTCCTAGAAATATTACTAAACAAGAAAAAAAAAATGGTTGCAGGACCTGTACTTTTGTTCTTTGAGAATAAAGAAATAACATGTTTGCTATCATTATCAACTGGACCTAGAGAACTTACTAAATTCATGCACGATTTGAAATGCAAGAAAAAGTTGCAAGAAAACTTCAGATGCTTGAGAGTTTTCTTTCTCCATATTTCTCCAAATACGAAAACTAGATAAAACGGAATCGTTTTACTCATACTATGACTATTTACACAACAAACAGCCCTAAGAAACAGATTTTTAAATTGCCCTTTCCTTGAGTACCATCACAGCACTTCTCTAAACACACAGCTCAGTGGCATTTGAGGTCTCCAAGATTATTAATTTATTTTCTGTTAAAAGTGCTTGCACAAAGCTAAGGGCACACTCCTCAGCTGCAAGATCTTCAAGGGGAAAAAAAAAGCCAAAAATGTTGCACAGCTGGATCCTGGCTGAAATATTATTAGTTCTTCATAACCAGTATTTTTCTATTTTTACAACAATCCAAAAACGAACACATATTTCTAAATTTAATCTATGAAGTTTCTAACTTTAAAGATGTCATACGCAATGTGTTGAAAGCAAAATTGTTTAACGATTTCTTTGAGCGTATTTCCAATCCTTCACAGCACCCAGGAAGAACATCTGTTTCTTTGTGTGTGTGTGCACATGCACATTTCAAATGTATGGGCAGGGAAAAAATGAAGAGGACAGTAATTTAGAAAATGTAAATTGCATGTTAAAAAAGGTCAAACCTTTATATTCTACACTTCCATCACTTAAATTTTGCTAAAGAACTTCTAAATATGATATTTTTGTAACAACTGCATAAAAACATGGTTTTTTCTATGGTCTAATTTTTTTATGCTTGTCTTTCTAGCCCTTTTCACCCCTCAACTTAGTGTGTTACTACTTCAATTGCACACCACAACATATAATTGCAGAATGTCTCACTGAAATCTATTGGAAGTAGCTTTTAGGCAATCTTGTCTGATAATAACTGAGGACACGTGGCTGTGCAGCACTGACACGTGATTTGAACTTGATGCTACAGCAGCACTTAATAAAACTACACACTCTAAGTGAGGCCTGGTTAAGAAGGATTCATCTATAGCGCCAAAAAAAAAATTAAAACAAAAAATAAACTCAATTCTGAATTATTAGAGATACTTCAGTATTATTTTTCTTTGTCTAGAAAATGTAACAAAGCAAGTTTCTGTAAAACAGTCACTGCTTATTATTAGTGCCTAGCATGCTTTTCTTCTGGCTCAACTGGGAAAAATATGTGTAATCTTGCTTAGTGAACTTTCATCCTTATTTCCCAAGGAAACCGCTTATGCAACCATGTTTGTGTATGTTCCTTTATTTTTATTTGCTGGTTCCCTCCCAGTAGCTTCTGAACCCATTAGAGGTTCAGTCACTGGGACAAAGGAGCAACAGTCTCAGAAGTATAATGCTCCTATAAACCTAATGAAAATGCACATTTGGTCGTGCAAGAGAGAGAAAGAGCAACTTCATACACGCACTTCTGGAAATGCCAAGCACACAATCCATCCCACAGCAGGGAAGCCGCGGCACGTTGCCCCAGTGAGCGGTAACACGGGGAGGTGGCTCAGGGCAGGGGCTGTCCAGGCAACTGTGGGGCAGTGGCTGCTGTGCAGGGTAAGAAAATTAGCAGTGTGGGTAACAGCTGAAGTACGTACTGTTTTGTGCCAGCTGGCACCAGGATGAGGGCAAAAGATTTATTTCCCTAGCCTGGATCTTGGCTTTAGGCCCAGCACAGCTGGAGCACCCGGCCCAACCACCTCGGTCTCTGTCCCCAGCAGCATCCCTTGTACTATGGGTGGCCAAATATTCTCAGGCATAAAAAGCCTTGCCACAGCTGGCACTAATGCTGTCCCTTTGCTGCACACTGGAGGGGGATGGCAGTGTCTTTGGAGCAGCATCCATACCACACACTGCCATGACAAGGCATCTGCAAGTAACTGGGTAACCTGCACTAGCCTATGATTCTTTGGGTAATAGCATGTTTATCCCATGCCCAGAAGATAAATAAATAAATAAAAATAACTCTTAAAGAAGCAAACTGTCACAGATTTTTCCATTTAATATATTGTTCTGATTTATGGAATAACTACACCATCAAATTACATAGACAATTCAGTTGCTCAGATGCCTCCAAATATTTTTTCTAAATGAGAATTTTCAGATTGCTGAGACTTGAAAAGGGTCCCTCACTCTTTCATGGCTTTGAAAGTCCAACTTGCCTTTCTTTTATGGTACTCAGAGCATAGGAAAAAATTTATTTAAATGTCTGTGATAATTCCTGCTGTTCTGGGAAGGCAGGACACTGACTGCAGACAGGGAAGGCAGTGAAACTGAAATCATTACAAGCTGTCAAGTCTTTGCCCTGAGCTTCAGATCCAAACTGAATTCTCAGCCTCCTGAATGTGAAGCCAGCCATCTCCACAGGGTGTATCACAGAAATGGGTTCAAGGTGTGCATTCTCATTTAAAGGATTTATGGCCTGCAGATCTCCTCTGGTTAAATTCCACACAGCTCTTCATATTTTAACAAACAGTTCCTTTACCATACTTGCTTCAAAAAAAGCTTATTTATATTCTTACCTACACTTCTGATTTTATTCCAACTCAGAGACCATACGACTGGACAGCATATAATATCTAAGTTTACAGAACCTATTTATTTTCTCACGGTATTTAAGTTACGATCTTCACTTCTAAATGCCTCTTGTTAGTACTACAGCGTAAGCCCAGTGGCACAGAGGCACATCATGATCCAGGTGCCATGCCACCTTTGTGAGCCAACCTTTCCAAACCAGCACACGGCAGCAATTCTTAATTTCAGAAAACTGTAACTGTGGAGAGGGATTGCCACCTCTGCACCTTTTGTGAGACAGTGTTTTACAAAGCATTTTTACAAAATGCCAAGTAAAAATATTAATATTTCATACATGTCTTTTGATCACTATTTTTACTAGACATTATTACATTTCATTTTTTAATATTAATGGTTATTATTAAATATGGTGCTATCTTTAAATTATTAAATAGGAAATAACTGTATCTCTAAACATGTTTTTCCCTGGTTTGTAGGTTCTATCCCCTGAAAACCTAATATAAGGTTTCCTATAGCAGCAACAGAGTTTGAGAAAATCTGAAATGGTAACCTTGTTATTCTTATGTTATCGTTGAAAAAAATTGCAATTTTCTGAAAAGCATCTTGAAAAAAATAATTTCATGTATAATATTAGAATTCTACAATTGCCTTAGTTTTAGAGAAATCAATTTTTTCTTACTCTTAGAAGGGACAGTTAAGCAGCAAATAACTTTTCTTAATTTGTTTGGTAAAATGAGAGTCCCACTTTGAGATAACTGCTCAGTGAGGGACCTCACTTGTGTAACATGCTCTTGAGAAATCACCAGAACCTGAGAAGACTGACACTTCTGTAATCCAATTCCTGTTGTGACATGCATTGAAAAACAAAATAATGGGGGGAAAGTTGTCACTCACTTACTGGAGTAGTGTTTCAAACCATTCTTTACTCAAAAAGAGGGTTTAAGCACTCCAGAATAGGGAAGAGCCAGAACATACAAGCCATTCAATTCCACCTGAAATTTTAATTCTCTGAAGTTTTCCAGTTTGACATTGAATGATTTCATTTTCCATGTAAGCTAACACTCTTCTAGCTCATGATCTCATGGTAACCCTAAAAAAACCAAAAAAACCACTGACTTACATGATTCTTTCCTCTATAGCATTCACATTATTTTTCCTTCTGAATAGGACCACAAGGAGTGCAAAGCCGAATTAAATAAGTAAATCCTAACTCCAGCACGCCCATGTTCCTGAGCACCTAATCTTGTAAACTTAACATAATTTTAAAGAAAGCTGGATTTTCGTGCTACAGTACTTCCTTTCAGGCAAGGAATGAAAGTTCTTGGTCCGTTTTGATAAGTCACGAATATCAACAGCAGTTGCTGCCATAGTTCTCCATTTTGAGCACCTGAAGTACTGCTCTGAATTAGGTTCTGTGGAAAAGGCAAAGCTGGGGAAACCTTTGTCCAAGAGCTAGGAGCACTCATCCAGCTGTAATTTATTCACACTCACCTCCTAGTAGACTATTCCAGCTGTTCTCACCCCTCCAGCTGAAACTAGGATTTCACAGATATTGATAAGAAGCATATGGGGCCAGAGTGGCCCCAAATGAAGCAGAAACAGAGTGGCTGAACCATGAGAATGTCATCACTTGAATTCCAGTCTTCGATTCATGGACTACTCGTGGATTTTGTATTAATACCACAGCCAAACAGAATTATAAACAGAGGAGATGATAATTGTTTTATCTGTACTGTTGTTAAAAATCGGCACAGGAAAATGAAAATAGTTTAGATTGTGATGGTACTTGGGGCTACACACTAAGGCACTTTTTCTGCTTTCTCACTGTTCTTAGTTTTGTTCGTAATGTCTTTGCAGGTTGAAGTACTTCTCTCACTAGTTAACGAATAAAATTCTTAAAAGTACATGCTCAGTATAATTCCCCAATGTAAATTAATCCTTAAAAAAACTTCAGAAGAAATGTTTTCCTTTAGTTCTAAACACTACATTACTTACATTTACTTACATTATAGGAGAATTTAATTTACTAATTTCCCTTATTGCAATAAATTTGTAATCCGATCCCATGTTCTAAATTGTTTTGTCTACACTATTTGTAGACTTCTTTACAAACCTCATACTACTGCTGATCCTAATATGAAACCAGTTAGTAAATAATACACCACTCTCCATTCCGTATCATTTAATATATTAATATTTAACATTTAAGAAAGTATTTGATACAACTATAACTATATGCAGAGAAAATCTAATGTTACTTAGCAAAAATGTTCTGACAGTCACTTTATCCAAACCGTTCAAGGTGCTTAAGGGATTCCTTGAGACCTTGAAATAAGTTGTTTATTTTCAAACCACTTTTAGGAAATTCAAACATCCCAGTATGGTATACTTACCCACTTTATTCCACAACCATAAGCAGCGTGCATATCACACACATCTATGGTAAAAATATTAGCTAAGGTTGATTTTAATACATAATTTCTTTGCATATGGAAATATTCACACCACAAAGAATACATTCATGCATTCATAAACGTAGCAACAATTTTATATCAACAGTTCTACACAATAAAGCTGTTATTACAAAGCAGTATAAAAGTAATTTAGCTTAAGCTGCAGGAGATATAAGATAAGCATGACATAATTACTCATTTCAGATGTACTGGCACCGTAAATTGCCGACAGATATAAAAAATAGCCTTTTAGGCTTGTTCACAATTATTCTCAAATGACTGGCCTATATCTACAGAAAGTACTGCTATTATACTATAGCTGTTACTGCTTATTTATTTCCATTGAAGTTTCCAAATATTTTCTTCCTAACTCATTAGCTGCTCCTGAGCTCCTCTTCCCCCCTCCAAATACTGGCTAGAAATACATGGCCATGGAGTTTTATCAATGCCATTGTTTGCTCCTGTGATAAATGCTGTCCAATTTGTTGACATTATAATTAAAATACAGAAAAAATTATAACTAGTATAGAACTAAAATGGAAGTATTGGAGACTAGCGAGTTAAATAACCCAAACCACGTGTCAGGTATTTAAGTGTTACCATTACACAAAGCAGTCTTCGCTGTGATAATGTACATAGTGTAGTACAAGCCTTTGACTGGATGTTTATTTTAGTTCCAAATTGATGGCAGTGCTTTCCTGTATTTTCCACATCCATCCCCATGCACTCATTTCTATGCTGTTTCTTAACCTGATGACTGCCTAAAAACTCTACTGTGCAATACAGTTCAGAACATCTCAACTTCATTATCTGATGTTTGTTTCCATACTTAAAGAACAAAGACTTTTTAATTGAAGGTGCAGCAAGGCTGATCAGTTACTCACAGTCTCTCCAGGGATCTCAGCCCGAAGAAAGAGCCATTCTTCAACCACAAGATCTTGTTGTTACTCAGAATCCTACAAGAAGTCAGGAAATAATCTGGTTAATAGAACATGGTAATTCCACAGATCTAAAACATATAATTAGAGTAAGTGACTGCTCTGTAAAATACTAATCACAAAATTCACTGCTTCATTTGCATTTTCCCATCATAGCTGTAAATAAAGATTACCATTTCCCAAAGTGCACAGTTTCTTCTTTATTAAATAAAAGCACAGTCAAGAAATATGTCAAGGAATGGATTTTGACTCCAGCTTGAAAATTCTAACACTGCTAAATGCCCACACTTTACTAGTAGCTTCTCAATTATCACTAAGGTACTTGTTGGGCTTCCCAGTCTGCAAAAAGGCTGGTAAAGCAAAAGGCATGTTAAAAACTGTTCCAGTAGATTAGAGGACAACAAAATCACTTTGCAGTGGCTGCTGTAGCAGGGAGGTACAAGCCATTATATCATGGATAGCTCACATATACAGACAAAGTGTTTGATTTTCTATAGGAGAGACAAACAAAAACAGAAAAGTCCAAAAATGTTTTCCTGTTGCAACCTCTGCATAGCAGAAATTCAGTAATTAAGCTAAACCTGACCCATCAAACACCACCACCACCATCACACACTTGTAAAGTGGCCCTGCATGCAGGCTATTGAAGAAGTTGTTTATTCTTCCTCTTTATGTCAAACTACTGTGCATTTCAGAAGTGATCCTTTCTAGTTTAGTAATTTTCCATCACTGTATGTTCCCAGCTATTTCCAAAGCAATACTATATGAACATGCACTTGTTCTGAAAATGTTACCCCTTAAAAACCTTACACTATGCAAAAGATATGCAGTTAGTTTTAGAAGCTTGAGAAATTGGGTTTTTAATCTAATGATTATGCAATGTGCATAAGAAACATTTGTCTCTGAAAAAATCTAATTCCAGCTGCCTGAGAAATGAGTCTTTTAACGTAACATTTACAACAAATTATACTTCTCTAGTGCACAAAAGTACATTTCAAAATAAGACATGCAGCTTGCAATAAGATAGAAAGTAGACCAAAAAAAATTTCAAAAGTAATTTTATGCTCTTAACTACCAACCTCGAGATTTTTTGATCTTTCTTTTTTTTGTAAAGTTTTTAAACTATCTGTTACACAAGACTATCTTGTCTTGCTCTTAGCATTTGCCATTGTATTTGAACAGTAACTGCCTTGCCCCAGCACACACCTACCACATAAAATCTCAATTCTAGGTGCAAATGTAACTACACTGACCCACAAGAAATAATTATTGATGTAGCAAACTTAAAATACTGCAATGTTAATAAGATCTGGAGATTTCTGCAAATCTTAAATTCATACATAAATGTGTATTTTGATGAGTTGATAGCCCACTGTGGGCCATCTACACGGAGAACCAAGGTGCTCAGACCTGACTTGTACTTTATTCCACTATGCTGCTCGTCAATCCACGCGTGCAGCAGCATCACTCCCTACCCAGAACCAGACAGTGTCACCCCCAAGTGGCAATCTGGGATCGATCATGATCAATACACTCACGCATCTGAAAGCGCACAGAAGCCTACATTTGCAACAAAAATTAAATATGCTCCAACATACACACAGTCTATTTCCATCAATTAAGAAACTCCACACCTCACAAGTTCCTCCTTCTGCTTCTCAGATTAAAAATCATAAGTATGACAACAAATATTTATTTAATCGACCAACTCTTTACCATTTTAGGATTACATTTCAGCAGTGACAAGATGAAAGACTGGTTTAAAAGTCAAAATATCTAAAATGGAAAACGTAAATACATTAAAAGCTGCATTGTTTTATTTTCAGTGTTCTACTACTTTATTCTTTTATTCAACTTGTCTTCTGAGGCTGCACAGAACTTGAGCCAGTCAAGAAAAAATGAAGACCCAAAATTAAAACTGGCTAGGCTTGGAAAGACTAACATAAATTCCACTTCATATTGGGTCATTTTTTTTAATATGCAGTGTTACAGAGAGACCATCTTTGAGGCCTGTTACAATGACATTAGATACAAATATTATATTTGGACCACTCTGCATAGCCTGATTTGCAAAGATACGTGCACTTCAAAACTCACAGCTGGCTTAGATACAAGCCTTTACAAAATTTTCATTGTGCCAATTTTTTTTCCAGCCTTCTATTAATTCTGCCCAGAAAAAGAGGGCAGTCTGAACTTTGCTGGCACTCCATGAAAATCCAGTACAAGTCAGCTGGTCTCCTACTCTACCTCCACGTCCTGTTCTGTACAGCCCTACACACATAGACTGAAACCAGTATCATTAGCCCACATAAAACAAACTCCTATTAATTAAAGAGAATGATCAAACTAGTAATAAATCACAAGATTAAGCAGATCATTTAGTTCATAAATGGAATTCTCAGTATACACAGCTCATGATTCTTCAATACTGCTATCTCATTTATTTTTGTGAAAGATAAACTGAGTCTTGAAAAATGTGGCACCACAAAATTAAAAAAAAAAAAATCCAGCAAAACTTAGCTATGTAGATTTGCGTTTCTAAATGAAACCTTTCAAATCTTTATACCACAGTTTCACAGAGACTTTCACACAGAGATCAGGTTTCAAAAATTTAGTTTCCTTCAGGGTTTCCTCTTCTCTACAGTGCCAACTTAAATTCAGGTTTTATAAACAAAGTAATATCGGTATCATAGTTAAAATATGATTCCTTTTCTGTTCAGAAATGCAGATTTAGAGAATCCTAACATTCCAGTAAGGTCCCTAGAGAAAACAACATCCTCTCTAACAATTCATACAAGTTATCTACATTTCATTCAGCTGGGTGGTACTGCTACATGGGAAGAATCCACCTGTTTTTAATTAGTTTTAGTGATGTGCAATAACTTGCAACAGGCTGTTATCAAGAAGGATTTGGTTTGCACTGAAGATCAATTCTGTGAATAAAATGAACAACTTCAGTGGCAAACATAAATCACATTATTTTTCATGCAGTAATGAATCACTTATTAAACTTTTGATGCAACTCGTAACATCCTTCCCTTCTGAGGATATTTGCTGTGGGAATGAGGATGGGAGGAAAGTTTTGGTTACAATGTAACCTAACACAGAAATGAGGCTTAACTACAGACAATGAAAAATCTTTTCAAATAATCAATACCGGGACAAATTGTGGCTCTTACTCTTGATGCTGAAATTACACTGAAAAATTTTTGTACATTATTTCTTTAGACAAGTAACAGAATGGACATGAAATGTGTGAAGTATGGCCTAAATAGGTAAGTTTCTGTTTTCCCTCGAATACAGTCACCTGCTTATATGGAAATGTTTCTAACTAAAGCCCTGCAGAAATTTTGCAGAGATGAGCATCCTTTTCTTGTACTTACAGATGCAATGGTTTGGTGAATAAATACATGAAAAAAAAGTGCTATTCATGTATTTTATTTTGGAAAACTAATAACAAAATTATAACTGTCAGATCTAACAGAAACTGACTCACTTATTTTAATCAAAATTCAAATAGAAGTTGCATTTTTAAAAAATAAACCAGCACCATGCACTGTGAATAAGTACTTCTCACATTTTATCTATCCACAGCATTTTCACTTCATTGCTCTTTGGGATTTTTTTTCTGATGTGCTAGTGAATCACAGTGATGAATCTCACTGCACACTGCAACTAGGCATCTGGTTTAAATAATTATCAGTTTCTAGCCATGTGCTAAGAATCTCACATTTTAAATATTTTACTCCAGCAAAAGAAACACTATGAAAATGAGCACACTTTATTTCAATGAACATATTTTCCAAAACCAAAATCCACTTGAAGTAGTTTTTTTGTTTTGGTTTGGGGTTTGGGGGGATTTTGCATTGATTGATTGGTTGGTTTGGGGTTTGGTTTTTTTTGTTGGTGGCAGTGGGGTTTTTTCTTTGCTTATTTTTTTGGTTTTGTTAAGGACGACGTTTCCCAGAGAAGCCTTCTAATAAGTATTTTAATGTTCAGTTTGCAAACTGTCTTTGCACAATGTATTAATGATTCACACCCAGGTAACTGAAAATTCAAATCAATGCACTTTCAGTCCCAGCTTCACGGGATACAACTAAAATAGTTCTGGGGAGCAATTCACTTGTCAGTACCACTCTGCTGATCAGACACGTTATGAAACATCTGGTTACTGCAGCTGACTCTCTGAAATCTTATGTCCCTGCTACTCCTCCTCCCAAGACACTCTGGGGGACAGTTTACCCCAGGGAGGCTGTTCAGAAGATGGTATTAACTCGACACCAGGTCTGGCCTTTCCTGGCCCTGTGGAGCCCTCCAGCACTATTCCTGCTCTGAAGGGAGATCATTCAAACACCCTCTCCCGACTTGCACTGACATCCTAAAGCATTTAATCCATGCACGTAGTTTCACAGCACAAATGTACTTCCCTGGTGGGCTGCAGCACAGGCCGAACACAATTTCATTCACTCTGCACTGGAAACAAACCAACCAACCAACCTCACTTACACACCAGGACCAAAATCGAGCCAAGGAGATGCAAATAATGGAGAAGCATGGACAGTCAATGAGCCATTGCTTCCACTCTCTCCTGGACTCCCTTTCTTTACAGTACAGACATACCCAAAAGAATAAATTGTTCTAATGCGTAGAAGTAATTTCTCTGATTTTCTTTCTGATTCCTCCATTTGAATTAAGCCACAAATCACAGGTTGCTTAAAAGGATGCTGTGATTTCTGGTTTTATGGAACCATTGAAAGTACAGGATGACATGACCCTGTGCAACAAAGTCTCATTCAAGTATAAAACATGCCTAGCATAGAAGAACTTACTACAGTATTTAAAAAGTATCAAATAAAGAGCTCTCAATCATAATGCAAACAAACTTCAACTTCCTATAACCCCTCAGAAAGAAGGAATCTTTTTACCAAGCCTCCAAAGTCAATGGACTTGGGTTCACTTGACATTACAGAGTAAACAAATTCCACAGCTGAGGCTTCTTCAGTGGGATGGTGCTGCATCCCACCCAGGAAAGCCTAAAGCCTGTGAGCTCACACAGCAGTGCATCCACAGAGAAAGCACAGCTCAGATAACCAAATCCAAGGAAGACTAGGCATTTAGATGAAGACTGCTATTCCCAAATGCATAGTGAAAACAGAAGGAAGTGTGACCCATTAATGAAAATATGTATTTCCTCTGATAATACTCACAGGGGAAAATACACAAATCCGCAAGCAAAAAACTCCCACCCAAACTTCATGAAAAATTAGTAAAATGTCAACTTTCACCTGATTTTCTGCTGAGCAGCCCAAGAGCTGGTACAGATCAGACTTGATCCAGACCAGCGTCCAGGCTGATAGACCATGTCTAGAAAACTGAAATCTCCAAAATCCTTTCTTTAAGTCCCACTCACTGAGCCCAGCTGAAGGGACACTCAAGTGCTACAGGAAACACCAACCAGACCCCCAACCACACCTGCCCCTGCTGTGCACTTCCTCTTAATCCCTATTCAGTTTTCCACTTCTCAAGTGGAAAGGTGTGTTAGGTGGACATCCATGATAATTTGAAAAAAGACAGAAAGCCTGGTCCACTAAGATTGTACATCTGGAACAATTGTGTTGGGGTTCTGTTCAGAAATTGTGTTTTGAGTTCTGCAGTTTCTCTTACATACTAACTTAACATCAAGCAACTTGAAGTATCTTTTATTTCAAAATAACAATTTAAGTACAAACAGTAGTTAATCATTTTTCATGGAAGCCTGATAACAGCTGACATATTGCAGTTTAAGATGTTTGTTCTCTTTATATGTGCTTTGTGGTTAGATACAAAGGGAGTGTGTGCAGACATCCTGTGAAATCCCTTGAAACATTGGTGGGGAAAAATGTATTTAATTTCTTTATGGTATCAGAATAAGCCTAGAATCATTTATATTTAAATCCTACAGCATAAAATGAAAAACTAAGTTTTTCTAAACTTTTTTTAAGGTTTTAAAATCCTTCTTTGTAAACCAGAATAGTGTTTATTCCCCACAACATCCATAATTCATTGAGAGCCGTACCACAGAAACAAATTAAGAAGGAGTTTGCACCATAAACATGGCAGAAATAGAATAAATTTTAAAAAAAGGATATCTGCTTTTTGTGCCACACACAGAGATACATGGAGCTATCATAAAATACCGGTACTAACTGCATTTTTTTCTTCCCCTCTCCAAATTGAAAACCACAGGTGAGCTACTACCAAGGACTTCAAGAGATAATATTAGAACTATAAAGACAGACTGAGAGGGAAGTCACAGAACAATAACAAAACTGACTGAACAAGTGAAAAGAGAAAAAGGACTGAAAACACTACTGACAGCTCATGAGACGAATGGGGTGTGGTGGACATCTACACAGTCTGATACCCAAACACAAGGAAGGAGAAGTTGTAAAGATATGGAGAGTATTTATTAATTATATATCAGTATCTGTGTACAGTAATTCATACTGTCTGCTTCTCTGACTTTGAGAACATGAAAATTAAAAGAGCATAAAGCTAAATTATCAGAAAAGTAAAGATGCATACAGTGGCCTAAAGTGACACCTCTCTTCCTGAAGGGGATTGCGGCCCATTGTATTGTTTTTTCAAACTAAACAAAGCATGTGGTCAGCATTCTTGAAAGGAATAATACAAAAATCCTGTAGAAAGCAATAAAACCTAGTCTCTCAGCACCTCAAATTCCAGCTGGTTTTATCATTTTCTTTCACGCATACCAGCTTTTGTTAAACCCATTCACCTTCAGCAATACCAAGCATTAGTGAAAACAGAAAAATACTCAAAAACTGCCTTCCACTGTACATAGCATGTTCATGTGGCAAAAACACCCTCCAAACAGCTATAGCCAAAGAGGCAGTAACAGTGTGCTAATTATCATTCTCATTTGTACAGCACCAGCAGAACAGCAGTTTCCAGATCTTGACGCTATTTGATGATGGCAAAAGAAAGCATAAGCATCAAGAAATTTCCTTTTAGGTAATCAGTTATTTAAATCAAAATCCTTCCAAAAGTGCAAATTAACACTACGAGTCTGTCATACATTTCATGGAATGTGGGAGAAACTGTAGTATGGAAACAGAATATTGCTTTTGTGGAAAACCACTGTACAATAGCCCCACTCTCAGTAATTTAAAGTGTAAGGCAAAACTCTTATTTTTTTGTCTTTGGTGTTCATACTGGTGGCTTTTCATCAACAGTCCTCTTGGGTGATATAAGGGACTGCTAGGTCACATTCAAAATACCAAAGCCAGAGAGTTCTCACATTAATTACCACATCAACTGATTTAATTAGGTAAAATCATATTCAAGAGCCTTTTTGTGTAAGCAACATCACCATTCAAACAGTAAAACAAAATGTTATCATCACTAGCAGGACACACAACTCATTCTCTCCCTAATACTGGTTTAGTGGTCTTAATGTATTAACAAAAGGAAGCAGCAAGGTCACTCTCAAATAGAAATTTTAATATGATTTCCTAACAGTGGGGGAGTTAAAGAGTTTTCAGCTTTTGAACAAGCCCACTCCACTACAGGATGATATTAATTAACTGAACAGGACAAGAAGCAGTAGGAATCAAAGCATTACTAACAGGACTATAAGTACTTCTGGAAAGAAATGTGCCTGTCTATTTTATGACTTTTGTCAAGCACTAGAGAATTTCTGAACTAGATGATCCTATTAAGTAAAACTTCCTTTTCCCACAAGAACTTGAGGTCTAAAGGTTATTTCTAAAGATCAGTGAGCACCCGAAGTATCACACGGGATTCTGTGCTCAAAGTTTAATCAATTGTATTCAAGAAAGTCAGCACCTGGAAAACGTACGTCATGAGTGGATGATTGTAGAAAAAGGTTTGACAGTATATACAGCATTGGAATAGTAAACTGGAATTATGCAGTGATATTTCTTAAAATCACATAATATTGAACTGGACATAGAATATGAGGATATAAAAATGTGATAAATCCTTACTGTTGGACACTTGTAACACCATTCAGCTGTCTAGATAAATCTTCCTTTTACAAGTTTTGAACTTGAGTGCGTGTAATTTTTTTCAAATGTTAGTTTAAAAAACCCACATGATCTTTTGATAAGATAGCATTTTCATTACATCTTTTGAAGAGAGACCTTTATCTAAGTGAACTTTAGGACTGTGTCACTACACCTACCACGTACACGGTCTCTACTTGTTACGCGTGTTTAACTTCCCGTGATGGGTCTTACTGAGCCTAGCAGAACTATTTACATGAATTAAATTTTTCATGTGCATTAGTTTTTGAAGATCAAAGATTCTATTGTCTACATTTTCTTTGGAGAAAGAGAGGAATTGTTCAAAGCTCTCCCTACAATGGAAAGGAAATCCTTATGTCCAAACTTGCAATAAAACACTATTTCTAAAAGCATATGTAGGCAACTGGTGACAGCATGGGTCTGCATGCCCTGGTGTTCTTGGTTTTGCCTTTGACCCACTGCACATCCTTCAATCAATATGTATTTAAATCCATTTTTAGTGGGAAAAATTAGATTCATATAGAATATTAGAACAATTCAAACTTCTCCATTGAGGAAATCTGTGCAATATGGATTTAATGAAGTGATTGTTTACAAGAGAATTAGCTTTTGACATGCTTTTCATTCAACTCAGTTGACATTGTGGGAAGATTAAATTCTTACGTTTGTTTCTCATTCACAGTTTTATACAATTCACCAATACTTCAGTGGGAATAAGAAGCTTATTTAGGTTCTCCACTTCAAAATGTTTTCTGCAAGTGGTTTACCATGGTGATTCACAGCAAGGTCAGCATAACCATTCCTCTCTCCTGGGCTTACACTCCACTGCTCAGCCAAATAATCACCAGCACCCCAAAATGCCTTGCAGCTCCACAGGTGGGCCAAACCTGTTTTTTACACTACATACAATACAGTCAGGAGGCTTTGTTCTAAAAAAAAATTTGAATTCTTAAGTTCAAGAATTTTAACAAGACTACCAAATAAATTATTAACATTTAATTAAAAATTTTATAAGAAAGAATTCACCTTTCCTAATTCAGCTTTTACTATAACTTACTCCTAAGTCACTTTGGAAAAAGAGTAAAATTTCCTGAGTCACCATTCCTTTTTTATCACACTTCTTATATTACCTTTTGTTTCCTTTGTAAGATCTTTTCAGCACTTCTCTTATTCAGCCCATTGCTCTTCTTTTAAACCCTGAAACACTCGTTTTGCTTTCCCCAGTTTTGATAATCTTTTATGTATTTCTAAAAGAGCATTATAAAGTTTCCATATTATTTCTGAAAACTATGCTCAGAATTGTCTTCAAAATGCTCATGTCTCTCAGTTACTGTAACAGTTAAGCAGTAACAATTGCTTAATATAAATCCAGAAAAAATACTGAAAAGTTTCCGTTGTAGTAATTTATTTTGATTTTCCCACAAATTGGTTTGTTGTTTTTATAATGTTTATAGCTTAACTTACAAGTTCTGCTGGGACTGTAATTGTGTTCTGTGAGAGAGCTATCTGCAGAGGTATTTTTTTAAAATTACAATGTATATCTTCTGATAATTCAATGAAATACAGAACTCATTGTGCATCCTTTGGGTAATATATATGAAAACTGAAAGCCTAAAAAAACCTGGACTGGCATCATTAATTAATTCCTAGCTGAATTTGAAAAGAAAATATCTTCTCATAAGGATAGCTAGGTTAGGAAATCTAAATTGTTTGTTCTATTTTGCCTCCACCAGTAAGACTGAATGTCAGAATGCTCCTCTTAGCCTGCCATTTGGTGTCAAAGACTGAGAAGAAAAGAGTTTCAGCTGCTGATAAGGAGTGACAAAGAAGTTTCTCTAAAGCACTTCGGACAGCTACTGATACACTAATTTTAAGCCTAAGCAACATCCTCGTGTCTTATCACTCAGAGATTTTGCATTGGTGAAAGGAAATGTGGTTACCTTAAGAAAATAGGCCTTAAGAAAATTCTCCTAGGACATTTGGGAAGGCAGTTTTCACCCCATGTGATGAATGTAATGCAGCAATTATCTCCGAGTCCATCTACTTCCCAGCTTCCAAGCTAAAGTGGTCAATGACGGTCTCAGTTGTGATTTGTCTTTTTTTAATCTCAGTCTCAAATGCTTTATCTATCAGCTCAGGTACTTAAAATTATCTTCCTAAGGCTGTGTTGTTCAATATTTTATGTTCTTTCCATTTTAGCTATAGCTGCAATCTCTGAAATAAAGCTTTCAGCACAACTGTTCAAAACACTGGTATAAATAATACAAAGACACCTACCATTTGATTCAACTTCCATTACACAACTAACTTCTTCCTACCTTGCTTTGTATCTGTTTCTTTCACATTAGTCAATGTTCAGGTCACTCAACCATCTTGTGTTTGATACTCAATTGCAAATATTCAGCTTTACCTCACAGTGTGCATTTCTGCCAAATGGCTCCTAAAACATTTAGTTGTACAATAACTGTAGCTGAATGCATTGCTTTTAAAATAATAAACTCTGGCAGCAATATCCACAAGGAATTCCAAAGCCTTTGTGGGGAATCATGTCCTGAAATGATCACAGCTATGTTAAATGAAGCTCGGTTATTCCTAATGGTTTCCCAATTCATTCCTTTCAGTGGTTTTAAAACTTTTCCTAAACTAATGATGACAGAATAATTTATTATTTTATTTTCAGAAGTGTCTTCACGTCCTTGAATAAATAATGAGAGTGATAGCACCTTTCAGAGATGCCTGAAATGACATGAAAGGGTAAGTAAGACCAGTTGCACTTATTTATTTTTTAAAAACAGAGACTGTCTTCAGAAAGAACTGAAGAAATAAAAGGCAAAAAAGAAATAAAAGGAGGGTTAGGGAAGAGAGTATAGCTATGAGTACTAATGAAGAAAAAGAAGTAAAGAAAAGTAAGATAAAGATTGTCTTTTCTGGTACACATATAATTAACGAGCTATTTACTAAACTGGTCTGCAAGTGATAGACAACTTCTGTTCTTTAGGAAATCAGCACAACTTGCTTGAAGAAGAATGACAAAAATTGATTCTGTCCTTAAATAATTCCTAAAAGAAATACCTTAGACATTCATTCTTTGGGCAAGCCCCTGTTAGAGTAATGGGCAGCTAGTTGAGTGTACCAATGTGGAAGATGCATCATCCATCAAAGACAAGAAAGCACAAGAAAGTACAGGGCACAACAGACCATTCTCATAACAGCCAAAATCAGCATGGGCACCCATCCGTCTCTCTTCCACTGAAATGCCATTTTCTCATTTATAACTGCACTACATGCAACACGCGTAGTTGTTATTTCTTTGCTGCTCATACACTTATTACTTTGTGCTCACTGAGTTGGCATAGGAGATGTTAAAGTACAAAATTTAAGGCAGCAAGTTGCTAGTACAAATACCTCACACCATTACTGAATTTTGACTGAAATCATGTAACATATCTTAAAGGCTGCTAAGTGCAAGCCAGATGATAACAAAAACTAAAACTTAAATCTGTATTAGAAAAAAATACTGTAACATACACTCTCTGGATTATCAAATAAGATTTCTAGCATTAAACCTGAATACTTCAATGATGTTTCGATCAGTTTCCACTTCACGCTATGTTATTACAAAGATTAAACAACGAGTAAATATAATTTCCCTTCAAACTTCATTTAAATATCTATTTCTGCTGAGTTTCTGGTATTGAATGAAGCTAAGTTTGGTATTCCTTGCTTCTTAGGCCCCTTTCTCTAAAATTTGTTTACTTACCTTCCACCAGACTCCAAGTTCTTATAAAATATCAGCAAGGCACTTACAGAAATGTAGAAACTGATGCTACAAATTAGCCCCAGTAAATGCCACAAAATAGTTAGAAGATATCAGAAGTCCTTCTTTACCGATATTTCTGAAAGCTTTGTGTATTAAAGATTACGTAAAAGCAGGAATTTTATTTCCAAAAATAAACTATTTCAAGACGGTAACATAAACCCCAATACATACCTTAAATATATCTCTCCATTGTAATCTTTGTATTAGGCACTTTTAGACTAAATAGAGGCATTTTCATTCCACGTCCTTCACATAAGCCAAGCAATCTGAAGTGATTGCTCCTGAGCAAAATCAATTATATTCAGCATAGACTAGGGAAAATATTAATAAGAATGGCTCAATGTCTTAATTATGCATTATTCTGGTCTAACCAATCTGAATATTTATGCAGAGTAATAGATTACCTTAAAGCATTTCATGGCAAGATAAGCACACGCTCCCATAAGAACAATATACCTGAAGTGAAGCTTAACACGTCCCCATCAGTTGTCTACCTACAGCAATATTATCTAATGTGTCATGCTCTGATTTGCTTTCCCATTCATTTCAAAAATGTTTCTATACCTATCAAATGCATCTTAGTACAAGATGACAACTCCGGAATTAGTTTTTGAGGGATTTGGCATTTTTTAAAGTCTCCATCTCTGAGAAGTCTGGTTGTCAACTTTCTTTAAAACAAGAAGTTTCCAGATACTGTGGACATAAAACCAACAACAGAAGAAAAAAACCTGATCCAAGTGTACCATGTGGGCACACTAGAGGAATCCTTAAAAAATCAGGCTTTTCTTTTGCCCCAAGAAACCAGCCCTGAGGTACACCTTCTGCAATGTTTCCTTCCTACCCTTCAAAGTCTGACACTCTAAGTGCTTTGCTGCAGCAGACCCTGCAGTCCCAAAATACGGTGATTTGCCCGGCAGAGCAGGGAACCTGGCACTCTCCTGCCACAGCACCGACCCCTGCAGGACACTCCATCTGCCCCCTCTGGAGCCCACAGCAAACCTTTGGGACTGCCATCTCTTTTGAGAAGGGGAAGAGGTCAGGGTTCCCCAAGCGGCACAGCAGGACTCGGCACAGCCCCCGTGCACACAGGATTGGGAAAAGGCTGCTGATGACTGAGCCCACATGCACAGGACATGCAAGCTCACCCAGAGCTTCCTCCAGGTACCAGTAAGTCAGGAGAGTAAGCTCCTCTCACCAAGGAGCTTCATTTTGAGTGTCCATGGCACCCTGAGGGCTCTTTCCACAGCAAAATATTCAGACTGTCAGCCCTGAAGCACTTCTTAACTAAAAGCTATACAGTTGCTGCTGAATAATCTGATACTCAACTCAAGCATGCCTTAAGAATCCTATACTAAAGAGCAAAATCTGTTTTCTAGATGTTATTTTCACATTTCTATCTAAAAGAACTCTATCATAAATTTACTTCATTTCAGAGTTATAGATGCTGGAGATACACCACTCACATGTTTCCTTCATCAAACTAACCACTCCGAGAGATGGGATGTGTTACCTTTCAGACACTACTGTGTAGATACTCAGACATTATCTTAGGATTCAGCAGAGCCAAGATAAGTGTAATTTTAAATTGCTTTTGATGTTTCTTACATCTACAGTAATGAATGACACAACAGCTACCTTTTGTGATACATGTGCATCTGAAGATCTTTATCGTGCTGTGTATACTGAAAAAAATTTAAAATATTAAAGTACTACACTAAATCAGTTTCATACAGCCAACACCAAAAGGGAACTGCAGAAAAGCAAAAGGCAGTATCTTCTGTGTCCCTTTTTGTTACTCCAATATGCATACCAGAGGATATATAAATATATTATTTCTTACTCTGAAAGGTATTTTCCTTGGCCAACGGAATTTTCTTAACCTTTTTTAAGGGAAAATATTTTCAGATATTCGAAATGGCAAACTGTTTTACAAATTATGCTAAGTTTCAAAAGCTATTTTTCATTGCAAAGCCTTCTCTCACTGGTTGTAGCAGAACGGAACTAAGACTATGTTTATTTTGCAATAATCTTTCTTGATAATAGCACAGGACATGAATAAACACAGAATTTCAAGCTCCCTTTGCTTCCAGTGCAAAATAAAATAGGTATCAAGAACAGTTAGATTAGAAGCAAAGGAATAACGGAAACAAAAATATTTAAACTTTCACACAGGCTTTATGATCAAAGACAAAATCCAGAGTGATCTAGTAGAAGCAAAAATGAGATTAACTTCATTAGTCCCTACCATTGGAAGCTCTAATGTTCTTTGTTTTATAAATCACATCTGAGTATTCTCTACCCTTAAAATTACACCCATTTCTCTAAGTATTCTTATTCCACAGAAAGTGAATCGAAGTACCAGAAAGAGAATTATTCATGTGGCTTTGGACTTCTGGGTGAGTTGGCAACGAAATCAAATTTCCGGCGTTTCAGGCTGCAACTCTGAGCAAGCAACTCTCCCTCCTACTTCACTGATTTCAACCTGAGCATTGGGATGAATAAGAATTGCATTGCTGAGAAATACCAGGAGAACAAAAACTGTGAGCAAGAATTAGCTGAGATACATGAGTCAACTTCAGACAGCTTAAGACAACTCCAGCTGCATTGTTTAGGCAAAGCTAATTTCACCCCTAAGACTGAGCTTCTTATGAAATAACAGAGTATGAAAACCAACACCCAAACATATATTCATTTTACGGATTCCATTAAATCAGTTGGGTTTTAGTAAAGCACAACTACCTCACCTCTCTGGGAAAGCTCTCCTGGTGCTTTTCCTGTTAATGTGAAACAGGTAAAACATTAAGCTCAGCTATGAAACCCATCTGAGCAGAAGGGCAGTGCAAGCAGGGGTTCCTCCCAGGGACACTCACTGCCCCCAGGGTGGACAGGAAAGGGATCTTCTGAGCAGAGACAGAAAACCTCCAGGTGAATTCTGAGTTCATTTTCACTGCATGCCACCACTGAACATGAAAAATAACTACCCATCTTTGTACGAGATATATTTAGGAATTTTATCAGGGGATACACCTCAGAGAATACTCTGTCAATGCCAGAGAACAAAGGTTTTGCAGGCCTCTTTGGAAAACCAGCATCTTATTTGTGTTGCCAAATCCTAAGGAATATTCAATTCAGCCTTTAAGAGGCATTCCTAGTTATAACTGGTATGATTTGATAGAAATTCAGGGACAACACGGCACAATTTGATCACACAAGATTAAAAGAATGAGAATATGGCACACAGAGTATTGACTTTGCAAAGCCAAGCTATTAAGCCTGAAATCACTTCCACTTAGCAGATGCAGTGTACCAAGACTTAAAACCCAGTACAGAAAAGTCTGGCTGCTGATCCACAGAGTTCACCATAAACTTAAAGGCATCAGCAAACAACTCCTGCCTCAGAACACATCTCCATAACTCCATCAAGATGTCAAATGTCTTCTGTATTCTCAGCTCCCTCTACAGCGTAGAGAATAAATCAAAAATATTGCTGGACTCCTTGGCACCTTTACAGAGTGCTTTAAGTACCTGGGCTTGAAAGAAAGATTTTGACTGTCAAAATTTCTTTATGTATAATCTCCATACATATTTGAAGGGCAGAAGTTTTGAAAATTTACAGCCATTCTTGCAGATTAAGATGACAACCGAACCCAGCCATTCCATTTAACAAGTGTCGCAGCTCACGGCAGTGACAGAGCTGCATTTGAAACTGGCGAAGGAAGGGTTAAATCAGTTGTCACTTGGTGAAATTCTGACATTGACTTTCATGTAGATACTTGGCTAGCAAGAGCAATGAAAAACTGTGGTGGCATTCATTGACCTTTCCTCCACACCTAATGCTGCCTGACAGAAAGACTTAACTTAGTCTGTCAATTATAAATTGCCATTCTGCTCTCACTCTGATCAACTAAATCATCTGAGATATTAAAAACAAAACCTCCCCTATACCTGCCTTGGCAATAAGTCTCATGAAAACATTCATTGTTGGGTAAGTTTCTGAGCCTGCACCAATCTTTTACAGCTGTGATAAATCACTGTTACTACAGTTTGTGTGACTGCAAATTTATCTTGAAGTAGATGAAATCACATTTGCAGTTACGGCTTGTACTACAAAATAAGATGGTTACCCTTGTAAACCTTTTAAAGGCTATTTCTAGAGCTGATTTCAGAATTTTAAGGACCTACTGCTAGCCCTAGAGCCTGAAATCAGATACTTGCACAGCTATAGCATCTGTTTAAGTTCAACTATGAAGAAAGAGGGGAAGAGGAGAATAATATTAATAAAATAGCAAAGTTAATGCATAACAACTTCCTGAGATAACTTCGAGTTGAATTGAATAAGAGAGTCAACTACCAACCTCATTTGGAGAATGTCAACAGAATATAAAAACCATTGAGGATGCAGTTAACACCACCTGACCCAGCAACACAAGTATCTTCAACATTTTATAGATTTCACCACAAACACTGATTCTGTCTATAACAAATTAGTGCCTTCCAGAATGCCAAACTTACAGTTATTTTTTCTTCAATTTATCTCTATTGTACAGATTTACAAAGCTTGTGACATTATTAAAGCAAGTCACAACATTCTCTCACATGTGAGTATAGAGCAACAATCATAGGGCTGCTGTGTACGTTGTACTTTGCTTTTTTTTTTAAGACACCTCTTTTATCTTAGGTATTATTTATGCTTTTGTACATTTACAGATTGGAAATAGTATTTTCAAAAGAGGTTTAAAAACTACAACAGGAATGTCTTCATACCTGAGCCTGACACTTTCAACTATGTTAAATTATACTGATTTAATACCTGAGTATCACTGAAATCTAGATCAGTTTAGAAATCCCTTTACACATTTCGAGGCAATTGCTCACCACAATAAACTCTTTGCTCAGAGCTAAAATATTCTCAGAAAGTACCCATTTTACCAATGCAGAATATCTAGGTATAAGCTTTGGAAACCATTTTTAGGATAAGCTCAGCTCAGCTCAGCACGTGAGGGAAGTCTCTCACCTGAGACTACAGGTGAGAGAAATTTGGAAGTGAGGTCCAGGACTACAGGCAACAGCCGGAAGAATGCAGGGGAAGAAGATCCAGGACAGAGGCACTGAGCCAAATAACAGGTTTAGACCAATATTATAAAAGTGAATTCACTTTTCATCACTTTCTCACACTTTTTTGATATCAGTATTCTCTGCAGATGCCCAAGAGACAGATGTTTTAATGAATGCCCCAGCAAGTTTCACCATACTCACCACAGTCAAATAAAGAACAGATTTAGTAACCTAGCAAGAGGTACCTCATTTTAACTACTTGATCACCCTTCTTCTAAAGCATCCCTGGTTGCAATTTTATCCAAATGATACACCAGAACTATAAAAAGCTCCTTGGCCTGCAATCTGGATCATCTAGCTCCCATCTGCAAATCATCAGCTAACCACTGACTAGTCAGCAGTTACATGCTTTAGGTAGCAATTTATTACATAATTTTTAAAGAAATATATACAAAATTATTGTGGGCTTTAAGAGGCATGCAAGAATACGATTAACAGATTTCTTATTAACTTGAATATAACTTAAATGACGTGGTCTGTAACAACAAGCTTATACAGTACACGTGACACTAATTTATTTATATTTCTTTAAGCTTGCTTTATAAGCTGTATTAGCCCAAGGCATGTAACATTCGTAAGACAAGTAAAATTTCTAGCCACATAGTTTATATTCCATAATTTTGCAGCTGCATAGTTCAGAAAGAATGAGTAGCAAAAATAACTACAAACCACCACTAGCCTCATTCACTCCCAAATGCATTATCACTTAAAGAAGTGGAAATTCCAGTATCTCACTTTCTAACACACAGCATAACTTAAAAAAAAAAAAAAAACCAAAACAAAAACAACCACCCCACTAAGTCTGCATTCCAACTGGACTCGGTTCTTTTCAACATTCACTCTGTTCCCAGAGAAGGCTATCAAGCTCCTAACAGCCCCATAAGCTCAAAATAAAGGTGGAGCTCTTGGCCACACTGCTTTGGAATGTTAAGTCTGTAAACCAGGCAAAGTATTTTATATACTTACAGGTGGTTTTGATTCTGTAATAAAAGGAATTTAAATTCCTAAATCCTACAGTATTATTATGAACCTTCTAGACAGTTTGTTAAACTTCAACAATGTGCCTTTATCTTTAAAGTCCTTCAGCTTTCCTACTATGTTTAAAGAGAAAGAACTTTCATAAGGCTGATTAAAACTTTCCTATGCTATATAGTTTCATAAATATGTTTTCATGAGGAAAGAAGAGCTCTTGAACTTGAGATGGGCAGCTTTTGAATCCAGAAATTCAATTTCCTTAGAGAATATGCAAAAGCCACATTACAGGAAGCTATGGTTCCTGACATAAGGGAAGTGGAGGGAAGGAAAAAGTAAAATAACAAAATGTGCAGCTGACCTGAACCTGCCAAAAAAAATCAAAATAAATATTACCCTGCATATATTATCCCAAGCATATGCTGCATTATAAACAGCAGCTGGCATGCACCAATAAATAAAAAGGGTATGAACTTTGTTTAATATGTTTACACTTAGAAAATTATCAAAACAAAACCAGCATAAGCTAACTGCTTCTATCAGCATTCATGAGGGTTCTCTTGCATTTTCCTTACATTTCAAATACACTTCTCATTGCTTTTGCTAGTAAACAATACACAAATATGGGAATTATCTTAGTGATAATATCGTACATTGACAAATCTGTTTCTACCATGTGAATTAGTGCAGACTTTAAAGACATTAAAATAGCCCTACATTGCTTAAAGTCTGTCCTCAGCAAACTTGTTACTCTAAAGCATCAATTAATGTATCTGCAGCCCTTTTAATCTACTCTAGTGTAAACACATTTTCTCACTGCACATTTCTTTTTCCAAATTTCCTTTTACAGCATTATATTATCTGCTCTGACAGTGTCACTCCCTGCATTCAGATATAGTTTATACAAGTATACCAACTTGTCTTTCATATTGACCATTATTCACTGCTTCTTCTAGATATTTCTATTTCAATCAAAAAACTTTGTCTCAGCATATTTAACTTGGTTTTATATATTATACTGCAGTGGTAAACGTTTTTGAAAATAGTATTTTTCATAAGTTATACTTGTGCCACACTTAAATTTCACTTTCTTTACTTCCACTCTGTTCCACTTTTACTAAAAGCTCCTTTTTGAGTTTATTGCTCATGATATCTTGTCAATGCATTTGTTTGCCCTTTATGTCAATGCATCCATGTTATTCCCTCTTTGCTTACTGGGGATCATGTCCATATTCAGTCACCAAAGTTCAGAGTACTGAGTTTTTCCAGGTTCATTTGTATCAAATAAAGGTATGAAGGGCTATAAGTAGTCATTACATGGTCTAACAAATTAACAGATTAGGGTTTTTTGTTCAAACTCAAAAATATTATTGCAGCACAGAAAATGAAAAACAGAAGCTTGGTCCTTCATAATTAACTAATTTAGCAAAATTATTTAAATGGTGACTTATTGTTGCTTTTTTAAAAAGAAAAATATTGCTACATTATAAAATGTGTGTATTAAAAAGAAATTTAAGTAAAGATCGCGGGTTTTAATCCAGGAGTGCCCAACAGGCAAATAGTGATTCTTCATCAGCACTCAGTAGATTCAAGTGCAAAACGCAAACAGTTTGAAAATACCAAGTGTGGACTGAATCCTGACAATCTTTATGCCTGCCAAGGATAACATTTGGCCCTACCTCTTCTCTCCTGAGAAATAAAATAAAAATTTTACTTTTTCTGGGTTCAATGCATAAGTATCTAATAAAAGTATCAAAAATAATGATTTATGATAATTACTCATGTGGAAAAAACCACCCTGCCACTGAAGTATTTTAAAATATGTTCTTCATTTAATTCTCTTCTCTCCTAACATACACAGTTAAAATCCATGTTCTTACAACTACATGAAAATAAAATTCAAGATAATTTTGATATACCAGCATCGAAGAGGTTTCTTATTTCTTTATATTTTGAATCCTTCTTTGAAGGTTAATTCATTGGAACTATTGGTTTCCTTCTGGGAATCATTTTTTCTGGTCTCCAGACTTTCAAAATATTATTACTGTAATTAACATGTATTTGAAGACCTGATATTACTGCATTGCTTTCAAAGTCCACTGAATACCTTGTACCAATCAACTTATTCATGGAATGAAATGACAGAGGCAAACCCAGAACCATGTTGATCCAATAGCAATCCAGCAGCTATCACATATAAATCCACCTTAAAAAGTTATGATTTTAATTCTTGTCTAAGAACTGCAGAACTGAAGCAGTACTTAAAAATCCTTGACAATTTTAGCATCTTTGGCCTCCCCATCTCTTCTCAGATCATTTACGAAACCCAGCACATCTTCATGGTACTTCATAAATAAACAATAATGACAACTTTTCATGCAGAAACAGTTGAATCACCAGAGAATATTTGTTCACATCCATCACATTCCTATCCTTAACTGACACTGAGGACTGCACCTGTAATTTTTAATTCATAACTCACCGTCTGAAGACATCACTGTCACTCCCCTTATCCTTATTCTCCTCATCAGAACCTCTGTCCCAGATCAACATTTCGATGCAGAGAAGGAAGCTACTTTTTCCAGCTTGGATTCAGACAGGCAGGAATGGACATCAAAGCTGACCAAGAAGGTCCCAAAACCTTACTAAAATGGGTTGTGATCTCAGCTTCTTCAGAAGATGAGAACAACTAACCAGCAAGCACATGAACTGGAAAATAACTTCACAAAAGCAAAGCAGTGCACAAGTATTTTTCTTAAGTGTGTTACACATTTTCTAATGGACAATTACTAAGCACTCCTGTGGCTGCCTGGTTTACTTTTAGGCTTACCTTGCTGTAGGTAGTAGGCCAGACTCACTGTGGCTGGTGCCAGCTACAGCTAGAAAGCCATCTAGAAGTGTTAGGTAGGTTACAACTAAAACCACTCCAAAAGAAAAGGAAAAAACATGGGAAAAAACTCCTTTCCTACCATCTTCTATGAAATATCATTCTTCTAGAAACAAATACATCACCTTTTCTTCCAAGCTAAGGAAACTTTGCAAGGAAAGCACCTTTGACAACATAAAAACAAACATATTTATTTAAAGTTTATCCATTCAGAACGATTAACCCTAAAGGTAAAGGGGCTACTTCAAAGAGGCCCCACAGGGCTGGCTGAAAGGCAATAGTTCACTTTTGAAACTCAAGTCTGAGACCCACGTCCCCATGGCTTAAGCAAACAAGGACAAACCTAATCCCCTGAATTCTGACCTGGAACAGTACAAGACTTGGGTTATCTGATCACAAAATGTTGTTCACAATAGTTTCTTTTTTTAATAGAAGGATTTTTAACCTGTATTTTTCAGTTCAAATGCTCCATGTATCTTGTATCTGACATAACATGATGTTAAAAGTCACTGTAGTAAATCAAGCTAATATGAATGAATCTGTCCTAAGAATCAAAGTCAGAAGTTTTCAAACATCTTAAATAACAGCTGTGATGAAGCTGTTTCTTGTTTTGCTGTTCCTTTTTACCCACGGCTTTTTAATTTATGTCCTGGTCATCAGCTGAAGTAATAGAAAATAATAATATTGCAAGATACAAATTAAAGCAATTTGAATATAGAACTTGTTCCTCCCTTTTCAAATACCTCTTAATGACTTCAAAATGCATTATCCATAGTACTGGCAAACAAAAATAACTTAGCTGATTTTTTTTTAACACTTCTGAATGCCTCTCACTGCCACTATTTCATATTTATATTTAATACAACTTCCAGTGAATATTTCAGAGGTGATCCCAGTAATTACACAAAATCATTCCACCCTGGTACTACAAGACGTAGAATTAGTTCGCCTTCATGAGCTCAGTCACACCATAGATGGACAAAACCACTACACACACAGGCACAGGGCCACCAAGATGGGCTGGGTTGACCCTTGTCTGGACACCAGCTGCTCACCAAGTTGCTTGATCCCTCCCCTTTCCAGCTGTACAGGGGAGAGAAAATAAGATGGAAAATGACTCGTTGGTTGAGATAAGGTACTTCACTAAAGCAAAAGCGAAAGTTTGTGCATGCAGAAGCAAAGAGAAAAAAAAAAGTTTATTCCCTACTTCCCACCAGCAAGCAGTGTCCAGCCACTTCCCAGGAAGCAGGGTTTCAGCACAGGTAGCAGCTGCTCCAGAAGGTAAACACTGTAAATAACAAATGCCCCCCCTTTCTCCTCCTTTCCTTCTATTTTATATCTGAGCTGATGTCACATGGTATGGAAAACCCCTTTGGTTTATTTGGGTCAGCTGTCCCAGTTGTGTCCCCTCCCAGGATCCTGCCCCAGGCTCCTGATGGGTGGAATGCTGGAGAGACAGCGCTGATGCTGTGCCAGCACTGCTCAGCAGCAGCCAAAACCCTGGGGTGTTCTCAACACCTTTCTAGATACTGATGCAAAGCACAGCACTGGGAGGGCTGCCGTGGGAAAATGAACCCCATCTCAGTCAGACACAATACACAAGAACACTGAGGAATGTTGTGTACAGAGACAACCTAGAATTCCCCTGAATTTCTCAACTAATATATAAAACTATGTGAAGTAATTTTCAAGTACGTGTAACAGGGCTGTGAGCTGGCCAGAGCTCTGAAGATCTGCCTAGTCCCTTTGCTCCCAGACAGAACTCAAAGGTCTTTCTACTACAGAAGACAAACCAGGAATAGGAAGGGGTTAATCCAGACCTCCCCAAGTCATTGCTTCCATACAGTTCGAGAGAGAATTTGGTGGAGATACTTTTTGCTGCTTGTTTGAGGACTGGTTTTTGAAAATCCATTTTGTTTTATTCGTATCAAAATCACCACCACTCCTGGTCTTCTGGCAACCACCACAGTGTCCCCATGCTGCTGTCTCGTTGAGTTCAGGACATGAGTGTGCTTTGACTGGAATCCTGTTCATTCCCCCTTCTGCACTCTGGTTTGTGGCACAATGCTGCCTCCAAGCATGCTGATGGGATTGCTTGTGGGTGAAATCAAGTTCAAGCTCTGCTCCAGGAATGCATCTAATGCCATTCAGAAGGAGAGGAGCACTCAGTCTGCAAGACCAGACTAGAGCTAGTCTGAAGTTAAATAAAAATACATATTCCCCTCCACCCCAAAGTATGTAAAAAGGAGTTCTACAGCAACATATAATACTGCAGAGTTCCAATGAAACCTCTCTAGGATGGACACCCAGTCCTCATCACCAGCTCCCTTGCCCCACAGACCCACAGTGCTGTCTGTGCTGGAGCCCTGAACAAACGCCACGGTCAGCCAGGCACCTGCTCACCATCTGCCCTCCTGCTGGCTGACAGGTACCTGGAAATCCCAGGTGAATGGCCAGCTTTACCCCAGGCAAAAGCTCCAGGCAGATTAAGGTACCGTACCTTCTTGCCCTCAAATGTCATCACAGCAGCTTCTGTATTTTACATTGTGATGAGGAAAAGGAAATATTTCCTTCTGATCACCATCACTCCCATCCCAGGGGATGTCAGATGAAAATACAGGCGATTAGCACAGGAGATGCTCAATTAATTTACTTACAGATTACTGAGCTTGCATACTTGGCAGGAATGTCTTGGAAACATTGAAAGCCCATGGCAAGTCACGTCCCCCCCCAAACCCTGCCCCCTCACAGCTCTGCCACAAGCCCCACAGACCCGTCATTCAGCCAGGCCTGGAGAAGCAATGCAGGGATGCTTTTGTTTATCATCGGGAGCTATTGCCATTTTATCACATTATCTGTGACCTCTTAGGCATAAAAAGAATAAATTCTTTGGTATTTCCCTCACAGCATGCACAAGAAACCCAGCACAATCATTCTTCTTTGTATTACTGTCATGGGAGAAAATGGCAATGACACGATAGGTAGATGTGAAAATGCAGTAACACTGAAAGGAAGTACAGATTATCATTAAGCCCTACCCCTGACAACTAAAGAGGTATCCAGTATTTACCTGAAGGATGGTGTTCCACTATATCGACAATGGTCACCTGAATCTGTATGATATTTAGCAGTTTACTCTAATTTTTCTTTTTTCCCCTATCATCTCAAAAATAACAAGCCTGCAACCTAAATTCACACTTTTCAAATGACAGAATTTGGAGACATATTTGTCTCGAGGACCAACAGTCTGACTCCCTAAGGTGCTTTGTTTTGTGAGGATTTTTAACTGTTCCTAAATATTGAATGTCATTTATGAACACCATCAACATATGTCTTACCAGAACCAAAAACGACAGCGTTAGCTATCAAAGTACAACATGTATCATTTGTATCATAAATAGAACAAAATTTTCACAAGCTTTCAACTACATTTCCTGAACAACAAATAACGCAGATAAAAGTATAAATTTAGCTTTAGACAAGACTACAGATTTTGGCAAATGCTAAAATTAAGTCAACGTGCACATTTTCTAGAGTACTCAAACCAGAATGCAAATACTGTAACATTGCATTTCTGTCACAGACTACACATTTCTTACAGTTAACTTAAAAATTGTATTTTGAGTCTCTTTAAAAATAGCAAAGCAAGGAACATTCTTTTATAAAATGGATCTTGACTTTGATGGCTGGACCAATTACAAAGAGCTGATTTCTCACTATAGAAAATGGGAACTTATCTCTCTCACAAACATGATTAAAATTAATCAAGTAGTATGCTATCATCTTGCACAAAAGGAACTATTGATGTATTTCTGTCAGATTGGTATGAGCAAGTTTCCCCATTCTATATTAATTAAAGTAAAGTAAGATCTTAGTCACCTTGAAAGAAGACAGAACATGTTCTGCACTCTCTGTTCTTGACAAAAATCCCAAAAACTACAACTATCACTCTCACCAGGCTCATAATGTAAATGCTTAAATATACAATTGATGTGTCCTGGGAAGAATGAAATTCAGAAAAAGCTTATTTTAAGTCATTCAATATCCTTTTATTTTATTAGAAATCCCCAAAGTATAACTTTTGCTACTCATGTGCCAGCTCCTATTGTCAGTTTGTATTTTCTCAGCTTGGCTATTGTCAAGATTTATTGACAATAACATTTGGACACGTACTCCATCAAAATGCTGTATAAATACATACAGTATTAAGTAAGTCTTGCAATCTTTGATCACACATGCTGTGCCATAAGCCCTTCCCATACAGATCTCATTTATGGCACCATTAAACTGATGTGACTTTAAGAAGTTTTTCCTGTGAAAATGGTACCCGTTTGCAGAAATGGGCAGCAGCAATGTTTTACCAACACCAGAGTATCAGGATAGCATCTGGAGAGACTACATATGAAGTGAAGAGCTCTGTATAGTGGAAGGGAACAGCAGCTTCCTTTAATGCCTGCAGCATGGATGCCATAAAAACATTTCAAGATCCTGCTACCGAATTCTGGCAAAGGACTTTGCTCTTGAATACTTTTATAATGGTTTGCACATTGTCTTAGAAAGCCAGTTTTAAGTTACAGAGGAGAAAAAAGCTTGCTGGCTTCAAGTGTTTTAAATGTTTTGAGGGGTTTTATTTTTTCATTTTTAAACATAACCTTTCCCCACAGCATATGCATCATATCTCAATTTAATTCCAAATTATTAGTGGCTGCTTTACACAGCAGAAAGCTGAAATCCAGTTGCATCATGAAACCCCCTCCATATATTTTTACTTTACAAATTGAAGCAGCAATAATTTAATTGTCTAGAAACCATTTGCGATTAAAGAACTGTCAGCATTAAGATTTCTCCTTTCCTCTAATATCTTGGATTACTCCTGTGGCATTAGAATTTTGATATAATATAATGTATATACTCATACCTGTTACACAAGAGATCATCCATCAATAACACAAAAATAATCCTAGATTACATAAGAATTTACCAGAATTTACCAGTGAATCCTCAGGGTGATTTATATGTTCTTTTAAAGAGCTGTCATTTCAGTAAGTAAAACACGCTAATTTTGCACACGCAAGACGTAGCTGTAGGTTCTCCAACTAGCTGTAAGCTTGATAGAAAGCGATATGAAAAAAGCAGACATCTAACTTGTTCAGCCTGTGTTTATAAATTTTAACATACTACTTTCATTGTTGCATAAATTATTTTTAAAAGTACTAAGAAAGTCTAAGAGGAAATCTTTTTAATATGGCTAAAAGGTCGCATTTCCTAGTACAGGAAAGTAACAGTGCCAAATTACAGAAATAACTTTTTTTTTTTTTAATTTAAAATACAAGGTACAGAAGAAGACCTTCAAAACAGTAGCTACTGAAACATTAAACTTAATGAGTAACTTAAAGATCAAAGGATGGTAACATGCAAATCACAAAGCTCTTCATGACTTTCATCTCTGCAATAAAGCTGCTATACACTGACTTACAGCTATACTGGGTTTTAGTAGCATCCCCTTTACCAACACCCACCACCCAATAAAAAAAACTACTGGTACTAACAGAAGGAAAAGCAGAAATACAGTTCATTACAGAAGAATGTAGACACAGCGATTATTCTTAAACTGCGACTTCTTATGCTAATATCTTTTTTGCGGTCAGTATTTTTTAGGCAAAGTGGCAAGGACTAAATTTAATGGAGAAACTGGAGTAGTTGTGTACCATCAAATAATAAACAAATCCCACTAAATTCAGTGGGTTTGACATCTCAAGAGTTAAATTAGAGCCAGAGTATCTGGCAGAATTCAAAGCAGAACTATTCACAGATGAAGTACACCTGGTGAACACGTTTGCCAGTGTCAAGCCAAAAGACACTTGGAAACTATCCAGCGTTGAGTACTTCCAAATACACAGTGTACTACTGCACAGTCAACAACACTATTTTGATACTAGCAGGATCCTACTTCTGTATTAAAAACAATGAGTCACATGTTTACAAGTACTATACTAGACTGGCAGCTTCTACCATACAGAAAGAAACACTGCATAGATTGTCTTGGTGTTTCTATGGCCGTACCCAAAACCACTGAAATCATGGGTTTGGTAGTATTTTGTGAATGTACATGTGAAGTACATGTGAATACATACTAGATTTTCACCAGTTTATTTATTTTAATGCCCAGAAGAGACCAACGTGATCATAAAGCTAAGAACCCCTCCCAGTAATAAGCATGTCAAGCCACTAACTTTTTACAATATTCGATCTTAATTTAAGAAGGTAAAAAGTTTCCATTGCAGTTCCTATGTCTTCCAAAGGCTAATTACTCTCACTTACATTTTCGCTGGCATTCTTATTCTGAATGCATTTGTTTTGAGTTCTCAATGACTGTATCTCATTATTTCCCAAATTAAAATATCTTTGACATCAGACATCTTTTTCTTCTGGGACATGATCAAATAACCTCCTAACCTCAAACAAGTAAAACAGATTTATGAGAACACATTCAAGGATACAGCACAGATTTTGTAGTTCTTAAATCATGCTTGAAACTAAAATACAACACCTTTTTCTGGCCATCTTTTTCTCAGTAGCAGCAAACAAAAGCAACACTCCTTAATTCTGATTTTTATTCCTCACTTTTGGATCCAAGATGATATTATCACTGCACTTTTAGTAATATCACACCAGGAACAGATGTTTAACTGATTATGCACCATTATAATTAACTGCTTTTCAGTGACACAATTTTGGAACTGTTTTCTGGAACATGCAAGTGCAAACTATTTTCTTTATTCTGGATAGATGACAACATTCTTTTCCATGATAAATGAATGCTGATCTATTGAGTCCAGCTCACCAAGTGATCCGTGTTACCCCAGGCTGTAATCATTTCACCCCACTCTGTCTTCTGAGAACTTTGTGTGCTCCATCTGGATCTTGCATAAATACAGCAACAAGCCATCAGGAGCAGGTCAGACAGGAATCCTTGTAACTCACTGTCCTGTCTCTGACAGTGGTGAAGAGAAGATGCGTGAGTACAAAAACCACAGTAAGAAGCTCTGCAGCTAACCTGCTTCTAATTTCTTATGAAACTCCAATAATTCGTTACCTCCTCAGTCCTATAATATGGAAAACAGTGAATAATGTTCCCTAGTTACTTTTAATACACTTTAGAGGTTTTCAGGATAAAAGGCCCTCAGCTATTCATCATTCCTCACACACAAGCTTTCCCACAACTGCACATTTCTACACCTTTTCTTGTCCTGTAATGCCTTTTTTGACATAGAAGGATCAGAGCTGTGTCAGAATCAGCGTCCAAGACGCAGGTGCACCGCTGTGCGCTTACACAGCAGGAAGATGTTTTATTCTGCCATGCATGTTGACTGCTGCTGAGTTTTCCTTTTCACAGGGTGTATTCTGCCCCCAGAGCATCACTTCTGCAGACAACAAGTGCCTCGCTCACAGTCAATCAATGTGTAAGCAAAGTTAAAACATTCCACACACCCCTTTTCACTTAGCATTTACCAATGTTAAATTTAACCTGGATTTTATAGGAATCTTCTTCCTGATCACTTCAACTTACAGAAAATCACAGAAAAGCAGAGGAGGAAAAGACTTGGACAGCTAATAGAATATTCATAAGTTCAAGACATCAACAAATATTCTCACCCCCATTCTTTTAAACAATGGCAGATTCACGAAATATTACTTGTTCAGTGATCTGTATGTCTTTTTCTGCAGAGTAACTACTATTAAATACAACACAAAACTAGACAAAAAAAATACTATTTTAACACAACACTTGCAAGCTCCAAGTGAGCACACAATCCCCTATAACCAGATCCCCACTCAGGGCTGGGGAATCCATCAGGACCCCACAGCATCCTCCACTGCTGCAGGACAGCCTTCAACTCTGACCCACTGTCCACAACAGGCACACTTCTCCAGACCTGTACAAAGACCTTGGCAGAAGAGATCTGTCTCTGATGACTGGGCAGGATGTCCTCTGTGCAGTCTGTAAATCTTCCAACCATGTAGGCAGACTGATACAGGGAGGAAGTTATCTAAATTTTAAGCATTTTTCCCTGCTGTTAAAAGCACCCAGTTGATGGGGTATCAGCATGTGATAAGTCTGTCTCTAAACACCTCCTCTTTCAGGGTTAATCTGGCAGACAGCAGGCACTCTGAATAGTCAAAACTGGCAAAGGCTTTCCTGCTGAAGGCTCAAGAAGAGGACTCTCCTACTCCTCAGTTACAGGAAGGTGGCTCCCATAATTTACAAGCTAAAAAAAAAAACCAAAACACCCTCTCCCCAAAAAAGCGCACCCAAAACAGTCACCAGTATGGTACGAAATCAGGAAAATGGTGCAGAACAAAGAAAAAATAAAAGGTAAAAGCCCAGCAGCCTGTCCTAAGCCCAGAGACAGGGATCAATCACAGGTTTTGTGGCCAGATGTTCAGAAAGGATCAGCCTCATGCATGTCCCACAGAAATAATGGGGAGAGACTATACCAAGGAGGGAGCTTTACAGAGAGACTTCCAGACTGGCTAAGTACAACCCTGTATAAAATAATATTGTCAATGTTTTTACCTTTATTTCCCCCCAGTCAAAAAATTCAGGCTCAAAATCAGAATTTCTCCTCTTCTAGTTTCATTCATTTTCTTCCAGTCCCAGATAAATATTGTGGTGACCCACATCCAGTAAGTAACAAAATCTACTCAACTCCTTTCAGCATATTATAACTACAGAATATAGTGAAAGACAAAAGTGCAGTGTAACTCAAAGTGTAATCAATCAGCAGAGTCATGCTGCAGTCTTTCTGAACAAATACACTGCCAGCCACAACAAGCAATGAAAATTATTTTTAACAGCTGAAAAACGAAATTAAAAAGGACCAATGACCAGCATTCTATACCTTCTGAAGCCATTTACCTCCTCCAAAACCTTTTTGCACTGGCATGCTGTTATTGCAATTTAGCAGGTTTTTTCTTGGTCAGACCATCTCCCTCTCTGCTTTCTGCAGTGCCAACAACTAAACAAAGCACAAAATACTGGCCTCAACACACAAGGAAAATTGAAGATGCTCTTATTGTTCAGGAATACAGAGGGAAACAGGAAAATCTATCAATCTGACACAAGAAAACTAGGCCAACCAATGAGAAAGCTGACTTTCAACTTTTATTCATTTTTCATTAATCCAAAATGTTAAAAGCAGGAATAGAGCTTCTTTTATTTTTCCTAGAAGACCAAAGCATTTTCCCATGGATTGAGTTAAATAAAATGATTTTTGTTATAAAAAGTTTTTTCACTGTTCTCTCTTCACAGTGTTGAAAACAGAAGCAAGCATACTATTAGTAGAATAAATGAACTTTAATTCCTGACATTTCATCACCCCCTTACCTTTCAGCTTACTGAGAGTGACTAAGAGATCATAAAAGAAAAGCAGAGAGATACAGATTCCCCTACTGAAGACCAAACCTAGTCCATTCTCCCAAATTTGAGAACCGCATCAGCTCTGACTGAAATAAACTGGAACTCAGAAATAAACAAAAGCAGGATGGCTCCTTGCCAGCACGCAGTTGAGCTGTGGTACTTCTTGCCATGGGATGCTCCAAATGCAGGGAACTGGCATTGGATCTGCAGGGGGGCTGGATCAGGCTGTGGAAAACAAATCCATTTTGGTAAATTAAATGCACAGGAACTACAACTCTGAACTGCAGTGGAGGCTAGAACATTCTTGTGGGAAATATCACAATGTTATTCTACTGTAACACTGCTTTAAAAATTTTTAGTCTGGAGACAAGATACTGGGATATTCCATGGCTCTTCGGCCTGGTCCAGGACAGCCCCATGCATTTTTATTAGAGGTCCAGACTGCAGAAAATGAAAAGCTGTGTATGCATAAACATTTTAAAAGTCCATTTATCATATCTTCACTTATTCCAGAACAGTATTATTAACTGACAATTCACACAAAACACCAAAGCATCAAGTAAAAACAGCCAGGAATCCCAGCTGCCACAGTTCTTCAGATTAAAGCTTCTTCCAAAGCTTTATTACCTATTCCCATTTCAAACAGGAAACACCAGCCAACAAAAAGGCTAACAGACTTACTAATCATATGGAACAACTGGTTCAACATGTAATTCAGTACCACCATTTTGACAGAAACTTTCAGAGAAAAAAACCGAACCAACGTGACTTAAGTGCTATTAAATAAATGATTACTTGAGGGATTTTATTTGTTTAAAACAATCACTCTTCTTCAGCTAAAGAAGTACTTTGGAAAGCTAGCATTAAAAAATTATTTGCTCTAATCTTTTCCAAGCTGAGGCTTGGCATCTAATCCCTCTTCATTACCAAATAGCTTAGTAACCAAGTATTCCATTTGTAAAGTAGTCACAATAACAACACCAAAATAGTTGACCTGAGTTCTTCAAAGGTAACTACAGAAAACAAACTCAAACAGCATTTAATTACACAGATAGACAGGCAATAAACTCCCTTAGTCTTATTAAAAATATATGAAAATATATGGAGGGTATTTTCATTTGACGTAATTTTGTCCAATTAGCAATACTGCTGTATTACTTATTTAAAAAAGAGATGTTGCCTGAGTCAGCAAGTTACTGTTCAACTGTGTAAAATTGTTATGAAGGTCATTTCACAGACCAATTCACTAATGGACTTGTTATTAAATATAGGCACAAATGAATTAATTAGAATTGTTTTAAAAATAATTGTTTATTAGAAACAAATCTATAATGGTAATCAATAATCATGAAGTAGTTTACAGCAGTAACTTCATTTACTCTAAATGCAGAAGATTATAATTTATTACATTTATTTAGCTAAGGGTTATTTTTTGCTTTGTCAGTCTATATTGCTGACTCTTTATATTGTTATTTATAACTTTTAATTGTGCAGAAAGAGGAGAGAATTATGAATTGTACAGCAATAAATGACTGTTAGTATGTTTCTTTCCCCACATTTTAAGTCTTAGGAATTTCCCTATTCATCCTTTAATTATAGAAGGAAAATACAAAGAAAAGTATAAGAAAATTTACTTTCTCTTTTTCTGCAAATCTCATTATTTTAAACAGAGACAGAAACAAAGACATCAGAACCACAATATCTGCTAGAGCTCCGTAAGAACTAGCAAGTCTACAAATATGCCAGGTAACTTTTAACTTAACAAGAACAACAGTTGGCATTCATTTTGTACACATTAAATCATAAAAATAAGTACCAAACATCTATGATTGACATCAAGTCACTTTCTGATGTTCGTATCTCAAACGCTGTCCTCTTCTACTCTTCCTCAGGTATACTTGGGGTCCACAAAAAACAGCTCCTCAAACTGTAAAACCTTAATGGGACCCTACCTGCACTGGTGCTAAAAAAAGGAAAGGAAAGCAAAGGAAAGCATGATTCACAGAAAAAGAACCCATAAAACCACAACTGACGTCTTACTGCTCCCACTGGACAGACTTAATATTCTTACCAGTCACCCAACATAGGAGGAAAAAAGTATTGAACTTCCTTCCACAAGACCCTTACATGATATATCCATGGAAAGAGCAGATTAACTTTCCAAGAGCCTACTGTTTACCAAACACAGAGGGATGAAGAAACAAACCACAGATATTATTCTCACATGCACCAGCAATTTAACAGCTACCTGAGTATCTGGTGTCATAACTCCCACAGCTTGACTCTGTTTTCTAAGCACTATGTAATCAAAATTCCTTTAAAAGTTATAATATCGTACTTTGAAGACTTACTTGAAGCATAATGTGACCAAATTTTGCTATTCTCCCTCTACTACCTTGCTGTAGGTGAGATGCTGTGTGACTGCATCAGGGTCTCCAGTAAAACAAAACTCTAATGATGAAAATGTTGTTACAACAGAATTCACAAATGCCTTCCAATACAAAAGCCTTATAATGATGACATCAGTTACTGAGAGATTAACACGTTGTCTTCTTCCAGTGCAAAGCAGGTTTCCATTTATGCATTGTGACTGTTTCCTTTCCTGCATCTCCTGCGTAGTATGGATAGAAAATTGTGTCTTTTACAAAATTAGCACAGATTTGTCAACTGTTACCTCAGTTGACAAATAGCCATACTTCTCAGCCATAACTGAGAACAGTTCATTAACCTGATCTAATTTAAGATAAAGATTTATGATAATTATGTGAATAATACTAGCTGTGTCACAAAAGAAATGGATACAGCCCCTTAAGCTTAGATTTGCTAATGTAAACTTTAGTTTTATGGCTCAAGAACCGCATGGAGAATAACAGCACACATTAAGCTTCCCTCTTTATCACTATAATATTTGCATTACACACATTTCACAGTTTTTCAAGGACAGTTGCAATACTGTTTGAATGTTGCCACAAAGGTGTAGAGAAAACTGGAAATTAAACTTTTCCCTTCTAAACAATATGCAATGCTGAGGATGGAAAACAACTTTGATCATTGTGGCTGTACCCTCTGATCATCAGCGGCATGTCTGGTGGGTCAATATAAAATCACTGCTTGACACAACCACATTCAGACCTCTCTACTCCACTAGCTGCAGTTTTAACGATAAGCTCTAAGGAGGGAGAGTTAGAGATTCAAAAGATTTTTCTTGTTTCTAAGTTGTGTAATAGGATCAACTCCATCTGCCTGGCCCCAATTCCAGACACGGCTGAACTCCAGGACTTAATTCAGATCTCTCAAAGGACCCATGTCCTTGCTTATTTCAGTTCCACTCAGCAAGTTCAGAAGAGAAGGATAAAATGAGTCAAGGATCAAAGGTGATGAGGGAAGATGTAATAGAGGGTTTTAGAAAAGCAGAAGAAACTGGGAAGTCATGCAAGACTAAAGTGGTGGAGACCGTGAGCTGAAAGCAGAGCCTGCAGCACACGGCACTGAAAGTGCAGAGTGGCACAGAAGTGGAGCACAGCAGAGGACCAAAAGCAGAGCTGATGAGAAGACAGGATTTTTACTTTTTTAGAAATGCACTGGCAGCCTGCAGTTCATACAGTCAGTGAACAAAAACAAGATGCAGATGAGAAGAAAAAACAGACAGAAAGGAAAGTGTAGAATTGAAAGATTCTGGGAATGTGACAGATGGGACAAAGTAAAGAGGATGGTCCATGGAAGACAAAGGACTAAGCATTTTTCTTAGTAGTGCAAAGTTCCCCATATAAGGCACATGTTAATGTATAAAAATTCATGAATTAGGAGTGCTGGCAAATTTTATTCCTCAAAATTGATAACAGCATTTGTTTTTCTTCTCCCTCTCTCTTAAATGCTTGTAGGTTTCCTGTTGTGCCAGACTGTTAGCACATTCCATTAGAGAAACCTTTCCTAACATTTCTGTATACTTCCCGTGAAAATTCTATAAAACCTAATCTGGTAATAAAGCTGCTCACAAACAGATTATGATCTTCTTCCACCCCTCCTCTCTCAAAGAAACTTGCACCATGCACATTAATTTCTAATGCAAATATCAAAATAAATGTTGCCAGGGAACTACTAATATATGATAATGTTACATTCAATTCTTCCATAATGTTTTTCTTCACATTTTCCAGGCTTGATTTGGTTACTACTAGTTTTAACCTTATTTTCCATTCTATACTGCAGTTTGTTCTTTTCTCAAGTCACAGTACACATAAAACCTTTACTCTCCCTATTAATACTTTTGTTTATAAAAACATGAGTTCTCTGGGACAGGCAATCTCATAACATAAAGAGAAAGGTTTTATATAGAGACATCATCTTGATTGCTATTAATTCTTCAATAAACAAGGAGAATCATCAATGTTCATAATTTAGAGACCTTGACTTACCAGGTTACTTGAAAGCCATAATGACACCTTAATAACATAGAAAATCCATTAAACCTCATTGTGAGTTGTACCAAGCCTACAGTACAAATGCTGAAAACACAGGCCAGTGTCCTTCTGTTCTCCTGAGTTTTGATGAATAGCCACTCAGCAAAGGCAAGCTTAAAAATACAAGTTTAAAAAAATTTGCTTACTTATGCACGGCTATCAGCAAAAACAGATTCTATATGATCTAGGAATCAATCTCAGGTTTTTGCAAAGACTTACAGGTCTGTGAGCATAACACCCACAAACTGCTGTGTGCTCGTGTTATTGGCAGAACTGTTTATGCATTTGACAAACTGCTGTTCAGATAAGATGATATCCAACCAAGTACAGAAAAGAAACCGTCAACAACTCCACAAGACTGTAACAGAAATTGCAAAAGCAGAGCTTTCATGACTAACCATACCTTCAGAATAGTCTCAAATCAGTCCCAGGCATGAAAACACAGTTGGAACTGATTTTAAGAGAAGGGTGCACAATGGCATGTTGCCATAAGAATCAGAACAAAGCTTAAACTGTGTTCCCTGTATTACATAATTGCTAAAGTAGATGAAAAAATGTTAATATTATAGATAATACAGAGGTTTTAGCCGAATTATATTTGACAAGTCTAGAACTAAACAGCAAACTTGTAACTGATCGAAAATAATCACAGTTGACTGGATAAGTACATACCCAACCTTTTCATGGTTTGTATGCTTTTATTGCTGTAAGGGTTTGGATATTCCACTAGAAACATGGAAAGGGAGGAAGTTTAGAATCAATGGGCTATTTTTACACAAAAATCTAAGTTAAATGGCATAAATAACAATTCTTGAACACGTGCATCAATATTACTGAGTAGTGAAAACCAAGCTGGCAGAAGCTGTGGCTCTCAGATGAACATGAACAAAGGGTGTAAGGGGCAGATATACAAATGTATGTCTCCTATTGGCTCCAAGAGCACAAGTTCTGCCTTAGTAAAGGTACTCTGCCCTTTAACTTTCAGACTTATTCCAGCTCTGCATTATAAAACCAAGGCAAAAGACGTCAGTGAGGAAAGTAGGAATGGATAAGCTGGAACATGGTTGAATCCAAGAGATGCAAAATTTGTGATGACAGAGGGTCTCAAACAGGGAGCAACTTTGCACAAAAACATAGTTTTTCTTTGGCTATTTCTGCCCAGAAAGTTTCTGGGTCTGTGTTAAGAGCAAAGTAATAAATGGGCTTTTAGCATCACAGGGGTTAATATGATTCTGTTGTTGTAAACCACCTAACATTTAAATATTTGTGATTTTAAAACTCTGAGGATGCAGAAAAGGGAAAACATATATAAAATTTTAAACCTTTGGAGCCTCCTTTTAATAACACTGTATGGACCCCTTCTTTCTGGACCTTCCTCCTTCACCTCTCTCGTAACCACTCCACCACTTCCTACTCTGCACCTCACCTGGTATTTTATTATACTGTCAGGATATTTAGAAGGGGACAAGGAAAGAAAAATATTGAGAAATGTTCCAGAATGCCTTGAAAAAAATTTTTTAAAAAGGCATCACATTTTCAAATATTTTAAGAACAGTCCATTTTAAGGGATGACAGTACTTTGGTCCCAAAGGCCAGCAACCCATGCAGCTTCACATAAAGGCAAATTCTATATACATAAATCACTCTCTCCCTGGCACCAACTCACTGCAAGAGATGAAAATACATACACTTCAGAAACTAATTTCCATTGCACATATCTGTACATAGACAAAATTAAATAGATTTTATGAATATTAGGCCAACATACCAAAAAAAAAAAATAGAGGCAAAAAGATATACTAAATCTCTTCCTGTTTAAGGCAAACAACATCAGTAGCCAGAAAACTGACAAATTATACCGTATCAAAAAACCCCAGCTTCATTTAGGACTTCTCAATAGGTATCAGATTATATAGACTTATATGATAAAACTCCCTTCCCACATGCATTACTCTCCCACTGGCTATCCTCACCAGTTTATTTTCACCTCTGGAATGAAATTAAGTGAAAGATCACAATACTGCAGATTTCCTAGTATGCAACAAAAATAGGACTAGATTTCTACATTAGATTACCAAATTAATGAACTGTTTAATACTGTGAAATAATTTTCCAGATGTTCTTAACCCATTCTCTTACACAAACTGCTTTCCTCAAAAGAAGTTACACTGAGGACGTAAAAGCACCAGGAGGATATATGGCACTGTTTTAATTCAGGAACTTTACAGTTTAATAACAATAGAGAAAGAAACTTCAGGGTGACTCGTACAACTTTAAAAAGTTATGGTATATGGTAACTATTAAAGTAGCATTTACTGTATTTTGGACATTATTTGCTATGAGAGTTCGATTTTCGTTAACAGATTTTTTTTTCATGCTTTAACTAAATTAGAATTTACCTACAATTTCCAGTGATGCCAATGCATCAGCTTCATGCAAAAAAAGTCATCATTTGGAAGTGGTCCTACTAGTAGTACTTTCTGCAATTCCCAAGCAGAGAAGAGAATTCAGGTGAAGGTATTTCCTTGTCAGAAATAACAACAATAAAATATGTTACGGCCACTCTGGATGAATATATAACATGTAGTATCAAGGAAGATTAGACTAATATTTGAGTAATTTTTGAAGACTTTTCATCTCTAGAACTTTTCTCTTCTCCATACTTTGCTCTCTCCAACCATACGTCCCAGACTTTCCAAGTCTTTGGTGTATTTTATGTAAGCTTTCCTATTAGGAGTTTCTTTCACAAACTGTTTTTTTCTTTTTCTTTATTTAAGAGTTTCAGAGAAAGCATGTATAAATATGTATATACACATAAATAATGGAGCAGGAAACCTGTTTCTTATTCTTTTTTTCATGCCACGTTGAGTGAACACAGTAAGCTAACCAAGGTGAAAAAATTCTGCAAAAACCCTTATAACAAGAATCACCCTACCTTCTTTAATAATGCTGTTATTTACAAATTGGCAATGCTATGTTAGGTCTCAAATCAATAAAGAAGAATATGTGAGTTTTAAGATGTGGAAATAAAACTACTGAATAATAATTTTTGTTCAGCCTTTCTTCAACTCTTTGTTTGCTTTGGCTAGCTTAAACGCTGAACTCTTTGGGACATAAAGAACATTTCTGTGATCTATTTTTAAAACAGACGCTTATATCGAATAAACCATATTGATATACCCTAAACTGAATACAGGAGTGTAAAAGACCAGACTAGACATGAAAAAAATACAGTAATATAATAACTCTGAAGAAATTCCAGTAGACATGATATAAATGAATGTGACATAAAAGTAATTTTGGGACAGAGAAAAGTGGGGCAATGCTGCTTTTAGAAGATTATTTAATGTTTGTAAAGTGCTTTGAAGACGAACACCCTTCGTATGTATTATGGCTATGGATTACCACTGGAGTCATGTAGCCTTACTCCGAAACTGAGAATCTGAGGAATTTGAGACAACCTCCAATTAAAAGTCAGAAGAAAGGCATAGACATAAAAGGTATAAATAATCCTATATGATAAAGAATTTATATAAGCCATACACTACCATAAATTTTCTGTATTTCTATTATGACAGTTTAAAATTACACCTTTCCATAGGTGTATTTGTGGGTTACAACTGTAAAATTTGTAAAATTTGTAAAATATCAATCTTCAGTATACATGTTGGACTTTCTTTTGAATTGAGGGAGGAAAAAAAAAAGTGATGCTACTGTCAGAAACTGATGGCATTTATAACTTCAAAGTATATTCTGCCCGGTGATACCACGACACGTATTGAACTGAGAACTTCCAAGATTAAAAGGATAAAGTTTTTAACACCACTTGACAGGAAAGAAAAAAGTATGTAAGTAGCCTAAGAAAAAAGTATGTAAGTAACCTACCAAAATACTGTCCAGTACGCTAATTCCTGAAATTTCAAACTGTCCAAGTTTCACATTGTAAAAAGCAGCAAAACAACTTCCCCACGTAGCCCAAATTTCAGCAACTCAGTCAAAAAGTTTAACAATTAATTTTTCCATCAACATAGAAGAGACAGAAGATTGCAAAGTCTTATTCCCTAGAGTTACACTTTAACAACCCAATCACACTGATGAAAAAAAGAAAAGTAAAATATTGGTTTCATACAAGAATTCCCGAGTATTCAGCCATAGAGTCTAAAATGACAAAACTACATTATCCTGAAGTGAAATGACTCCTCCTTGTTGGGTCTACGTTTCAATGCCTACTGAGAGTGAAATGGTGAGAGTAGACGCCATAAATTAGTGATTCAACAGCTGTATTCTTCATTAAAAAAAAAAGTAATTCCCTTTCTGCACCCCACCCCAAAATACAAAGCACAGAGATGCACGTTGCAAATCCGTAAGGACTAGAATCCCTTTTAACAAGATACGTGCAAATACTTGGTGAAGCTACAGCTAAGCTTTTTCTTTCGATCCACAGCAAGCACATGAATCCTATTTCCAAAGCAGTAAAATACTAAATAAAGACAGTGAAACAGAGTCCAGAGTCCAGTGAAACAAGGAGGTTTTTTGTTTGTTTTGAGTTTTAATATAAAATAAAGAGGAGAGAATAGTTGCTTTATCAGCTTATATTTGGATTTTATTTCTAGTGTGATTGTTTATCATTGGGAGCATTCAGACAGTACTGAATAGCTCCAGTGTTCATTTGATTTCAAAGAAACTCTGCAGACTTCCCCACCTCATAAGCTGGAAATAATTGGTCCAAACCTGTCAAGAATAAGCATTTCTTCAGTGACTTCACACTAGTTTGTAGTCTCTGTGTGTGATTGTGTCAGAAGTATTTCTAGTACCAATAGTTCAGCACATTTATACCATAGAGCCTAAACTCTCGAACTCAGACAAGGCCCATGGTCACTCAGGTGAAAGAACATTAAGCTACCAAATCATAACTTCTAACTTTGCTGATAAGTAACATTACTGAGCATGTAAATGAAATGTTACACATCTACAACTTCATCTCTTAATGGTTTAGGAGACAGAGCAGAGGTAATTCTCTTTCATTTCTGCAGAGCAGTTACCAGATTTGGCTTCGATCTTGCCTTCCAAAAGATCATAGCACTAGGGAAGCAGCAACCCTATATAACGAATAATCTGCCCCAAAACCCCCAGAATGTTTATTACATTGTTTCATTACAGTGTTACTGCATCTGAACGTATATTCTTTTATTCACCTCTATATTTCTTAATTGTTAAAGCAATCCAAAAGGTTATGTTCCATATGTTAAAGCTCTCTTTCTCTCTGTGGGCCCATAAAACTGCATGGAAGCAGGCAGCATCTACCAGAATATCTCTTTTGCCTGCATCACCTATGCTGCTACAAGAACAAATATAAGAGTGCTAATACTTGAGCTCATTATCATTATTTTCTACAGCTGGCCAAATCACACAAGTGTAACTTAATTCATAAAAACTAGTTTCTCCTGGAAAATCTTTGACATATTCAGTCAAATTGTCACCTGTATGTTCCAGCTACTGAAAACTACTAACACAGATTTTAATTTTTTTCCTTTTCACGTTCAATATTTAGCCTTAAATTTACTTCTTGGAAAGAAAAGAAAAACACCCAAAAACCCCATAAAATGAGAAGAGAGACTGTAAGAGGAAAGGGATAAGTTTAGGTGATACATGGTATCATACTTGTCCATGTGAAATACAAAAAAAAAAAATAAAACCTGTATCTTTCATATCAACTAAGGGCAGCTAATCAGCTCTTGGGTCAACAGCTATTTGTGATTAAGTTTAAAAAACCCAACACAGTCCCTTTCTAATGAGTTCTGAGCAAGTGTCACCTGAAATGAATGTGTCTAGGGTGATAGGATCAAGTTTGCTACTGGTGCCTTAAATCATATGTATAAGTGAGCAAATCCTCCCACCTACCACTTCAAACACACCACCTCCCCTGTTCATCTTTTCTCACTTCTGTTTCCAATTCAGTTTCTTTTCACTGCAGTGAATACATACTTCTGTTGATCTCATGGTCGGCTGGATTCATCAACTGGTACTTACCTCAGCAGAAGTTTTTTAAAAACCTAAATAAGACTCTGTGAATCAATGTTTAAGAGGAAAAACCTTTGCAGACATGCTGCGTGTGAGAGTTTCTATAGATCTTTAAACAAGATGAAAAAATAGTTCTGCCTGCCCAAGATGTCAATATTTTATAATTCTGGTGAGTACCACCTCTAACTACACAGCCAGTTATACAAACTATAGAAGTAGCAGTGAACTATCAACAAGGTTAAAACTTACATTGGCAAGTAATGTAATACTCTAAACTAGCCTCTTAAAATTTAGCAGGAAGTGCAACTATTGTATCTTGTATAGAAGCAGAAGCTTCCTAAATAAATAATCAGCATACAGGTAATCAGCATCAAGTCACTCAACAGTTATAGCTAAAACTGAACTGGAGCATACACAGCACATCTGTACATTTACAAGCACAAGCTCCCCAGATGTTATAAATTACTATCTTTACCAGTTGCCTCCTGAAAGTGTTGACTTAAAAAAAATGCACTGAACAGTGGAGATGTTCACAGCAGGAATTGTCAACAGAACTAAATTCAACAGTAAAAGATCTGTTGATATGTGTATGATCTAAAGGGTAAATGTCACAGAGCTATTACTGCTTGGGTGCATTACATGGACATTACTTTCAGCTGTACTTGAGGACACAGTCACAGAAAGTTCCACTATCTTACTTACAACATACTATTTATTCAAGTTTAGCTATGTGCAACAGGCAACAAAATGTCATAACCTAATTCCTAGTTTAAAAAAAAAAAAAAACGAAACCAGAAAACCGAACACCATACCCTAAGTAATTTTTAATTACCAGACAACTCTGAACGATATTGGCGATTTGGGAGTTTCATATGGTTGTACAGAAACTCATGTTAAAAAGGAGACATCAAATTCCAAACTTTATTTAGAGGAGAGGAGAGAGAAAACGAAAACCAGTTAATGACACAGCACTCCAGAAGGCAGTTCAGCATTACCGATACCATTCATTTATTGCCCGGACAGTGTGAGCCCGTCCCGTTGCTGGCAGAAAGGTACACCAGAGAGCTCCATCAGTTCTGCTGCCACTGACATTTCCCAAACCGCCGCCCGCAGCAGCGTGCAATTCACACGAGGGAAAGCCCAGCTCCCCCACTTCGACCCAAACGCCAGCAGGAGTTTCCCAACTGAGCACGAAAAGGAAAAAAAAAAAAAAAGCAAAAAGCAACCCCAAACTCTCACAGAGTTTTTAAAAGCAGGGTCAGGGCTGCAGCGTGCACGGAGCGGCTCTGCGGGCTCCGGAGCGCCGGGCGCGGGTCCCCTGGAGCCCCGCGCCTCCCCCGCGCCCCTCTCCCCGGGGCACCCCCTGCCCGCGCCAGGTGCGCGCTGCCCCGCGGGCCGTACTCACAGGGACACGGTGCGGTTGGGCAGCACGGCGGGCTGCAAAGTTTCCACCAAGTCTCCGCCGGTGCAGACCACTTTGATGCGGAGGGCCGGGCGGCCGGGCCCCTTGGCGCGCTCGGCGGCGCAGAGGCAGCGGTCCACGATGAGGTCGNCGCCGCCCCGGAGCGCCGCTACCTGCGCTCGGTGCCGTGCGGCGCCGCCGGCCCGCCGCGGGCTCCGCGCTTCGGGGACAGCGGGCAGATGCGCCAAGGGCGCGCCGCAGAGCGAGGAGGCGCGGCCGGCACAGGCACAGGGCAGAGAATCGGGAGCTGGGAAAAACTGTGTGGGTCGGGAATCTAGTTTTGAAAATAGCCACCTTTGCTACCGCTCTTGAGAAACCCGTGTGCGAAGTGGTGTTTGCACCTGTGGCGGGGGGAAAGGAGCTTCAGGATGTGGGCAAGGGTCAGTGTAGACCGAAAGACAGGACAGTCCGGCCACTGACAGCGGGAAGGGTCCATGCAGTTAGCTGACTTCACACACCTCAGATAATGCTGTGGGCATGACCTAAATCAAAGGTTTGATCAGTAGTCAAAGACACTTCATCATCCAGGTCAATGAGCACGTTTCTTTTCTACTTGAATTTCTCTGTCACTTATGGCACTCGGTGGCTTTGGAGCACTCTCAGTAGTATTTTGTGATCTGACTAGTAACTTCTAGGGTACATTTTCAGCATCAACTGCAAGCTACCCTGCTGGGGGTTTTTTTGCTGGAAGTGAACAAAAAGATTACACACTGTAACAGCAACTTCCATTTTTAATGGCCTTTTACTAAAAGAGCAGGTTCCGTGCCTTCGCTTACTTGATGGAGACTCACAACGCACATTTTCATTGCAGGATCTAGGCCAAAGTTAGTAATAGTCTGCCATAGCTATAAAGCTATTTTAAGAAATTACTTGGGTTTTATAAAATAATATTGTATTATAGCCCCTTAGGGAAGATTGGTCTTGCACATTTACAGTGCCTGTTATCACTGGGTTCTAATACCTAATTGGAGCCTTTAGGCACCATAGTATTAATAAGTAATAGAAGGGGTAGTGCCCTTATGAAATTTAAGGCTAATAGGAACTTTTTCAGGAACAATCTTTTTCTGCACAGTTGTTGATTTAAAGAATCATAAATATTACAACCTCTGCTCTTTTATTTTTAAAAGCAAAGTTGTGTAAGGCTTACTGGCAGGCAGCAAAATGGATTGTATTTCATGAGACCACTCAACATTGCTATGGTTGTGTGATGTTATTTATCATAAAGAAACCAAATGTATTTAATTTTGAAAATGCTCTTTTAGCTTTGAAAAATTCTGTCTCATCCACACTGTTTTTGGAAGTGCAAGTGAAGAATATGCATTTATTGAGATGGTAGCATAGATTTCGTTCAGTGTTAACCTTGCTGAGAAGAAATGGAATTTTTCAGTCAAACTCAGCCCTTAAACATATGCTAGCAGAATTTTAACGTTTTTTCCTACCTCACTGATACTGAAAGATTTTTTTAAAATACTGTTTCATTAGGGAATAAGGTTTACAGTCACATTGAAGCCATCCATCAAATTCTAGGGTAAAAGTAGAAAAGGAGTTATTCAAAACATTAGAGGCAAAAAATAAGAGGAAACTCCCCTCCACTTCCTAATGTATCTTTTTTCTTGTGTTATTGCAAATAAAGACAAAAAGTTCAGCCATCTTCACTTTTCCTCACTGACAGGTAAAAATTTCAAGAAAGTCAAAATTTTATGGTGATTTAAAAGCACAGATGATGGTTCCTGCCGTGAGATCTCACAGTCTAAACAATTGCCTGGACAATTGAAAAAAGGACCTGAGCACCTACAGAGCTCGGGGCTGCTTCAGTTGTCACCAGCCAGCATAGCAGAACATTTCATGCTGGCAGTAGCTAGTCATTTTCACAGACTGTGAAAGATACAACTTCCACCCACTCATCATATATAAACAACTAAATTTCCCATGTCTTGGGAAGGCATTACAATCCCAGACTCCCTTGTAAGAAGGGAAGAAAAAAAGTTGTGGCACTTTGATTTGAAAAGCAGCCAACATTGCACTGTGTTTGGGTACCAAAGTGCCAGTTTTAGATAAACTGTGTGCCTACAGCTTGGGTACCTTTGGACATTTAGACAGCATGGGATAGGTCATGAGCTCATTAGCTGGGGGTTGGTGTGCGCGAAGAGAGAATTGTGAGTTTATTGTGTAGTCAAAGATACTTGGAGAATTTAGGTGGGTGTGCTGTTAAAGAGAACTGAGAGAAGTTTTTCTAATTCATATATGAGCTTAGACCCTTCAATTTCTCTTAAATCTTTCTAAATCTAGCCCAAAGTTATTGCCCATGTATACTGAAAAGATACATTTTAGGATATCTCTCCTTAAAGTTTTCTCCCTTGGTTTCGTCAGAAATCAAAACGTGGTATGTGCTGGTCTACTTTTTCACACAAAGCCAAACACAGGATCTTAAGAAACACTTGAGGAGTCCTAAAATGGCAAGTTCTGATTAGATGAAGTCCCTGGCTGACAGAAACAAGACCAGAGATTCACTTGAAACATGAAAAAATTTCTAATTTTAACATTTATTTGCAGTTAAATTCTTGCTTTACTTATTTGATTAAATCATAGAACTGAGGGATACATTTTCTCAGATCAAGGAAGTAAGAAAATTACTAAATGTGCCTATTTTCTCTGTATTTTTATTTCCAAGCATCAGAAGTCTTGAAGCTTTCTTAGTAGGTCTGTCCTTGTATCCACACACCATGACCTTATAACAGTACTTGAGAAAAATTTTATCCTGTGGCTAAATGTGTAAGTGTTAAAAGGGAATGTAAATTAATTTAGGATGTAATCCTAAAATTATATTAGCCTGAATGAATATGAACAACATAAAAAGGAATCAAAGGTTAGAGAGAGAGGTGGTTGACTGAACTACGGGTTTACATTTCATTTAGATCACGTTCCCAAGCACAAAACAGCAGCACCTGCTTAGCATCACAGGACATTACACAGCAATTAAGTAACAAGAATGTGTTACACAATAATAGGAAATATGGGGAGGCAGAATGTAAATAAGTGAATTTGAATTTTGTCAGGATTTCAAAATTCAATGTTAGTATTGGAACAGAGCCATGGAAACTTGAATAACAACAAACGGGTTTTAGTCATGGCTTTTGTTTCGTTTCTTATCCAGAAGTTGGCATTCTATCAGCCCTCTAATTCCTTGAACATTGACTCTTTATTGATAGTAGTAAAACAATGCATCATTTACTCCATTTCCTCCACGACCTCAGTATCCCAGCACTTTTATCCCATCATGACTGTATCTCATGCTACTCATCACCTCAGCATAGCACAAATGCCTGCAATACAATGATTAAAAAAACGAGCCTAGAAATTATTTGATCTAGAAAAAAGATAGGTAAGTAACTGGGAGAAAAGCAATCCAGATTGGGTTTCCACTGGGATGCTTGGAGTCCTATAAAAAGATACTATTTGAAAGGTGATAGAGGAAAGAAAACAGAATGGATAAAAATATGCAGTACAACATTCATGTAGAAAGGACACAAGAATTTTTACCTTCACACATAATGAACTAATAATACATCATTATTAGAGGTGAGGTAATCCTGGTCCATAAATAGGCTCATGTAAGGCACTGGTGATACCAAAACACAGAGAATGAAACAACAAAAGCAAAGTTGTTCAGATTTGTTACCAATCACTAGCATAACTGGATAAAACTGAGTGCAGAAACAGACTCTCAACAAAACCATCCTGAAGTTATTTAACAGACAGAGTAATCTTTAAAGGAAATGTGGAAACTGAGTCATTCAGGACTGGAGTAATTAAAGCAGGGAATCACATAGTGGGGGAACAATGCTGTGTTAGAAAGAACTGACAAAACAGGATTTCCATTTCTGCTATTCTGCATCAGCACAATCAGGAACACCTCTGTACTGGTTTTATATTAAGAAATTATAATGTAAGAAACCTTCAAATATCATTGCATTGCTTCCCTTCTGCTTACATTTCTTCAGCATATTCACATGTATATATAATAACTGAAATCAAAGCGGGTTTGAACACTTCAGTCCTCACAGGGCACCAGGTTTCCAAAAAGTTGCATTGAACTATTCATTGAAATAGGGAGGTCCTTGAAGTTAGAGACCTCTTATTAAAAATGTGGCTTTATTTGCTCTGCAGCAGAAACCAATGTAAAATTCTGTTCAAAACTGAGAATATTGCTCTGAAATCATAAACAAATAATAATAAGCTACCAGTGGAATAATTGTCACAAAAATATCAACAGGGAAATAAATGATATTTGAAGGGAAAAAGCTCAAGTGTTTGATATTTCTCAATACTGAGCCAAGTTTTCCTCCAACGAATACTTCAGGGTTATTGCCAAATAATACAAAGTCCCCTTCCCCCAGAAAAATCATACCTACAAGGGAGTATATGTCAGTGTAAATTTCCGATGACCACCAAATACAACTCCAGCTGTTGCCAAGTTCCTCAGCTGCTTCAGAGAACATATTGAAATTGTTCAGAAATACTGTTGATGGCACATATATTTTAATGTTCTAGCATCTCTTCATGCTGTTTTATTTACTTGTGCAGTAGCAGAATAACAACACTTTTGCATGATCAGCCAAAGGAGAAGCAGCTTTTTTTTTTTACCTTTGAACCTTCTGAGGTCTCACAAGGGGCAAGGTTCAGACTGCAAAACTGCACTGAAAATTGAAACACTGTCCTGCGGAGTCAGAGCAGAAAGTGCAGAGGGGATGGCAGCTGCCTTCTGTCCCACAGACCCAGGCATCTATTCCTGCAGGAATGCAGGACTTTCAGGAGAGCCACCCTCTTTCTCACACACGTTGTTCCAAGATACACTGGGAGGACATATTTTTGGATGTTGATGTACACATGCCTGTGCTTCTCAGTGTTTTTCATTCCTAAGATACATGAGAATTCTGACTGATTTACCAGCATGCCTTGCATCAGAGAAAAAGGGAGAGAAAAAAGAAAAATGTAGCACCCTGAAAATTGACTATTTTTCAGGTAGATATTTCAGGTTTTATTTCCCTATCATAGAATTTTTTTTTTTCTCTCTGTCATCTCCCTGCATTAAGAAGGTCAAATGAGTCTTTTCCACACCTTCTTGAATTATGAAGATCTCTTAATACCCTCCTTTGTGCTTCTAGAGGTGTCAGATTAGTGACTCTCTTCATTGCAGATGAGACAAAATGGTAAGTGTATATTCTAAAGTCAGAAGATGGCAAGGGTCAGATAAAAAAAGCAAAAGCAACACTTATTTATGCCCATGACAGAGGGGTTAGAACTAAATGATCTTTAAGGTCCCTTCCAACTCTAATCATTCTATGATTGTTTGATTCTGTAATTTCATTAATGGACTTTAAACACGCTTTATTGTAGTCATTAATGGAGTTTAAGGTTGTAACATGGTCAGGATGATCTCTGTCTGACAGAAGCTCTGGACATCACCTGGTCCAAGTCCCAAATTAAAACAGCTTCAAAAGTACATTTGGTTGCTCAGGGCTTGTCCAATGGTATTTTGAATCACTGCACTGAAGAGGATTTCCCTTTAGTTTGGCCATCCTTGCTGCAAAGGATTGTTTTTTCCTTTGCTCTTAGAATAATTTCCCTTGCTGCAGATTGTATCTATTCCCTCTTCTTTTACTGTGTACCTCTGAAAAAAAGTTGATCTTTGCCATCTGCTCTTCAGCTACCCATGAGATAATTGAAGACAGCATTAAGATCCTCCCTTTTCCTCCCCTTCTCCAGGCAGAAAAGGCCCTGCTCTCTCCTTTACAAGGCAGGTGCTGCAGCCCCCCAGCAATCTTACTGATGCTCCAATGAGGTAAAACCAGTTTATCAATGTATTTTTCTGCATGACTCTACCATCTTGTGACAATATATGAATGGTGCAAAATAAAAGTAGTTATTGCTTTATTATTTCCCTTATTAATCAACGTAATGGCAAGGATTTCCAGCAAGCTGACGGGTTATATGCTATCATTCATGCAGTGAATTAAAAGGATGTATTAACCTAACCCGTATTTCACTGCCTGTGAGTTTATTCCCTTGTAGCAAAAACCCAAAAATAACAATTTATAATCAGAAAGACAATGATTGAAATAAGAATCTCATTATACAATAGATGCTTAAAATAGACAAATGTTGCATCTCCTGCTTCATTTCATCCCTATCACTCACTTTTGTGGAATCCAATGGGAATGCCAACAGTAGCCTGATAGAGAAGGTTCCATGAATAGCTAGTGATTCTAATTACTTCTTAACTTGTATTTAAATGGCCAATTGAAAAGACAGGGAAAAAATTACAAATACGAAATGAGAACTTTTATTCATACATGAACAGCGATTTAGAAAATAAACTATACTGTGGCTTGATCTAATTTTGTAGAGGATTTAAGTCAAGTCATATTTTGTGGCCAAGATAGAAAGTCCATTGGTAGAAATACTAACATGAAGAGCCAACAAATTCAATTATCACTAACAGCTGTGCAACATTCTGCTAATATCAATAATCCTGCAGTTCAGATAAATTTTAACACACTTCCATCTTTTTCCTGAATTCCTTCTGTAAAAACAAATTTCTGTCCCCATTGCTTTACAAGCAGAAAGTTGCATCTATTATTTTCTGTCCCCTTATTCCCACTTTAATTTCATTTCCCACTTCAAACCACTTGAAATTGTGTCATTCACTATTATGTATTGTTTCCTGAAAAATCCTTTGGAGAGCTTATATATTCCTCTGACTTAAAAGTGTTTTAGATACTGACCTTCTCTTCTGTCAGGTAGATGCCTTCTTCCCTTTGTTTCTAATGTCTTTAGATTTGCCAGTAATTCTAGAGTTTGCTTTTATAGTTCCTATGCATTCTTAGTGGCCATTATGTTTTTTTAGACATTATGCCCTTTTATGTCATCTGTCTTGGTACTTACGGAAAGAAAAACCTCCAGTGTTGAATTGAAGTGCTATGTAACTAAAGTACCATATACAGCAACGGCAGCAAATGTCAATAAAGAAAACATTTAAAAGTAGTAGAATTACATGAATGCAAAATAAAAAGCATATGTATTTGCAAATCTTAATTGCTCTTAACTGTAGCAGAAATGAGTCAAGAAAAAATTAGTGCTTTTAAAGGGCCCCACCTACTTCTGAATCTTATGGTATCAGGCCTGAAACCAGAGAATGTAGCTGCTTCCTTAAAACTCAGAAATGCCAATGTCCAAAAAGCCTATTGTGAAAACAATTTTTAAAAAATCCTTTTAAAACTATTATTCTTTATGCTTTTCTTGTAATATGTACTGTTTTCCCACTCTTTCCTAACCTCCTCTCTTAATATGGAAGGACAATTGGGATACTGAATCACACTCCAGAATGGCAGCAATTGGTGTGTATGTGGTGTTAATTGAGGTGGGAGACATTCCTTACCAGATGGATATGGATTTTTGTGAATGCATAATGTCCCTTTAAGAAGCTTAAGAGAAAAGTATGAAACCTTTTACAAGCAGCATTCCAAAGCAGGACTGCCAAAAGCAAGTGCACATAAATAGCTCTGATAATTGGAGCCGTATTCCTGCACTCAATCCTGCAACAGAGCAGGGCTGCTGACCACACACCATGGCTGGATTAGCCACCTGGTCTGGGCTGGTACTCAAGTTGCCCTCATCTTCTACCAAATACCAGAAACTTAGGGCTGTCCTCTTTGCCAGAGCTTCAGCATTTGTTAGTCACCGAACGTAATTTCCCACTTTCCACACACAAGTGGATTTTTAGATCCTGCACTTGTTTTAAAAGCAGCTACAGGTTGGTGCAAAGACCTGGCCTCACCATGCTGTAGACGTCTTCCCCAGGCACAGCAAGTCCTGTCCCCGAATCAAAAAAAGGGGGAAGATGACATTAAATCCATCAGAACAGAGGTAACTCAGGAACAGACACCTGAGTTTTTCATTCTTCTGATTCTATGTTGCAATGGCAGTTTTGATGAGACTCTGGTGAAGAGCCATCTACATAATACTAAACATTATCTATTTTCTTTATCTACAATTTAAAAAGCATGTGTATGGCATATGTTTCTCATCGTTAACTATGACCTTTGTTTATTTATAGTTTTAAAACCTCTGACTACTGCCAGACACTATTAAAAATAAACATTTTAATTGTTTTCATGTTTTATCCTCCCCTCCCCTTTCCACCCAAGTCTGACAGGATGAAACATTGTTTTTGCTTGGGATATAGCTGCTTCTGCTGCAACAAGAAAGAGGACTAGAAGGAAGTTGTATACATATTATCCGAATAGTTTTATATTCAACAGTCTGGAAACAAAGCAAATGCGATCTCCCAGCCCTCTGTAAGATAAATCTCCCCATTCCCAGGCTCTGCCTTCAGCTGAAGGTGCAGAAATGAGAACTGAATTGCTCTTCTGCCTTTAGCTCAGCCAAACTTAGCTCTTTCTTCCCAGCAACACAGCCGCAATGTGAGAGGCCATCTTCATTTCCCATATAAACAAATAGCTGGGCTGTTCAGTGAAAGGTGGGGGTTTGTTTCCACAGGCATATGAAAAGCCTTCTGCATTGAAAATTAATTGCTTTAACAATGTTAAGCTTTTTGGGTTTGCTTGCTTTTTGCCGTTTGTGGTTTTGTTTGTTTTGGTTTGGGGGTTTTTTGCACAGGTTTAAGCATTTGATTACAGACCTAGTGCAAAGGGGTACAAAATACCAGAGAAGAGGGTTCCCAGCTCTTCCTTCTCCTGCCTTTCATTGTCATGATGAAGTGAAATATCTCTGTAGTGAAAAGTACCAGATGAAGGAAAAACAGACATCCAACTAGGATATTTAGGGACAGCCTGTCAGATGGTGAAGCAGTACAGTCCTGAGAAAAAGAAGCTACTAAAATGCATCTTCTCTGTAAAGATTGATCTCATTCTTCCCAGACAAAGAGGGCATAAAATTATTCTCAGCCCTTGGTAAAAAATAATGGTTAGTGAGTGTATGTGTCTGTCTGGGGCAGTGGAGGTGTCCAAAGTAGTGAATTGAAGTTTTTTCTTTGTTCTTGTCGTGTCTGGGAAACAGGTAGAAAACAGGGAGGGAACAGGTAAAAACAGAGTGATTACATGTTCTTTCTGTGCCCAGTTTTTGTTTGGTTTGGATGATTACCGGTCTGTGAACCCAAATTCCTTGTGAATATATTATTTTATTTCTTTGTTCCTTTTCTGCTCTTTGTGTTAGATGCCTTCATTCAACAGGCTGCAAGTGGAATTCCTCTCTCTCTTCTGACTGTCTTCAGCTGTATCTTGATGACAGAAGTGAAATCAACCTTCCCTGCAGGTAGGAAACTCAAAGTCCATGGCCTAAATGAGAGGTCTGTGATTCAGAAGTGTGTTCCTCCATCCTATCTCAGCAGGTGCCTTTGTATCTCCTCCTGTTCGGCCAAATTACCAGCATGAGCCCCATTCCCTGCAGGGCCAGCAGTTACCCTGAGCTGCTGGACCCCGAGACCTGTCTGTGCTGACTGAAAAGTTACACTCACACCTCAACTGGAAGAGCGATGGAAAATTTGCAGAAATTTCCAGCCTGTGGTAACCTCAGTTCCACTGTGCTTGGGAACTGCTGCTATGTTGAGGTAACAGACAAGCTTTCAATTTCCAGAGAAACTGCAAAAATCAGGCACCTTCATCTGCTGATGCTACTGTTCACGCTCCCTGTCTCAAATGCACTCAGTGGATGTCCTGGATCACGTACAGCTGGTAAACCAGCAAGGCTCAATGCAGCCTCCTGATTCCTTGTTTGCAGATGAGTAAAGCTCTGCTTTTATCTCCTGACTGTACCATCATAATTTACAATCCCAATTCATAACCCAGAATTACTACCAAGTATTTAAATCACCCAGGCAAATAAAATATTTCTAAGTTATGGTATAATTTAAATTAGTGACAGTATTTCCACCTAACTCACATAGCCAGGCTTTCACCCACTAAATCTTGCCAAAATTATTAATCAGCCATAATAAGTAATCACTCACTAGTAATCAGGGACTTCACTGATGTCCAGACAGCCTGGTCTTCTGCATAAGAGAAACTCTAAGAGTTTCCTGAATTGTGTCCAAAATAGAAATAAAATATAGATAGCCATTCAGAAAAATAGATATCCAAATTTCATATGGATTTTTGGTAATGGAAATCTACTGCAGTCTTTACTAAAATCATCTTAAAGGTTAATTACTGCCATTTCTACATAATCTACATCTTCTCCATCAGAATTTGCTTAGCTCGTAGCTGCATATATATTTGTTATCAATTGGAAAAAAATATCTTTAGCCTAAAGATGATAAAGTAGATGGATTAAACTTTTTGAGGTTTTCCAGTAAGTTTTACATCCTCTTCTCATTCTTATGTTTCCTGTTCTGACCATTCCAACATTTTCCTGTAGGAATCAGGAACCTGATATTCAAGCAGCTATGCACAAGGTGATAGTGCACCTCCTTGAAGCCACACATTTCCAGTAACTTTGGTGCAAGTTTGTAGCAAACGGGGTTGAGAGATTAAGCACATGTTATAGAAGTAAATCTCTGGGGAAAACAACACCAACACAAAAAAAA
>VZTG01000652.1:413949-504282 GCA_013397845.1 Melanocharis versteri | reverse complement strand
AAAAAAAAAAAAAAAAGAGCCCTCACCAAAAAAATCCCTGAAAGCTTAAACCAAAATTAGACTATTGTAAAGATACTTCATTTTGCTTTACTGAACAAGGTAGGCGAATGCTGTTATGCTATTTCAGTTCATTTATCAAAAAAAAAATATTGAGTTACCTTAAATATTATATATTCTGGAAAATTTACCAAGTGGAAGAGGGAAGAAAGAGGCTCAAAAATTGTTCAACTATAAAATAAGATTCCTCTTTTAAACCAAAATCTGATATTCTTGTGATATTTCAATTGCAGCTAGAATTATATAACTGAAGTAATAATTAGATGCCCCGACTCTATTTTTGTGTGTTTGGGAAGGGACCTAACATTTGTCAGAAGCCTCAGAAAATAACACTGGATATTTAATACTTCAATTCTCATTAGTTGCAAATAAATCAATTAGTTATGAACAGCTCTGACTCTCCTTGTAAACAACATAAAAGCTACACATACTGATTTTTAGAGGCAGGGTAAAAGTTCTCCCACTTTATTTATAGAGGTGGAGAGAGACAAGGATATCCTTTGGACCACTGCAGCTCAAAACGCAGAAAGAGTTTCCTGCTTCCAACTGTGTCACTAGGAAACAGGAAAAGCAAAAAAGAATATTTACCAAAAAAATTATCCTCGAGTTTGTATATATTATATCAAACTGCTATTACTACTGGCCATGAGAAAAAAAGCTTAACATCTAGTCTTTCTTGACTTTAGGCTATTTATTATCATAGATTTACACTTCTGAAATCATAGTTAACAGCAGAATTCCTCTGTGTTCAGAGCACATTTATAGTCTAGGAATAGCTATTGCCAGAGGAAATAAGCAAGAGGGTCAGGGGACAAGCAAATTAAAAACAAACCCAAAAATAACGCAAGGATGTACTGCTTTGGTAAATATAAACTTATTTTCAATGTTGGTTTTGTAAAAAGGATGTCTATGTTGGATCAATAATAATGTATTTATTGAAACTTACAGGAATCCATGAGGTATTTATTTCCATGTGAAACAAAGCCCTGAAATCTGTGAAGGTGACAAGGAGACTTAATAATGCATTCCCCACCCCCCCAATGTGTGTTAATCCTGATTAATCCCAATTTTAATTATATTTTACAGCCTGAATTTTTTAAGTTGTTACCACAACACACAGAAAATCCTTAGCATGGCTGCCAAATTCATCTAATCCTTCACTCCACTTTAAGTAAAACAAAATAATAGTAGTATTCAATGTTTTCTTCTATTACAGGAAAAACCTCCTAGCTATCTTCTTCTGAAGATGCAGAGCTATATTAAGGCTCTTGAGGAGGATCACCCACCTGCTTGTTTTTCCAGCATAGGCCGTGCAGGTGGTATCAGATTGTTTTCAGAAACCCTTTCATTATGGCATTCCAAAGGGTACCACAGTATAAATGCCCATGGATGTAGGTGAACTCCATCCATACACATGGAAAGACAAGTCTTATGATGAGTTGTGTAAACGTGGAGTATTCTTAAACAAAACAAAAAACCAAATAAATAAATAAATACAACTCCCCCCACAGAAACAACAACAAACCACAAATGAACTCTCCCTGCAAAATACCACAATACGCAACACAAAAAATAAAAAAATCCCACCTCACCCCTACAAAAAAATTAGTATTATCATTTGCAGGAAGTCAGGTGTCAGCAAAAAATAAATTAAGGAAACATTGGTTAGTTGAGGCCTGATCTGCAAGCTTCATAGAACGTTTGAAAAAGTCATTATACAGGAACCTGTCAGTCAAGAGAGCAGATTCATTTCTTGTAGTCTCAATTTCAGCAACAAGTACATTGCCACTGCAAGGGTGTCAGATAAGCTCATCTCAGCTGGAAGTGCTGGACTGAGATGAGTCACAGTGTTACAGCTTTTCTGCATTCTTCAGTTTGTTCTCTGTAAAGGTCCAGCCTTTCACATTTCAAACAGATCTTCAAAGGCAGGTTACTGCCATCAATACTGAGACCAAATTTCACCCAATGGGTTGGTTATCCTGTCCAGGCTTTCAGTCTGCTACAGTAAAGTATGATCTAAATTAAGTCAAGTGATCCAAACTTCTTTGAATGGAGTAAGTAAACAGTACTTCCTTATCAGGCCATGCTAGATAGAAAACAGTTTTGTTTGACATTTATAATTATTGGATACCTAAGTAAACTAATGGTTGGCTGTGAATACTGATCATGAATAAATTCAAATATTGTCATAGCTGATAAAACTTTTAGATGGTTGTTGGCTAAGTTCTGCTACAATAACAGCTGACCTTAAATAATCATACATTTTTTAATAATCTCTTCATCTAATGTCCATTTCCCCCTCAGCCTAAGTACTTGTATATTTCAGAGAATGATTTAAGCATTAGGAATGTGTTTTGAAGCCAATTTTCTTGGGTTTATTTTCGTTCTTAAAAAAAAAAAAAAAACAAACAAAAACCCCCAAAAAAACAACAAACTACCACTTCTAAAGGGGACAACTTCAATGTATTAGTTCTTCTGTTGTATAATGGGCATTCTTAACGAAGTACTGAAAATCAAGACGGTGATTTTGCTGGTATACCAATAGCCTGAGAAATGTCTTCAAAGTCTGTGAGGTTGAAAGGCAGGGTCTGTGCTGGTGAAGGTCTGTGTTGGGCACCCTGTGCTTCAGCAGAGTTGCACTGAAATGCAGAGCATAAAACAGCACCAGGTTGTGCTCCTGGGTTGTTTCAGCCTGTTTCCCAACATGAACACAACATCCAGCATATGCAGGAGTATTTTCTTTAAGTCTAACATGAGACCCAGAATTTAATATACTTCTGCAGGTCATAGGTGTATTTCCCCACACCACTTAAGAATGGATTAAAGAGTAAAATTTAAAATTAATCTGGCACTCAATTTAAAAGTAAGTGAAATAAAATGGGAGTAATAAGTTTAAAACATGCATATTTTTCCTCAGTGTTCCTGAAGTAGTTACAGAAGTGAGACTAAAACCGCCAAGAGTAGTGATTAAGCATTTCTTCTCCCTTCTATGTTTTCTGTGATCATTTGAAAGACAGGGTCCATGGAAAAATAAAGGCTTTTTCTCTTTAATCTACCTAACATGAACAATCAGGTTTTACTTTGACTCACATGATTTTAATAAAATTTGGTTTTATGTTATTTTAAAATAGCGGCCTTGTGTACAACATATGTATACCAAACACGTCTTACAACTGCATAGTGGATACTTTGCTGTCAGTTATCAAAATTCTGCAGGCTGATTATGCAAGTTGGAGACATCTGATGCTCCTGTTCATAAGAATTTCTTCATAGGATTACCCAGGAACAGCACAGAGAGGCCCAAACAGCCCTAGCATATTTAAGATTCAGGCAGCAACTTTGTGAAGTTCCTATCTGTGTAATGTCCCAAGGCAGCCTGGTGTTCTGCTGGTTACCAGAAATTTCTTTTAGAGAGGGGAAGAAAAAAATCTACACTGTGAAAGCCAGAGAAGCAAATGGAAGTTAGTGCTCACAGGGCCCTCAGTGGGAATTAAAATAAATGCTCCTTGTCATTCCACTTACAACAAGGACTTAAATTCTGGAAGTAAATCAGCAAGAAAAGCTTGTCCTTTGCCTATCTTTTTACTTATTTGCTCCTTCTCGCCAAAATGAATGATTTCTGAGTATCTAAATTGGTCCGAAGAAAGAAAATATTTATAATACATGGGGTGTTTATAATAAAATAGGATTAGTGAATATTTAAACATATAAATCAGAGATGCACTGTAACTGTGACACACATGGTCTCCCATATTAATATCCAGAGACTTCATCAGTGCTGTGACAGGTAGGATAAGACAGATTCCTGCTGTCAACAACCCATTTATTTACTAATGCGAAAAACATTAGACAACTTGCCCTTGTTTTACTCTACTGGTAAATAGCTTCATCAGCCCACGAGCTACACAGAGATCATCTTTTTAGATTACATTACATTAAAAAGAGTTATTTCGGAGGATCCAATTTTCCACCTTTTTTTTTTCCTTTTAATAGAATAACCTTCTAAAGACTCTCAAATCAAGATTATTCGAAAACCAGCAAGATCAAAATCTAGCCATTGTAATTTCTGTTCACATTACCCTTCACTATTTTATCTGCTAGCACTAGGCTTCCTTGAATTTGTGCAGGATATGAAAAGAGAAAGCTTTGTGGTACCAGCTGAAAGTAGTTAACTGTTAGTGTAAGAAAATAAATATTATTCCAAAAGAAATTTAGGACTGGAGTTCCTGCAATTGCAGAATCACTGGGAAATCCAGAATAGTCAGACTAATCTGTCTTCTCCAACTTGTCCCCTTACTTTCCATATCAATCAGAGGATATATATGCAACTGTATCACACCTCTGTCCATTCTCCAGGCCAGACTATTAACACTAACTCATAAAACACCATAAACCCAGGAATTATAACACTCTGTAAATTCAATAGCTTCAGAGATGTGACACTATATTATTATTATATATAATATTATTATTATATATTGTATTAATATATATTATATTACTGATAGTATCATATATTTAGGATATTGTGATGAAAATAATTCACCGAGAAATAACTGGTCAATTTAGATTTGTGAACTTCTACAGTAAACCCTTCTCAAAATAGGTGAAGGGAGTTGTTAAGTAAATGAAGGATGAAAAATAAAATTGCTTTGCTTTGTTAATTCTTTGCAGAAATTACTTTGGGGGATACACATTCAGATGTTTTACAGATAAAAGTATTAAAGCATCTCAACAGGACTTGGAAGAGCTAAAATCTATTCTGGGCTTGCTAGGAAACCTTGCCACACAGAGCCCTCTGTATCTATCACTTAGTTCTCTTAGAGATCAAGTTCCTATTAAGCACTTTGCAATTTACTAAGAAAAATATATGAAATAGTTAATTCTATTATATACTTCATGATTTTAATGTTAATCCTTCTTTCAGTTTGCATATAAAGTTCTCATTGATCTCAGCAGCAGCAGGATCAAGGCTTCTGGTAACAATTTTGGAAAGCTAAGGATTTTTTCTGACACCCAGGTAAAAAAGTTTCCAGAAGAGTTGAAGCAGGCCAGATGGATATTTGTCAATGGGTCTTTCTACATGAGTTGTAAGATTGAGGCTAATAGATGGAGCAGGGGGGTGGATTTTTTTTTTTTTTTTTTTTTTTTTTTTTTTTTTTTTTTTTTTTTTTTGGTGGTTTGTTTTCTTTTTAAACACATTGCTCTCTTGGTGTAGAAGATTCACAGAGTTTTACTTCTACCTATCCAGTGTCAACCACCTGTAGGGATAGCAACTACTTAACCTACTCTCCTTTAGCATTCTGAAAACTACTATTTTATATGTTGCCTGCCAGCTGACCCAAACTTCTTTTAAAGCATATCAAGTGATTTCAGAAGCAGGCAGTGATACTTTATTCTATCTATTCTATTGGTTGTGAAACTTGTACAAACTACAACTTGTCCTATACTGCAAAAATGGCAATGTATTACTTAATTTTGATCCAGCATTTGCATAATAGTCCAATGAAAATGCTAACTCCCTTATCGACAGTGCCTGCCTGGAGCCACCACTTTCCTTCTGTGGTGTAGGACAGTTGGTCTATCCTGCTTCTCAGTGGCAAAACCCATGACTCTCCAAGAAATGAAGCCTACTTATAAATTAGTTTGATTTTGCTTTGGTTAAGCAGTAGAAGAACAAAACTTGAAGGTGCAGATGTAAAATATCTGAAAAAATAATATAGACTAGAATTAAACAAATTATTGGAGCTGTGTGGCTCCTAGGATGTGCAGGTATCTCCTGACAGTCATTGGTGGCACTACAGAAGTTGGTAAAGCCCTTGGAAGTGTCAGTGACAGTCGGTTTCATAACAAAGACACAGTTGGGAAAAGCACGGTGGGAAAGAGAAATCATTCAAACATTCAAACTACTTTCTGCTCATTCCATCAGCTCTCCCTGCTCATGACCCATAGATCTTTAAAATGTCTTGTCTAAATATCCTCTAATTTATTTTAAAAAAAAAGAGTTGTCAGCTGGCCACAGACCACACATTCCAGAACTGAAGTAGAAAGGAATGTGAATGGGTGGGTGGGGGAGAGGAAGGAAATCAGATTTAGTATTGAAAACAAGACTAAACTGAGAAGCAATGATGTGCACTCAAGCAGTTGCAGTGTGCAAGACTATTTTTGTCTAGAGTACCTCCCGTTCAGAAAAATAAGTGGTGGACAGCCAGTTATTCTTTTACACTCACACACACACACACACTCTTACACACTCTTACACACACCCAGTTACACACTCACACACACTCACAGCATTGTAGGCTCAGCTGTTATCTTAGCTACCATCATTTCTTCTGCTCAAGAAATGTAAGCAGATGTCAGCGTTTTCTCTCCAAAGTGAATGTAGCTGCAGTGGAGATTACTGTTCAGAACACTGCATATCTCTTCTGCAATCGGTACATTAAAGCAAAATCTAGAAAGTGTTACATAAAAATTTTCCAGTAGTGGCTGAATGCATATTAGGTGCTGTTAAATGTCAGTTGGCAATACAGTGTGCATTCTACTGCATGAGCTATCACTGGAGGCAATGCCTTTCACCATCAATCTAAAAATGGTTGTGGTGATAAGATAAAGCTAATACTTACACGTGTAGGTCTGGATACAGGGCTCCCTTTTATTTACATGGAGGAACAAATGGTCTCAGCAAATGTGTATATTTCAGAAAAGCAAAGAGAAATCTCTTTTCTAGTCCTTGCAGTGAGGCTGGGTTTGTTCTCATTAAGAAATGACCCTACAGCACATGCCAGTGAAATCACATTGATTTTTAATTCCATAAAAAAGGAAGTACTTGTCTCTCAGAATGCAGATATTTTTGCAGGCATAGAATGGACTAGATTAGTTATCTAGGGACTTATGGAAAATGAAATGTCCTTTAAAGTGTGTATTAGGTACCACAGAGAGCAAGTAATCGTAATGACTCACAGCTATTGCTAGTGATAACTCCACAGTGCCATTAGATGAAAAAAAAAGTTGATACTGTACTGGCATATCTTGAGAGAATGAACATGCATATGTTCAGATTGCTGTTATTATTACTATAACTATCACTCTAGGGCTGAGCAGCAATAACCATTTTGTGCTAATCATCGTACAGAACACACACAAAAATCTTTAACAAAAGCACAACAATCTTAAGTAGGAAAGAAAGCAACAAGAAAAAATTTAAAGGCAGTGAAGCAGAAAGACATAAAGTACAAGGTTGACAAGACAACTCAGCACTGCAAGGTGTTTGTTTCAGGATATCACCAGCATAATTATTTTCAAGTACCTATTTTTTTTAAGACAAGAGACAAGCAGCAAATGACTTGTCACCTACCGTACTTTATGGAACAAATGGAGATTCATTTGCCTCTTGTGAGACCTCTCTGGAACTTGCAAAAGTTTCTTGTCACCAATGTTGAAGATTATCCTAAGGATAATCAAGGGAAAAAGATCCCATTTCATGAGAACAGATTCACAGATTTAGATTTTTGTTTCTTTTGTCTAATACAATGTTGGGGGTTATAACTGCTGTTATAAATATATCACAGGTAAATGCCAGAAGAGAGGGGAGAGTTTTACAATACTAGACAATATTCTTGTAGAAATAAATAGTTGCAGTGTTGGTGTGCAGTCTCTAGCCATGACTGCAGAAAAATTCTGGAATAGCTTCCTAAAAGAAGTTTTGTTGGAGCCTGAACTAATTCTTTTTAAGATTGCATTCAATTCATTTTATATAACATGACTTCTATAGCAGTTTAGTTGCCTATATATAATAATCCAAAGTACCTTCTCTTCACTTTTTGTGGTTTGTTTATTGGTCCAATTTTAGTCAACTGAGGTTGGGTGAAATGAAGTCCCTAATCTCTTTTTCTTATGTTTACAGCATTTTATCATCATAGGAACAGTAGGAAAACTATATTGTAATTAGACACGGGCAGGCATCAGCCACTAAAATCAGTGTGGCTCCATGGGAAGAAAATATCTGCTTACATGGATTAAAATGTCATTCAGGATTACAGATTACAGTCTCCAACATGTTTATGGGGGGAAAAAAAGCTTACAATATATCCTGCACTTCCATGGAATTAGTGAGGCTAATGTTAGGGCTTCCACAGACAGTAATTCATCATTTTTCCTCGTGAATGAATGGGTTATATATGATTAATGAAGCTTACAGATGACCCACAATCCGTGTTACACAACACAAGGCCTGGAACATTCCCAGTGATTGACAAAATCAATCATTTAACTTGTGCTTCATTACTGCTAATAGGTTTATAGCCTCCTTCAAAAATTATGAAGTCATAAAGGATAAATTTTCAGCTTGATATAATGGTTTAACAATTTAAGAACAAATATTTACCCTTGCCCTCAAAGTAGGAAAGTTTATCATTTAGCCCGTTTGTTAGTGTGTTTTCTCTGCTATGTAAATTTTATACCTCAGCTTTTACACTTTCTCCTAACCTTTTCAAGCCTATAAGGAATGGTATTTCAGGAATCACGCTGGATACCTTTACCATGAAATTTTATTTTAAACAAATTCTAAAAAAATAATAAGTTAAAAAAATTGGTTACCTAAGATGCTTTTTTTTTCTTCTGATTTTATGAAGAACTGTTGGTATCTAATAAACAAAGCTGCTAAAGTAAATCTTTCTTCATGTTTCCAGCAGTGCAGAAGTAATCCTGTACCTTTTAATCACTTGAAATAACGTTTTCATGATTATTCCATGAGAACGTGAATGACTGAGATAAAAAACTATTATAATTTCTTAGATATAAGAGATTATTCAGATCAAAATTAATTACTTGTGTTCAGGAGGTGGTTGTATTTTGTTCTTTGGTTTTGGTTTGGTTTGAGTCAGTGTTCTATTAATGCTCAGACAGAGAAGTAAATTTCTTGCTCTAATTGATTCACTTACCAAGAACCCCGGCTTATTTGTGCTAAAGCAGCTAGGAGTTTTTCTTATGACTGCAGGAGAAAAAGAAAGTGACTACAGAGGAAAAAAAACCTAATAAAAAAAGAATGCATTAAGTGGAAGGGGATATTTTGAAGAAAACACCAGATGATCCATTGATGGTGTTTGCTGGTTAATGTTCATTTCTGCAATGGAGGCTGGCTCCCTGCATCACTCACTGGCTTAAATGGTTTCATTAGTTTGACATTTATGACACTGTGGTGTTCAAAAGGCGTGTTTTGATGCTGAACTCTCAACTCCACATAATGACAATGACCCAAATGGCTTCAGAGCTGACAGCTTATCCCCTTGTCCCATGTGTTACAAGGCCTCTGTGAGTGGATTTTTGAGTTGATAAACTGAGCTGTCTTTTACAATTACTAATTCTTCCTTATTTTACTGTTGATGCATGTCTGAAATTTATCCATGCGTTTCTCTACCAGACTGAATCAAACTCCTAAAGAAAAGTGATTTCAGTTTCTGGGATGTGCATAAAAACATTAGAATTTTTAGTTTAATACTGTTTTCCCTTTCATAACCTCTGCTTATTAGATATTTTTGACATGTTTTAGGTCAATTCTGTTACAGATTATGACCAAGATAATTCATTAAGCCCAGAGGATGGCCTTTAAATTAAACATTGGGTGGTACATCTTAGGGAAGCCTCTCTGAGGGTGCCCTCTGCTAACAGAGATGTTTTATTTCTGTTTAGATTGTTAGTTTCTTTTTCATTTGGATGTTTACTTTTCAGATTGAAATTCAGAAGAGGAAGTTTGAGAGCATGGCTCAGCCTGAGCAATAAACTGAACACAAAATGGATGTTTCCTTCCTCTAGGTTTTGGATTTAAAACACACAGCATATGATTGATGGAATTATTGACCAAGTGCAGTGGCTCAAAAAAACTTTTAAAACCCCAAAACTTGGGTTTTAAGTTTCTGTTACTTCAGTGTTTTTCTAGAGAATGCCAACTTTTCTTCTGTAGTTTTATTATTAATCTCTTTGTCCAAAACCTATTACTTGATTGACGCGCCTGTGACATCTGTTGTCATTCTAGCTCAATCAGAGAGATCTCTGTACCAGCTCTCCAGCTGCTTGTATTGCTATTAAACATCGCTGAATGTAATGCAGAGAAAGAAAAAGAAGAAAAAAGTAAGAACTAAATAATATATGAAGGAACAGTCTTGGAAGATTTCTGAAATTATGCAATATTCTCGAGGAAATGGTGTCTTAATGTCCAGGAAGTGGTTTCTCACCCCTCTCTGACATATTACAGTTTAGTAGTTTAATGCTGTGCTTTGCTGACTTTTTTTTTTTAAACTCAGTGAGAAACTTCTTATAAGATTCTCACCATTAGCAAGTGAGACGTTGGAGGGGTGTTGATAGCAAACAGGCTTCAGAGGCCACTTGTGTCTCCTGATCTCTGATAAACAGCCTCCAATCAGCTCCAGGAGCCTTTTCCAGCAGTAATGTCCACATGAAACATGTAAGAACAGAGATACGGAATTTTGAGCACAACACCAGCATGTTGAGAAAAAAAAAAAAGGTGGGTTCTCAAGAAAGAAATAGCAAAAGCACTTGACAGGGTAAAGAATTTGCTGATTAGTCTTATAATTTATCCATAATCCCTTTCATGTTACCAGGGAAGCAACAGCTGGAAAATGAACTTAGGTATTACTTTCTGTCAGAGCGTGAAAGAAATGCTTGCCTTGAACACAGCACAGCCCTGGTACCTGCGGGATCCCATTAGATACAGCCAAGCTGTACACATGTACACATACATCCCTATGTACACATACCCTGGATACCCTTTATGTTTGGAAACTGCCAGATTTTAAGAGAAAAATCAATCTCCGTAAATCAACAAAGCAATTAGATAAAGCAAGGGGTAAAATTAATTTTAATGAATTTAAATCATCACTGACTTGCAAAATATCAGGGCTCTTACAATCCCACATAAAATGCTGTCATAAAAGGCTATGCATCACAAAGGGCAAAAGCCATTTTGCATTTACTGAGGAAACGCTTCCAAATGGCAGAGACTGTGGATGCCCTTCTGTGCATGAAAATAAGTCTGAACACTGGATCTCATACAGGAGAATGCCAAAATAGCCATATAGCAAAAAATGTTATTGCAAGAGTTCCAAGATGTGGTTTAACTGTTGTGTAATTGTACGAAATTTTGTTTGAGAGCTTGGTCTCTGGTGTCCTGTGAATACATGAGAGTCTCTACTCAGACCAGTGCCTGGTCTTGACCTGAACAGTGATGTTTGAATATGTGGACTCTGACAGTGCTGGGATAAGACTGAGTTAGGTACTGGGATCATAAAATTAAATAGTGAAACACGTCTTAAAATATCATAATCCTAGACTACATTTATTATTGACTCATAATCATGAGTTTGATTAGTTCTGATTACTCTAGGACTTAAAAGATGGAGTGAATCAAGAACATTATAACTGATACTGAGCAAGAAAGGGTCTTTTGCCTATCATAGTCTTCAATACTCATGAAAAAATAAATGAAATGTACAGGGTTTACCCCTAATCAACACAGGTTAGATTTCTGTTACTGAGATAAAATGTAATAAATCTCTGTACATACCTACTCTGCATGTTCTGGAGGTCTTGTGTGGTAATATAAGAAACTTGCTTCTATATATTAAACATCCACCTTTTTGTTTTTATTGGAACTACGACACAGCTGTAGTAATGCAAAAATGCCACTTCTTCAGAGATAGGAAGAACTGAGAAAAAGTAAATTGTCAGGTAAGATGCTGCCTCTAGCACCTATCCCTCACTGGGGGATTTGCAGTTCCTTTTTTCACTTAACAGTAAGTTACAAGGCTCATTTGGTTGTTAGGACACAAATGCAGCTTTCTGCCTGAATGTCCAAGATGCCTTCATTTCCCTAATGAGACTTTAGTTGATGTCTCCTTTTCTCAGTTCTTTCTCTTTTGAAATCAATTTTTTAGCAGCAAAAGGTAGCATAATGCACTCATAGGAAATTACAGTGTTTTATGAATCATTAAATGAGAATGGGAGAGATTGAGGTTTATTAACTGAGACAGCAGTTGCCTCTGATAGTAAATATTTACGACTATACCAAGTGGCAACAAGCGGGAGGAAAAAGAATTCCAATAACCTTCTGTCCGTTTGCTGCAAGCAGAGATACCAGCCTAGCCTCAGTCCATGTGTCCTTCCTGAGTACAGGCATGGAGAGAAGTAATCCTTTAGCACAAGTACATTAGAGGTGTCAGTGGACATAAGAGCGACTGGACAAAGTCAGAGTCATGGCTTTGTTTCACACCCACAGTGACCTGCACAGTCAGAGCAGAGCTAAGCAGAAAAGCTTTTGTCCTCCTACAGCCTATTGCAGGCACTCTTGAAGGCAATATTAAACCTTATTGCATGAGCATTTCCTTTTTAAATGTTCATTTGACTGGTCATTGTAAATTAAGACCACAGAACCCCTTTCAAAGAGTAGTATATCTGAGCTTCCACTAACAGGTTTTTAAATACCTATTTGGAAATAGTCTTTATTATTTATGTTAGCCATTCCTGCTGAGAAGAAAAACACACATTATGGATGCAATATACATAAAATGCTATGGTCAGATCTATTTTAAAAACATCCTTTAAAGGATTTGAAACTATACCTTTTATATGAAGTTACAAATAGAAACTTTCAAAAATCAAACACAGTAAAAATTGCTACAGCATTTATACATCTATATAACAAGACAATTTTTAATCATACAACAAATTCTTTTTTTATTCGTGCAATCTTATCTGTGAACCAAAATCAAAACAACAAAAAAAAAGCTGAAATCTATGTGCATAATTTCCCATTGGGGGATCAACTGCATATCCTACTTGGTTTTACTTATTTTGGAGTCAGAAGCAATTATTTAATTCTCCTCTTGTGATAACTGCCTAATGGTCATCTCTGTGAGTAAGCCAGATGGGTAACTTAAATCAGAACAATGGCAAAGAAGGCAAGGTGAATGATGAAACTGCTACAGAAGCAAAAAGTAGATTTTTGCATGCAAAGTGGTAATATGTGAGATTCTGTAACAGACCCAATGCCTTCAAAAACGGGCCACAAAAAAAGGGGTCACATTAACATCTTTTATGAGTGTTAAAAACAGGTCATGCATAAGTCATTGTATAGGAAATCTTGTTACCAGATGTCAGAGGGGAGGAATGTGGCAAAGCATGAGGTTTATGGGGGACTCAGCAATAAACCCAGATTTTTCCAAAACACCTGCAAAATCTGATACTTCCAAATAGCTCCTTAAGTGATATTTTTCTCTATTGCCTTTTAAAGTTGATAAATGACATACAAGTCTAAGCTTACTTTCTGACTGAGCATCAGAGCAGACTGTACACCAGGCAATTTGTTTAACTTACTGATACTACAAACCCACCCAGACTGCAAATGGAGAAGAGAGTAAGACTATAGGATTCAAAAACTTCTGGCTAATATAAAATTTTGAAAGCCAAACCTTAGGTATGCAGAATTTTAATAAATTGTTTTTCTGCCAGTCAGTAACAAAAAATGTATGTTCCTTTTTAGTGTCCTGTAACGTGAACTGTCTAAACTACCCTCAGTTATCTGAATTATACTGCCTAAGTGATTTAAGCACTTTTCTATCTTAGCCAGTTGGACAAAAGGTGTTTAGTCTCTATAACCTGAAAATACCAGAATGCAGCCCAGAAGATCAAACAATGAACAAGGATGAGATTAAGGAGCATGTATATTCACAGAAGTGTCTTGATTTTACCAGGATTTTTTGTAAGCAGTGGACCCAGTGCAGCCCATCTTAGGACTTTCTGCCCTATAATCTTGCACTTCCTGACCTTTCCAATAATTCTATCTTGCCTTCTCATTTCTGTTTCTGCATCACCCTCTCCAATATCCACCATCTCTCTGGGAGTACTCCAGTTCTCAGCACCTTCTTGACTCCTTTCTCCTCAAGAAGCAATTTATGCTGCAGTTGTTTCTGAGTCATCAGCCAGATTTTTGTCTCACTCGTGTGTGCCAGAAAGAACAGAATGGTGCTGAGCCTTGCACTATATGCTTTTCCATTGTGGAGGCACTAACCCAAGTGACCTTTTAGTGCAGGGACTATCCGGTTTTCAGAAAACTCACAGAAACTTTTTATGTCTAATCGTTTTCCTTCTTACCTTAAACATGTTTGAAATTGGACAACACATTGCAAAGTTTTTTAGGAAAACAGACAGAAGGAATACATAAGGCATCATCCCATCCAGAAACAAAACTGAAAATAAAGGAAAGAAAGGATATCCAAATTTCAATTCCTCCTCCCTGTAAGAGCTATGCCGGGGTGAGTTGCAAGTAGTCAAAACCAGGGACATTCTTTGGAAACTCATTGTTCCATCCATCATTAGTGAATGAAGTTTCTAAACTTCATTCTGAACCTGAAGGAGAGAGGGAGTGCTAAGGCAGGAGTGTTGTCACCACCCACGAATATCTTCAAATTGAGAGAGCTCAGCTCATTGGCACCAGGGTGATAAATAAGCATGTATAGTTTGAAAGTGTTGTCAGTGAGATGGGTAAGCAGTTCCATGAGACCAATAAACGTTTCATATTGTCATTTAGAGTTAAGTGTGACAGATGTAGATGGGACTAATGCTAGGTTTCACTCTATGTTGTGATTAATTAGATAGACAACCTATTGGTGTGGTAATGATGCCTAAAGGTATCAGTAATACTAATACATCCATAATAAATGGTTGTTTTTCAGGGTTGTTGCTTAAGCTTTTGTCTGAGAAAAACTGCCAATGACTTCAGAAACAGTGTAAAGGAAGAACTGAATAAAGTACAAAGAAGATGTAGGTTTCCCTTCTCCTACTCACTGTGTGTCTAAATCTGTAGGAAAGGGGTGCTCAAGAAATGAAATATGTTCTTGTTTCTCCTGAAAACCCTTCTCTATGATGTCTGTGTGTTTTAAAGAGGAAGAGCAGGAGCCAGAAAGAAGCAGATAGGTTTGCTGTAAATCCCGGGGAGGAAAAAGATGTTTAATAATGCATAAAGATCTGTTAGTTCCCCAGCGGTTTGGATCTCTGAATACAGGTTTCTCCAGAGGCTCCTTGTATAGTAGGTTCCCCAGGTAACCTTAACAATACAGTCCCATCCACCTCGATGCCGAACAAGGAAGGTGTGAGGAGTTGAGAAAAGGGCTTTTCTAAGTGAATTGGGAACCTTCATGTATCCCGGCTTTGTTTCTCATGTCTAGAGATAAAAGACTATTTTCTGTCTCCATGTGTAGATTATTCCCATGTAGGAGAGATCAAAATTATTTTTCTGTCAGACACTATATTAACTATGTTCAGGATTTTTTGTTAAGTTATAACTCAATATAATAAAAGTTTTGAAAGTGCTTATTTCAGCAAAAGTATTGGATCTCCCGTCTGATAGAATGGCAGCATTTAATGCCTCTACATGCTGAGCAGTAGTCAATGTTTAATCATGTACTAAGCCAGTAAATACTGTTAAATTCCCTTACATTTACTATTTTATATATGCTTGATTGAAATGTCCCATGTTCTAAAATAGAAATCATTAGTGAATCTGTTAGCTCCTCTGACCTTAATAATGTGTAACCAGAATTAATTATCACATTGAAGTATTTGCTTTAACTTGTCATTAAGTGATTATTGCAGAGCAAGAATGCAGAATCTCAGTGAATTAATCAGTGACCTATATTTTCTGGTGCTTCTGCTTAAATTTAGCCTTGGTCAGAATGACGGAAGATCTGTCCAATTGCATTCTTGTTAAATGTTCTCAACTGAACAAGTCTGGTTACTGTCACCCAGTGAATAAAGGAGTGCATTCTTCACAATGCTGTCACACATGGATTGCTATATTGATGGGAACTTTTAATTCATTCAGCTGTGTCCACACCAGACTCTCCCCAAAGTCTGTGTAGGAAGCAGGACACTGCTGTCTGTAAGCAATGAGAGGTTTGCCGCTGACTATGCTGGAAGCAAGTCTGAAACATAAATTATTAATCTACTTTTACTTTAGAGCCCTCAGCAATGGGAAAGATGTTTTTCTTCAAACCCGTTTGAATACTGTGATAGACACCAGTAATTCAGCAGTTTAGAATCAATGTGCTGCAGCAATTTACTTGTGCCATGATGTATGCCCAGGAGGATGGAAAAAGTGATAACCTCATAGTAAATGGCAGATTCTGACAATAAACAAAAGTGTTATGGTTATTTTGAGAGAGAACTTTTTCCTCACCCATATTTAAATATGCAACCTAAGTAATTTTTAAATAAAAAACACTGCACTAGTATGACATTAATACTATATAAACGTATTTCCCTTCAGCAGAAAATGAAAAGACCATCTTCAATAGCGAGATACATTTTGAATGGTGAAGTATAACATTTAAGATGAAAAAATTATTTATTTGGCTCCATGTTGTGTTGGAAAAGGAAAAAGGATGTGGGAAGAATTAAACAGGTTGAGACAGGCTATGGAAAGTGTAGACTACATAACAAGGTGAGCAAATCTAAAACAAATACATACTGAAGGCTGTTTGACCAAAATACTGCTGAGTTGCTGAAAAAGAGGGGGAAAACACACAGGGTTTTTTTAATATAGAGCCTAGATGCAATGATTGAGAATAAAATGCACAGGTTTAGGTTGAAATGGAAAATTTGAAGGTTAAGATTAGAGGAGAAAGAAAAGTGATTTTTCTTCTTTTACTTATTGACCTTGAAACTAGAAAATATATTATTTGAGACCCATCTGGCAAAGTGGGGCAAGACCATTTTTTCTAATAGGATTACTAGCCTAATGAGCAGGGCTTCGAAATTTAGGGCTTGATTTCATTTTGAAATGCACATGCCCACAGTGTGGGAGACAAAGAGGAGTTAGAAATCTGTGTATGGCCACATAGCTCAGCATTTCTGGAGGCAGAGGGATACGGTACTGTGATGGAAAGACACAGGCCTCGTATCTAAAACCTAAAGCGAGGTGAGATTAGGATTCAGTCAGCCAACTGGCAGACAAAATCTCTCAGGAGGCTACCCTGAAGGGCAAAGGGCCCAGGAGATCTGATTGATCTTTAAGGACAGCCTCTTCAGAGCAGAACAGAGTATCCTGACAGGCAGGAGGCCCCAGGTGTCTGGCAAGGGGGATGAAGAACTCCTGAGTGGGCTTCAGCACAACAGGAACGTACAGGGAGCAAACACGGGGACAGGCTACCCAGAAGAAGCACAGAAATATATCCTGGGCATGCAGGGCCAGGACCAGGCATGCCAAGTATCCACTGGGGTCAAAACTGGTGAGGAATGTGGAGGGCAGCAAGGAAGACTGGTGCAGAGCCATTGGAACAAGAGGAAGGCTAAGGAAAACTGGGCTGCTTTGTCCTAGTGACAAAGGATACAGAAACACCTGAACTGCTCAGTACCTTCTGTGTGTCAGTCTTCACTGCCAAGATTTTCTCTTGGACCTTCCAGCCCTTACCGGCTCGTAGCAGAGTTCCTACAGAAAATAAAACTTGACTTGTGGATCACTTGAGCCAACTGACACAAGTCTGTGAAACTGGTGGGACAAATCCAAGGTGATGAGGGAGCTGGTTGACATTGCCACAGAGTGACTTTCTGTCATCTTTGGCAGGTTGTGGCAGTCAGGGAGATCCCTGGTGATGGGATAAAGGAAGATGTCACTCACATTCAAGAAGAATGAGAAGGGGAATCCAGGAAACTACAGGTTTGCTGTCCTATACTTGTTCATTGCTGCTGAGCAAAAAGTTAATTTAAAATTTAATCAAACTATCTTTTACTTTTTTAGGAGTTAAAATTAAATCTATGGTTTCTTTCATAGACTACACGTGAGAAAACCCTGTCACCAATTGAATTCTGCCTTCAAAGTCTCAGTAGAAACATTTCAATATTATGCACGTTAATACAGAATTAATTCTCATCTCCTATATTCATATACAGCCAAATATTTGTGCATCTTGCATACTGGAACACATACTAATTCCACGAAACAGTCCTCTTTTGCCTGCAAATACTGAAAAAAGCCATTGAGTGGAACAGAGTGCAGAATGAAGAAAGAAGTTTGTCTCCTCAGAGCATACAGTTTACATACCATATATTTTTACCTTTTTGCCCAGCAAGTCTGTTTTCTATTTCACTACATACATATCTGGTTTGTTGAAACAGCTGTATCTTCCCAACACAGTATGAGTGAAGATCACAAATAATATTTGGACAGCAATTTTTAACTACTGTACAAAGAGAAATAATCTCCCTCTTAATTGTCTTTTTCTTTCTATGCATACAGTACATTCTTTATTCTTAAAAGTGGTGATGACACTCTGAAAGCCCACCAGAGTGAAAATGTACATCTTCCATTATTAATTGCGTGAAGATTCTTACTTGCAATGATTCTTCTTGCACTTGAAAGTATAAAAAGCTTTTCTTGCTTTATAACAAAAATGATGGTACCATCATTTTTGCAAATCTGGGCATAACTTCCACTAACTGGAGTGCCTGGAACACAAGAGCAGCTGAGATGGGTCAAACCACGTAAGAACCACCTAGCACTCAGTCTTGTCTTTAGTCGTGGTCACTACAGGTACTTTGGAAATGGTGCCACTTAAGAGTGGTTATTGTTGCAATCCATACTCCCAACTTTCATGTATCTATGGTTTAGAGACTCCCTGAGTTTGAGGTTGCATCACTATAATTGTGCTTTATAGCTTTGGTGGGTTTTCTTTCATCACTTTATTAATTACCTTATGAACCCATTAAAAATTTTGCTTTTACTAAGTGCAGTGATGATGAGTTCCAAAGTTAAATTACATGTTATGAGAAACAGGGTCTCTTTTGTCCATTTTGGGTCTTCTGCCAGACAATTTTATCAGGCCTCCCTGAAGGTCAGGGTTTATTACTACTCCTCTTGTCATTTTCTTCTCAAAGCGGTCCTATGGACACTGCAATCCGTTAGCTCCTCACACATAATACTCCTGTATTCAGAATTTCCTCAAGCTCCTTTTTTTATAAGCTCCAATGCAAAAAGATTAATTTAGCTCTTTTTCTCTCATTTATTTTTTGCCCACAGGAGGTGCCTACATTCATTATTCCTTGCCATCCTTCCCACATCTCCAGCAGATGGGCTGCCTTGTCAGCATTCCCAGCTGGGTCATATAGTACTGTTATTATACTTCTTGTCCATTGGTATGGAATTTCAGTCCACAGGGATGGTGCATAACTGATGGACAAATTTTAAAGACATGCCACTTTTGTTACTTCATATAATACGTACACATCACTGACGTGATCCATTATGGTAATACTTCCATGCATACAGTATTTCACACAGATGACAGAGGCCTACTAATCAAAATAACATATCTATTCTAAGGATGAAAACCCACTGTAAATCTATTTGCACATTTCCCGTAAACATCAGTAAGTTATGCAAAGAAGTAATTATTTTACGGGCTTTGTTATAGAAACAGACATAATTGCTTTCTTAGAGTAATTTAAAGCTTTTCTCTACTACCAGAGTAATACAGGGTCCCACTTGGTAGTGGGGGACAGTAGTTTGCTTTTTTGCAGCCTCTGACGTAGCAGGAAATATTTTATATAGTTGAAAGGGACTGCACAAGTTAATGAAAGGGAAAACAGGGGAAAAAAACTGTTAAGTCCATCGAGGATTACTAAACAGATAGAATAAGAAAGGCCCTGAACTAGCAGCTAGAGGCTCTTAGAGGGAAATATCCCATATGCTTGCCTTGTCTGACATTGTTTTCTGGACATCTGCTTTCCCTGGGCAGTGTGAGACAGCTATGGAACTTTAGTCTGACCTAATGCAACTGCTCTCATGTTCATGGATTTAGTGACAACCTGAAAATAAGGCAAACCAGTTTCTAAAACACATACAGTTGTATAAACTACGACTGCAAATCCTACTAGCAGGTATAACCTAAAGTGTGTTTTTGTGGGTCTCTAAGTGGTGGTTATAGTTACTTTGAGTTTGCAGATATATATGATTTACTTACAGATTTTTGCGTCTTTCCATCCCAGGCTTGCTTCCACAGACTTCCATTGTCCTCTAACTTCTTCCAGGAACATGATGCTTTCACAGTTGTAGAAAAAGAATTTACTGTTGGGCTAATGCCAGACAGAGCTTGGAAAGTCCCAAGTCTTAAACATCTGCTCTTTTAAAGTAACATTGGACATATTTTCAGCTTAATGAGCTGAAAGATAGATTTGTGATAGATTTGTAATATCAGCTGAAAATTGAGAGTGTATCTGACCAGCAGGTGCTGGAACTCAATCTTTTTGATTCCAAATCCTCATCAGAACAGAGGGAAAATATCTTACTAAGATGGAAAGATGCCTGTGAGAGAAGATGAAGCAATTTAAACCTGTTACTTTACTCTAAATTTCTAACTAGGGATATCAAAGAGTTACATAAATATAAATTTAATCTCACAAAAGCTAATGAATATGATTATAGCTGTTCTGCAGATGGGTGGAAGGCTTGTGCTGTGAGTGGGTTGTATGTTAAAAATCCCAGCTGTTGCTTCTGTATTTCACATGAGACTATAAAAGCTTATAAAAAACTAAGTCTGTTTTAGCTTCAGTGTGTGCGTGTATTTACTTTTCCTAACCGAAGGGTTATGTGACAGTTCAGTGCTCATTTGTAGAAACCTGTGGCTGTAGCAGAAGGAAGAATTAGGAAATCATTTTCACAGAGGAAAGTAGCTTATTACAGTTTAATTAATTTAGGTCCCCACCTTATGGGTAAAGAAAAGGATTGGATTCAAGAGGGGATGTGTAATGTCTCTTAATGATGTCTGATATGTCACTTGTGTGTACATCTATTTATTTGTGTAAACATTCATTCGATTCAGAAATTCTTTAGACAAACATATAGTTCATCATACGTACTTACAGTTCTGTGCTTGCCTTAATGAATTCACATAGAATTAATTCTCTCTTTGAGCAAATAACTTGTGATGTTTCTAAGGAATGGCACATCTGCACTGGAGATCTGAAAAACACATAACAGGATGCAATTTTGCACGAGGAGTGCAGCTGAGGGACTTGGTCCAAAACCTGATGAAAGTGTTAGCCATATAAATATATGCTCATAAGCTTTCTTTCATGGTTTTCTTTTTCCAAATTCACTTGACATTTCTGTTACCTGATGGAGAAAGGTACAGTCTTTCCCAAATACTTTAAGCAATTGCTGTGCAAACATAACATTCTTTGTAGCTGCTTGTCTGCAGCACACAAGTGCCAGCTACAAAATAACTTTAATTTAGCTGACAAGAATCGACTCCAGACCACTGTAACATATTTAAACAAAGCAGTTTTAAAACACACAGAGAACAAAACATACCTCTGTTTAGTGCCCCATACACACATTTTGAATTATTTTTATATGTAGGAAGAAATTTCTCAGTTGCACTGGAAAATGTTACTTTAAATAAACACAAAAAAAAACCCCAGCAGTGCTGCCCCAGAAATACTTCACTTGATATTTTAGACACGTATAAGAAAATTCAGGATTTCATGTATTGCTTTACAAAATATTACTGTTCTGTTTGTGTTGTGCTGCCTGGTTTGTGACTGATCCACAGAAGATACAACCATACACAGTTCTCAGAGACACCAGTATCCATGGATGTCAGGGCATTAGGTTCTACTCAACAATAGAATGAGAAAGTGTCTGCACCTTAGCAGTCTCCAAAATGTGACATCAACTTTCTGCTGAATTGATGTTACACAATGTGTTAAAAAAAGAGACAACTATAGATTCATTTAATAAATTATATCTTTATAGGACTCTGAAGAGTTCCATCCTTTGTTATAAAATGTATGATCCTGGTGACAGGCAGAAACTGAAGTGATGTTAAAAAAAAATCCTCAGTGTAAGAGGCTGCAGTAAAAAATGGTGCTGATTCTCAGATGATTTACTTTCAGAATTTTATTCACAATAAGCATAAACTAAATTTTAAATAAAACCTGCCTTAGCAATTAAGAGACCTAACATGAGCTATAGAGGACATTTGATCTGGTCTAAGCAAATAAGGAGAAATTCTCCCTGAACATCAATACTCATTATGCCCAGAAGCCAGGACATCTATTTGAGTTTGGTTTGAGGAAGTTGATGGAAAATTTGTCTGTCTTTTTTCTTGTGAAGGAAAAATAAACATGGACCTCTACAGGTGTGTGTAACGTGTATGATCCCAAGGCACTTTCTTCCTCTGCATGTTGCTGTGTCTCTGCTTTAGTGCTACAATGCTCCCGCTGTGTGCCTTGCTCTCTGCATGCCCTGCTTAGACTCCCTTGCTTCCCAGGCAAGGAAGGGAGTCCAGTTCAGAGCAGCATCCAGTCCAGCCTTGAACATTTCCAAGGATGGAGCATCCACCACCTCTCTGGGCAACCTGTGCCAGTGTTTCACCACCCTCCTCATAAAAAATTTTCTTCCTTATTTCTAGTCCAAATCTACCCTCTTTTAGTTTAAAACCATTATCCTTTGTCCTATTTCAACAGACCCTACTAAAAATTCTGTCCCCATCTTTCCTTTAGTTATTGGAAGGAAATATCTAGATATTATCTAGGAAGAAAGATTTAAGATAAAGCTTTACTCCTCTGTCTTCATGCAACTCAGTACATTGAAGCTCAGGTTTTAATCTTCTCCAAGGAAGAAAATCCAGAAAAGGAGCTACTCTGGGCTACAGGATAATTGCTCCCAGGAAGGAAGGACAGAGCAGAGACAGGTTGGAACATTTCTTTTGCATCTGCTTCTGTAGTACAAATAAACATAAACAGAAAAAATAACAACAAGAGGAAGTAAAACCAAAATGAAAAACTCTTACAGACTTTTCTTCCCTTGGGGAGGCACTGAGTGTACAAACAACATAAGACAGAAGTGGGCATGCTGGATTTTTCACACCCCCCTCATTGTGGCTCAGGAAGGATCTTCTAAAGTTACGATCCCAAGCATGGTATAGGAAACCGTACAGAAAATAACAGAGGATAAACAGTTTCCTGCCTGTATAACTGCATCTCACTGCCAATTTTGTACTGCATGGTTATACACAGATGCTGCAAGAATTTGGCCCCAAAACCAGTTTTTTTGCCAGCTGTAACAACTGAAGAATTAGATCAACTTCTGTACTGTGCCATAAAATGAACAATGACTGTTGTAATACTGTATCTTACAGATTCTTCCATGTGTTCATTAGTTTTTGAAGGATGAATGTAAATATTAAAATGTTGTGATATTTTTAAACTTGGCTTTAGAATACTGGAGTGGCTCTGTGGGAAAATAATTTGTCCCTGGCTGTGTAACAATCACTTTCCACCAGTCAAAGCTCTGGCTACAATCTGTTTCTAATTAATCAGGAAGACAAGACAGGGCGAGTCTTGTACTGAGACAATATCATACATAGTGGACTGACTGTAAAGCATGCCAGATGAAAATGTGTTTAGTGCACTAAAAGGAACAATCTAATTATCAGTTTACTGCTTGAGTCTTAAATTCTTCTGAAAAAACCATGCACATTAAAACATAGCAAATAATCTGGATATAGTGAAATCATGTGGTATAAAACAGTAATGACTAGACCAAACCAGAATATTTAGAATTTTAACATGAAATTTCTAATTCTTCCAGAAGCCGCAGAGTACAGGAAATTCAAAAATATTGACACTCTAGCACCTTGTTCAAAGCTAGGTGTTTGGCCATTCACCTTCAATAATTCTTAGAGCTGACAAGAGTGAAAATAATTTTTACAGTGTATGAAGTAAAATATGTAAGGCTCCAAAATATAATGAAAATAAAGAATTTTTTTTAAAAAATAGTTTGTGAAAGCCACTTCTATTTTTCAGCCAGCAGTAGTTCTTAGTTGCTGAATAGAGCTCTCTCTTGCAAGCCTTATGACACAGATGGTTCATCTAAAGTAAGGGGAAGCATTCATCTCCCAGCTATGTGCAGGGGCAGATCATAAGAGAGAAAAATGGTTTACTTTAGAAAATGGGAGTAATGGAAAGTCTGTCCATGTTCACTTTTATTTTGCTCTTGTTCCTTTTATTTCTGATGTAAGGAGCATTGTAGTGAGTGCTGTGTGTCATTGCTCTTTGGGATGCTGGAAATAGAATAGGAATTGTTCCAGCAAAAGAGCTTAGAAATTATAGTGAGTGTGTTTGTGAAAGAGGAGTTATGTCTGTTTATTATTCTGTCTTCTTTTGAAGAAGAACAGAGCTGTCCTATAATCTCTTAAAGTTAAACTCTTTTCAAGCTCTTTCCAGAAAAGTATTTCTGATTTTATTGTAAATATGAAGTCCAGGGTACTGTTCTGTACTTAAAACAAAATAATGGTCTGTTATTTCTAGATGGAGAAAGTAGTGAAATAACCTGTAGGCTTGTTTAATTTCTGTCTGTGCTGTAACTCAGCAGTGTCAGACGAAGCGATATTCCGAGTGCACGGGTTTAGCTGAGTGGTTGATATTACGTTGCAGATTAAAATCACAGATGACAGGAAGACCTACAGGTTGCTGTGTGTACCAGCAGCAGTCAGAGACTTCAGCTGACTTTTACATATTAAGTAGTTCATGTGAGTGGGTGGGCTTTGTGGGCAGAAACTCTCCCAGGACTGAGATCTCACTCGATAATCTGGCTCCACATATAAAAATGCTAGCCACTGGAAACTTCATCCAGAGAGGGACTTTTAATTTTCTTTCTGGCTTTCCATCTACAAAGCACATACCCTTTTCCTCCCATCGCTCACAGTCTCATTCCTCATCAGCATAATTCACTAAACAGATTTGTTGTGGATTTGTTTTGCAAGACTTCCCATAATTGACATGAGTACATGAACAATAAATATCTTAATTAGACTGCTCTGATCTGTTTTAAGTTTCGGTCTCCATTAACTTCACATGTTGCTGCACCCTGACCAGAATTAGCCAATGTTATGGCCAAAAAATTCCTAATCCCAATGTTCTTTGGGATTAGGAATTTTTGTGGAAATCCTCATTGCATTTACTATAAAGATAGTTTTATGCTGTGGGATTTTACTACTCGCCGTTCAATCTGCAGTGCAAGGTGCCTAGTCTGCATTCAACCTAGAAAAGTGTGAAGAAGAGTAGTAGTAATTTAGAGGGAAAAAGTACTTGTATCTGAACAAGGCAAGTAAAGCCATTATAAACTCTGCTGAGGCTGAACTGAATAACATGAGTCATTTCTCAGCAGGGACTCTGTGATGTACACTGAGCATGGGAATGCTCAGGCTGAGAAAGCTTGTTGCAAATACCTGGACTCAGAAACGTTGCAAGACAAACCTTTACTAAATGTATCATGAGTTAAAAAAATAACAAGACAAAACACCACCCTCAAGCAAAGCAAACCAAGGAAGCAGAATGATGACTGACAGGTGCCCTTCATCAGGCATTCTCAGGTATGGCTGTGAATCACCAGTGGCCCAAGGACTCCTTCCTGGAGGTTCATGAAAATACTTTGGTCACCTGGGGTTGGATTTTTGGTTTTCAGCTTCTAAATGCAATTAAAATAGAAGAAAAATAGAAGGAAGTATCTCCCTCTTGCTCTGATTCTGGCTGCTCACAGCACAGCCAGCAGGGAGGGAGGAGGGAGCAGACAAGTCACACCAGGCTGTGTCAGACAGCCCTGTGCCATGGAGAGGTGCAGGAGCTCTGGCTTTGCTCTGCAACGTTCTGGGGGCAGGGATGCAGCTGAATGTGTTTACTACCTCTGAAAAGCTTGCCTGTTTCAAAAAACTAATGGTATCGAGTGACAAGATCCCATTGCAAGACAAAATACTTATGCCACTTAGGTTTTATACACAATTCCTACAAATATTTTTATATGACTGTTGTAATTAAATACAAATATAATAAATATTTTCCTTGACATTAAGAGAATTATTATTTTATCAGAATTACATGTGCTTCTGGTGTATGCACAGTTATATTAATTAATATCGACTGTGAAATTTGTATTGAAGAAAAAGTTGTTAAAAAAAAACAACTAATGCAGGACAATTAATGTTTTTATATTTGATAGAGGGATAGTGCAGCAAAACAGGTGCCTATCTGAATAGTTAACAAGACCAATACCAAGGAACAACAGCTCCACAGAATCCTGCCAAATAAAAATAGCACGGAACTCTAATGCTGTACAAGAAGTTCACTGTGTAAAAAATTTGCTGTGTTTTCTATAGGAATTGAGCTGAGCATCTACAGCTTGAACTTTAGGTATATGGACAAGCAGTCCTCAAATAGCACTCACAGACAGTGCAGAGGGGGTGGGTGGTTTGTAGGTTGTCTTGGAGTTGGGCAGTGACTTTTAATGGATTTGTCACATATACGGCTTCAGCTTTTTTGTTAAGGGAATGGAATAGAAGAAGAAGAAAGGAGGGTAGACTGAACATGAAGAAATTTGGGGTTATTCTCATCTTTATCATGCATTTTCTGCAGGCCTCAGGGCACAGATAAACTTCAGCAGCTCTGCTGTGACTGCCCAGGTATATCCTTGCACAGTAACAATTAACAAGGTTAATTGAGATAGTGGGAAACCTTTTAAGAAGAGAAACTCTGAGAGGTCTTCTTTCCACCCACATTAACTATACTCCTGTGTAAGCTGATTTGTGGAAAATTACAGTTACCAAGTGCTGAGTAAATTTGTTCCAGATTTGTGGGTTTAGAGTCACATCTCAGCATCAAAACAAATTTATACAAGTCCTTGAAATTAATCTTATCTTTAAAATTTATCAGTAGTATACTTAAAAACAAAGTGGTTCTGTAAATTCATTAGGCTGTACTGGTATGAGTACTCCTATGTATGATAATCTGTTGTTTATGTAAATAAAAAAGAGATTTCATAGCTTATTTTTACTCTGCCCTTTAAAGTAGAGATAAAAGCAATCATTTTAGGGATTCTGAATTTACTCACTGAAGCCCAAGGATATCCTGTGATGTGCTACCACAGCCTTTCTTGAAAATGGGAAAACCTACAGAAAATTCTGGTGTCTTCACAATAAATTTTCTGAACAAACATGCGAGGGGTTCAATAATGCAAAAAGAAAAGAACATGCCTGCAATTATTCTGCAATGAATTCAACATGAGCATTAAGCTAAAATCTCACTTTTCAGTGTGAACCAATTGTGTCTGCTCTTAAATACCACATACACCCTGCAAAATAGTGTTTAAGCACATTGCAAATAGTACTTTTGGTCTGCGCCTTGTTTCCACCTGAAATAGTCCAGCTAAAGGAGAAGTGACATAACACCTCAACTCCTTCTTACATGCACACAACAGTGAATTACTTGAAGACTGATCTTTGAGCTGGATTCCTTCAAGCCTTTGTGAGCAGTGATCTTGAATTGCTCACAGAGCTCCCATTGTGGACTCCTTTGCAGGAAAGTTGAACAGTAATGCCGTGTGAAATCCCACAGACCAATGGGGTAATGCCCCATTAAATTAAATGACATCACAAACCTGAATAACACTCACACCACCTAAAGCCATCAAGATACTGACCATTTAGGAAAACCAGAAGCTAGTCAATTCTGTAGAACTTTCAAGTTCTTATTTCTGATTATGGCAAGATACTAAAAAATTTTTATAGTCTCTGGATTATTTCATGAGGATCATGTATCCATGAAACATGCTATAATTAGATATTCATGCCTTATTGCAGAAGTGAAAATGTGTTAAAGCTATGGATGTGCAGACTCTGGGAGGAGTGCCTTAATTCATATCCCTTCACCTCTTGATGCAAGGCTACCTGGATTTCCCAATCCATCAGCAAACGTCACTGCATTATTGCTCATCCTTTGCAAGTTCCAAAGGCTAAATCCAAGGAATTAACGTGAAACTTTGCCTTAATGATTTTTCTGCCAGCCTGAGCAGATCCAAGAAATGGAAGATTTCACATGTTTCAAGCTCAAGCAGGCAGGAAAACACATTTCCTCTAGATGCTCAGTTAAAAAGCTTTTGCTTTATATTCAGTTGTACATGCAGAGTTGCCCAAATGCTTCTTCTCAGTGTCTATTAAAAAAAAAAAAAGCCTCACAGGTTTGATTTCCTAGTGAGTTAATTAGCATTTGGAGACTAACAGAGACATTTAGCAGTAGAACACAGTACTTGGATAAAAAACAACTATTCCTTCTGGCACAGAGGCAAAGAATGACAGAGAACCTGAGTACATAAGAATGGCAAGTAGTATTTCAAACACTACTAATAAAATTGGCAAAAGAGAGACAACAGAAGATTTTCAGAACCAGTGGGATGTGTAGCACTTACTCTCAATGTCAACAGATTTGTGTGCTGTAATTAAAAAGTGATAAACCAAGGTCTATGAAGCTTTCTGTTGAGAACATTTCACATTCAGTGGTGCATTTGAGGTTTAAATTCAGAGCAAGCCACGCATGGAATTCTTCAGGGTATGCAGACAGCTTTACACTGGGGCTGTCTTCATACCGGTCTCCGCACATGGGCAAAAAGGGTGCTAAGCCCATCTTCCTCAGTTGTGTTTAGATGCAACTAGTAAGTAATCCTCATACGCCTAGTCTTGTTTCACAAACCTAATTTCTACGAAAATAGGTTTTAGCTCAGGAAAATGTTTTGCTACTCTCGCTCCTGATTACCATCATTTGTAACTTAATCAGCGAATCACAAGTAGTGAAAAAAATATCTCCCCTTATACTGAAGGAAGTTCAAATTTATCTTCTCAAATCACTATTATCCATCTGGAAAACAAGTAAATTCTGATCAGTCTATCAGACATATTTAGTAACATCTGTTTGTTGCAGACACGCCTCAGATCTTAAGAAGTTTAGGCAAGAGTTTGCTCATTCCCATTAACACACTCCTTCCACGTTGCTTAATTTGCCTGGAGGCTTGAGAATCTGAAAAAACTTCAATTGAAGTCAAACAAAAATTTTTCATTACCTCCATTGGAAAATTAATCAGGTACTTGGTCTGCAAATAACATGGATCTAGACATAATCAGTCATATTCTTTTTCCAAATTGCTATTTACCATGTCCTGTGACTAACTTTTAAATTACTTGTATGAGAAACAATATTTGAAAAGGTTGTGATATAATAAGCCAGACTATTGACATTTTTCTGGAATGGTTTTGAGCTCAGTGGTTTTCAATTAAAAATATGATCCATATCAGCTCAGTAAATACACTGAGTCACACATGTTAGGAGATTATTTAAGTAGAATACAGTGAGCACCCTATAGAAAGGGTCCTCTCAATACCAAAATGGGTTGCAAAGATTTAAGAGCCTGTCTTAGGACACACCAAATACATACACACAAACAAATAAGAACAGTGACATAGATCAGTGATCCAAACTCTCCCTTAAGCAGACGTTGCTGCAAATCTACCCTTTCTCCTCCTCGGCTCCTTGTGTAACCTGCCAGGTGCTTCACCATTTCCCCCTATCCAAAAAAGCCAGACAATTCCTGCATGCAGTAACACAACAAAAAGAATTAAATTCTAATATTTAATGGCTCACTGATATTTGGAAACTTCATTCATGAAGTGTTGGAGGAACCATGTCCTGAGTCACATATGGCACAGGAGGGCTGGAGGAAAGAGGAACAGATATCTGAGGTTTACTTCAACAAAATCTCTGCTCCACAGGACCTTCATTGGCTGAAGGACAGCAAACAGCCCTGCCAATACAAACAATCCTTATCCACTCTGCAATGCCAACCTGAGCTCAGGTTCAAGGGACAACCGCGCCTATAATGCCATCTTAAGAAACAATAAATAACCAGGAAAAGAAGATAAAGTCATTCATGAGTATAATGCAAAACACTACTTTCTTTCCTGAGAAGAGCAAAATTTAATTTATGCTTGTAAGAAATCCTTGCACAGCAAAGAAGAATATACCAGCACTCGTCCCTGTCAGAACTGTTTGCAGTCCGGCCACCAGCACAGAGAGAGCCAGAGATAACATTCTTGGCAAATGTCTGTCCAAATGACTGGGCCAGTTATCTAATGCAGCCCTTACCCTGACCAATTTGTTAGCTTCAGTGTAGCATGCATCCATCTCCAAGGTGGAACCCACCAAATTGGATCAATCACATAAAATCTGTAGTTGTTTTTTGTTGATAGGGGTTTATTTATCTTTTAATACTGTCAATTAAATCATTAACAACAAATAAACCATCACGCATTCCAAGTTAATACTGAAATTCAGAGAAAAATATCACCTGCTTCTGCAGCTTGTCATTTGGAAAAAATAACACATGTTCCACTAACCAAGAGGCACCGCCAAAATTATTAATCAGTAAGACTGAAATCCCCACAGCATCATCTTTCTGCCAGCCTTTCCCCAAGACTTAAAATTGTGAGATGTCTGCCAGAGAAGTAACATAAAATGCTGCAACACAAGTAAACAAAACACAGTTATTCCATTGAAAAGTTCAGATGTGTTTTTCTCCTCTCTAAAATACTGTTCATATGTATATATATACACATACACACATACATACATATATATATGTATCTTGGCTCAATACTTCTTAATCTCTTCAGCCTGTGTTATCCCCCTGCTTCTTTGCTTTATCCAGCTAGGCAAAGCTTCAAGGAAAGAAAGGGAGCGTGCAATTCAGTCACAGACCACAGGTATCCCTGCAATATCTTTCCATAGGCCTTTTCTCAGATGTTAGCTAGAAGGTTTCAGGTCCTGCTCCACACCTGATTACAGAAATTATTTCCCTTGATAAAAATAAAATTGTACAGAAAATCATCCTTTATTCTAATGGTTCATTTTCCAAAGCATCCAACTCACATGCAACTCATTTATCAGGGCTAAAGAAAGGGAGAGGAAGGAACCGTGGACTGGGAGCCAATACACAAATGTAAGGAAAAACCTTTTTGCCATTTGTGCAAAGATTGGGTGTAGCTCAATAATCTTAATTCTGTAGGGTCTTAAACAGTGATAACAGCTGAATAGCTTCTTTTCAAACTCTTTAAATTTTAACTCTGCACTTCCAGAGGCATTATCAGTACTAGATATTGGTTTTACTAGCAAACTAAACCAGCAAGTTAGCACTTTACTTCTTTCACCTGGCAATAGACTCAGGCTCAGTTCTCTCACTGGCAGGATTTCAGGAGAAATATTTGCATGTGGGCAGGAAGTACATTTTAATCTTGCATCACTGTTCATCTTTGAACAAAGCATCTAAGCACAGGAGTCAGCCTTCAATCCACCACTTAGAGAAAATTCCCCAAAGTGCATCACAATGAGGTTTTTAAGTCTTTTGAAAGTCAGTGTTAAAGACATAGACCTTAAACAGATCTCAAATGTGAAAAAAGAAGGACATATGTATTGTTAAATGTAGGACTGTTGGAAAGTTTTTACAGACAAAATAACTTACCAATGAAGAGATCCCAAAACAATCCCATGAATAGCTGAAATCTGTGTCAGTGTAGGGCAGGATTTTGCAAACCTTCATTCGGTCATTTATTCCCTCTCCACCAGCTGTGATAATTCTGAAAAGGATTGAATTCACATGGTACTGAATAGTTCTCTGTCCTATAGAAATGTCTGTGGGTTATCTGAAGCAATACAATTACAGTCATTGCAATGAGGAAATAACTTTGTGGTTCTTTATACATAAATGAACTTTAACTATAAAACATTCATTGTAATTTTTGTTGTCATTGGAGAAAAGAAAATCAACTTTTACAAAATGCCTGTTTTAAATCAAAACCCAACTGCTGCTGGTTTTAAAGTTTCATTTTCTCCAATTTATAAAATCTGAGATGAATCCCCACAGACTTTACCAACAAGGGGTAAAAGGTGTATAATCAGTCATATATCCTTTGCTTTAGTTTTATTACAGAAATCCATTCTGATTTTTTTAAACATATATGATATTCTGAAGTCTATTCAAGGATTTCTACATTTTTCTTGCTTACATTTTCCACAGAGGTCCAAAATTCCCCTGGTAAGCCTTCGTGCTGGCTATTCAAAGAAGCAGGAGGCATTCTAGCTGTTGTGTTGATACCCCACCTGCAGTAAAGTGGTAGTCCCTCAGAATCAGGTGATTAAGAATTGATTGAAAAGTAGAATCCAGGAAATAAATGAACTAGTGGTCATTTTCTAATGTAAAATCATTGCCAATCAATGGAGGAAAGTTGGCTTAGCAACAGCTTTCAGAGCCTGGCTCTTCATGAATGGTAAAAATATTTAGTAGTAAACAATAAAAGCTACTCAAAAATTTCATGAGGTTGAATCATTAGCTGAATAGCAATTGCCAACAAATAAAGGTCTACTTTGTACCTGTAATCATGACAGGTTTTCAGGGACAGCCAAAATAAGAATACAAGCAAAAAAAACAAAGAGAATATTCAAAAATATGCACACCCATAGCCATTTACAGCTTGTTGCTCCTTCAGATAGTGGAGCTAGAGGAGCAGCTATTCACAGTTCATTTACTAGCTCTGAATGTGCTGGTAAAGTTAAAGACAAACCAAGGCAGAAATATTGAATATAAATTCTTTGTTGTGACCTATAAAAAACAACCCATTGCTCTTTGATATTTTCAGTAGTGGAATAATTCAGATCACTCTTTGTAGGCTGAGGCATCAAACAGTGAAAATGCTAAGATGACTTCTTGTGAAAAGCAATCATCTCATTCCACTGAAAAAGAAAAATTAGAGTTTTTTTGAACACTTTATTTAAATTTGCCTTAAAAACAAGGTCGTTTTTAGATTGCAAAATAGTTTGCATATAATTGTTTTTTGTAGTATATACTCATGTTTGTTAGCCTTGCACATCCAAAAATCTCTGATTTAGAGCTCATAAAGATAAGCTTTTGATTGTCTGATTTTGGTTAACACTGTTTGTTTATTAAGAAATATTTCAAATCCAAGCAGTTATCTTCACCATATGACTTACCACATGTCTTTGTGCCTGCCCTTGCTCTGACAATAAAGGTCATCATAGAGACAAAGAAATGAGAACTAAAAGATATCCCAAAATCCAGTGCTCCTCCCTTTTCTGTAGTCCAGAAGACTAGGATGCCCAAAGTCCTACTCAAAAATCTGTTATCTTAATTTAAGAGTAACATGTAAGTGCTGACAATAGTTCGGTTTATTAGACAGAGCACTTTTATGTGAAATGTTAGTTAAAGAGGAGTTTCCAGCTGTAAAGGACATCAACAGAATGGGGAATATCACTGAAGTCTCAGAAAATCTCAAACCAGTGCTCTGGGACACTACAGTGCTCCTTATGCTGGTTTGTCAGTGGGAAGTAAAATCTATTGAAAATCAAACCTTCAGACTCCTCTTTTGTGCAGCCTACACCTCAGCAAATGCAAAGGCAATCAGACAAGGAAATTGTGGTGTTCTGGGATGGGATTGTCTACCCCCTTTCTTACTATAGTAGCCCCATTTTGGATAGAAAGTTCTCTTGGAAATAGGTGAAATAGATTGATACTTTTCAAAGTGTCATTTTATGGGGCTCTCATTACACTTCTGCCAGTTTTCTTTCAGGCATTTAGAAACCGAGTGATTGTTGCTAGCATCATTTTTTCCCTCAGCCAAATCTGACTGAATTTGCCAGACAGCAAAGGAAGCAGCATGTTACCAGCTCTCAGGTCATGCTATACACACATTTGTATTTGTAATACTTGCTAGATCTTAAGGGCAAAACTCTGTTCTCCTGTCTGCAATGCAGTGTTTTAGCTGCAGTGCAGATCATTTATATCTATGCTCCCTGTCCAAGTCTCAGAGAGGTCAGCCGTGATTTTGTGAACATCCCTCTGCAATTTCTTTCCACATTTTAGTGTCTCTTTCACAATCAGTGTGATTAGAGGGTGCGTATGGCCTTTCTGTCCGTGCTGGCTTGTTGCTGACCCGATGGCTCTGTTCCTGCTTTTTCCTATGACTCCTTCAGGCACGCTCATTGCTGACCCTCCAGACACCCTCCCAGCCCACATAGCTGCAAGGGCGACCTGTGGTGTCTGACTTCACCTCTTCAGTATGTTGTGGATATCAAATAATTCATGTTTTATTCTCTAATATGCCTTTGGTTCCCACTTTATAACTAAAGCATATGAGGCCAGAAATGAGCTTCTCTCCTGACGGCTGGGACAGTGCTGCACAGCTACAGGGTTCCTTCATTTTTTACCTGTCATGTTCAGGAGTGCAGGGACAGCAGGGACCTGGATGGAAATCATTAGAATAGCAGTGACAGGTTAGCTCCTTGTAATATGGTGCTTTCAGATAAACTTAAGAAAAATGATCTTTTTTGTGTGTTTTCTCACTTTCATTTCTTCCCTTTCTTCTGTAAAAAAGTGGAAGTGTAAACCTACGTCTAAAATGGTGGAAGACAGGTTTTCCTTAATCAGAGTCCTGGCAAACATCAGCCATTTTTCCTGAAATGAAAACAGACATGGTGAGGCAGGGATGCTGTTTTTTCCTCTGCTCACTTTCTTAACTCTTTTCCAAAAGGCCACTGTGATGAGGAGACCCACTCTGCACGTGGACCTGCAGGAGCCCTGTTTATTACTTGGTTTGATTTTTGACCTGACCATTGATGCACATAATTGAAAAGCCGTGTCTAAAGTGCAGAAGGAACCATTAATAAAATCGTGCCTTTTCAAGACACACTTGTACAGATTTATAGACATATATGGATATATGTACACAGGCACATTAGGCATACATAGATACACAGACACAGGCACAAAGAGTGAGAATCCTTTTGCAATCCATTCCAATCACTGCTGTTCAATACAAGAAGCACAACTCTCCCCCTCCAGGCAGTTTTTGTACGTGTCTATAAAAGATGGCTACACAGTACTTTATTTAAGTACTAGTATTGCTAGAAAAAGTGAAACAGTGGGGAATCAGAGTCAGAGAGATTTCGTCCATGAGCAGGCTGGACCAAGCTAAATGCTGCATTGCACCAACTAAAAGAGTACCTTCCTTCTGCCTGAATTTACCCTGTGCTACACCACTTCAGACAAGGAAAGGGAGTCTGCAAACATCTAGGATTATAGCCATCACTTATTCCTGTGTTCTAGTGCTGTGTGCAAGCACAGTTTCATCACCTTAAAAGACTGGTCATCCAAAAAATGGAAAAACTGCACACATATATCAACTAACTTTTAAAAGGCTTATTTTTATCCATGACATCAGCACTGCTTTAATAAAACTTAACAAATGTCAGGTATTTTCTGATATATCATGCTCCCTGAAGTGAACTCTGTGATCAAATGCTTTGCTAAAAATCTCATTGGCAGCACTAAGTTTTAATTAAATTCTTTTCTAAAGATCAACTAATCAATTTTTTTTTGTGAATACTTAGGTATGCGGGATGTTTCAATAATTGGAAATTGATCACCGAAGCTATATATTATTGTTTCTTTTTATTCCTGGTTAAAAATGCAACTGGTATTGGTATGAATTGGTGCTCTTGCAATTTTTTAAGTTTTCCACAGCACTCAGTCATGGGTGCTAGGAAATGAGTTCCTGTAAATGCTAATTTCAACAGAGTATGACTGCATGAGAACATAAATATAACATATAAAAGACTGGGAGCCCAAACACAAAGTTCATTGTGAAATTACTTCTGCTAATATTACAGAAAGCTTTCTAAAGCAAATAGAAAAATCTAGAATGAAAAACTTGAGCCTGTATTTTGCACACGGTGCAGTAACAAGAGTGATCTATTTAGTAAAAAATCCCAGGAAATATATTACAAAGAGACCTTTTATTAATCTCAACAAAGAGAGAAGAAAAGTCTGCAGAATTCCACCAAAATGTTCAAAACAAAACCAAAAGAACATGAGCTGAGAGCACCCTCTTCTGATCATTATTTTTTTCTTCAAGTTCTAGGTAAAATATGTTCTGCATATGTTGTAAAATTCCAGTGACCTGCTTTTTATCGGAATCACAAATATATAATCTGCTCGGGAGATGAATACAATAAATTTGTTTCAGCTACAAACTAATATTTTTATTTTAGTTGTTCTATTTGTGTGTGTGTGTGTGCAAATATGAAGCCAATTCTTCCAGTAACTCTTACCCCTTGTATGTTCCAGTTTGATTTCCATAAGGCCACCCAGGGCCAGAGGTGCAGGGGACAGGCTGATTTTTTATTTAGCTTGTGCCACCGAGAGAGATTTAAATTCAGGTAAAAAAAAGAAAAGAAAGCCAATCTGATTCTAAAAGAGTGTGTTTACAAAGATTTACAAAGATGAAAGAAGGAACAGAGGATGGAGGACAAGCAAGAGCAAGAAGAATATTAGGAATATAAATATTTTTCTATAACTGTACCAGCATCGTTTTTACAGTATTCTCACTGAGAGGAAGCTGAAGACATAAATTTTAAATCTCACAGTAATTCAGAGGAAAAAAAGGAAAGAGAGCAGTGCCTCTGACCTTGTACCTCACTTTCAGTCTCTGAGGACTGGAGAAGAGAAGTAACTCATGAATATTAGAGCTAATGAAGCTTGATTTTCTCCAGGTTTTTGGTTCAGTGTTGATTGACTCTCATGTCTGGAAGATGTAAATTGTGAATGTAGCTTGTTCTGCATCTGAGGCACTTTGATGTGCCCTCTTCAGTGTGTATTCTCTGGGATTTAAAAAGACTCCAGCTCATGCTGTAGTATTTTTCTCAGTAGGAACCTCTCAGAAGTCTCTCTGACCTGGACATTTATTTACATAAATCTTGTAGGAACAGCCTGTCTCTGAGATTTCTGTTCCTTTATCATATTTCACAAAAATACAACAACGGGTTCAAAAAATTGGATAGCATGGACTAGTGGGCGGATATCTATTGATACACCTAACTTCTAATTAATTCTCTGAAGATTTTCACTAGACAGCCCTTGATAGGCAGAGGTGTGTGGAGCGGTTCCCCTTGGTGTAGGGAGTGATTCAAATCACAAGTGAAGCCCAAAGAGGCAAAGGGAGTGATCAGCCATGCCAAGAGTGTCCCGCAGCGCAGATGAAGCGTTTGGGGGTGAGTGATCCCATCTCTCAGCAGGAGAGGCTGAGGTACCAGCATGCACTCCCAGCATCACACAGATTGGAACCCAACAGAAAGGAAATTGGAAGATACAGGCACAATCCTATTATGTGATAAGGAAACCAGGGTGGATAGAGACAGCACAGAGATAAGAGGGTCATGAAAACTAACGGAGCAATTTGGATCTGAGAAAGTGGATGCACTATTCACCAGATGCAGTCAGCCACACTGGATTGCCAGATGAGGCTTGTCCTTGTCAAAATGCAATAAATTAGCCTCTTCAGCTTTCTCTACATTTAAGGTTCTGGCATGAACCACTTTAGACAAACATAGATTGATGGCTGAAGTATACACAGGAATGACACAGGACCAGGATGATGCTGAAATATCATTAAAATTGATGATTTTGGCTTGTTCGTCTGTCATCTTTAGTACAGCATGGCAGTGCATCTGGAGACCTGACATTATCACAGAACAATGTAGAGCCTTCTGGGAAGGAAAACGCTGGAGCTGGAAGACAGGCATATGCAGAGATGCAAAACATCCAGGAACAGCTTTTGATCCTGCTGGTAAAGAGCTGTGTTGTAATTCCAGGTATCTGACAGGAATGAAATCCAGCTCAGGCTGCTGCGTGCACTTGCTTACAGAAACAGTCACCTACAGCTGGGCTGTGGAAACAAAGGGTCAGGCACTGTCCAAGTCTCTTTAAAAGGTAATGTGTGGCAACCCAAGACAAATGCAACTTTGAGTTATTGGCCCAGAAGTGGTAATTTAGAAACTGGGATTTTGGATTGTTAGAGTAGAAACAAAGGAATTGGCTCTTCTTCCTTTTGGATTTCTACAGAATCATAGAACAGCTTCTATGAAGGAGGCCTTAAAAATGATAGAATATTCAGCTGGAGCTGCACAGTAGGAATGATCAGCCATAGAGAATCTTTACCATTACCCAGCAGCTTGAATGTGCTGGAAAGGACAGTAACAGAATGAGGAATTTGCATTTTTGAGTCTGGCCATTTGTTACACCTGAAGTAAGAACAGTAGCATATGCAAGAATATGTGGGTTGGAAATGGTGCAGGGTCAGCCATGTAGTTGGCATCCCTAAGGAGTCCTCTGCGGAAATTATGGAAATCTCCAAAGTTATCTGTTCTTATTACCAGGCTTCACAAAATGTGGACCAGCACTACATGAAAAGGTTGTTCAGTAGAATTAAAATTATCCTGGGGCATAGGGAGCCTCAGACTTCAAAGTTTCTAGTTATTTGCAAATCATACTTTAGTTTTTTTATTTTAATGAAAAAAATTACAAGGCTCTCAGAATCTTTCATTATGAAAGAACTTCAAAAAGTAATGATACTTGAGCACAATACTTAGACAAAGATGATAAAGGATAAAGGGGAGAGATAACGCTCAATCTCATATCTTCCTGATAAAGAAGCAGAGAGCAAAGTTTGATTTGTATTTACCTAGTTAAAAAATTTCTTCAGACCTAATCTGCTATATTATTATTTTGAGGTCAACACTGTCAGTTATATTCTCCAAAATGCACTGAAGGGTTATGAAGGTAAGCAAGGATTGGATTGGATCCCTGCAGCCAACACATATATTGAGCATAAGGAAGATTTTCCTATCGATCTTTTCTTCACAAGCATGGAAAATACCACAAAAAAAAAAAAAAAAACACAAAAATGACAGTTGTATTCATTAGATATCATCCCAAATATATATTGCTGTGAATGGAAAGCACTTTGATTAGGACTGACTTAGCAACACACACAACAGAGTTCGGCATATGAGTCTAATGGATCAGCATTCAAATGCGTATAATGAGCAGATGGCTCCTGTGGAAGAGACTAATGCAGTCGTTCTGGTCACCTTGTACTGGCACTCATTCAAAGCAGGCGCTCGATAAACCAAGACTGGAAGTGGACCAAAATGAATTGGCTTCTAACAGAACTGGGACATAGAAAAGGAGGAGACAATCCCTTCTCCTCTCTTTTCCGAGAATGTATGAGTGCTTGCAATGCCAGCTTTGCCCATAGTGACCAATCTCACAGGTTTGTTACTGTTTCTGAGATGCAACATCATTAACTTCAACACGAGGATCAGGGGCACTGACAAGCTGAGCATGTCAATATGTAATTCAGGTTTGAACTCCATTTTATACTTCTCATGTTAATTTTTTTCTAATTTTGTCAGCTTGTTCTACGTCCAAAGTGGCCAAGCCCCAACTAGAACCAGAGCTGCTATTCTGAATCCATTCCTGATCTGAATTCAAAGCAGAAAGATTAAATTCCTCACCTTTACAAGAAATCAAATAAACCTGGCACCAAACCTTTTCATTGTCTAGGTTCCAAAGTAACCTGCTACAGCAAGGAAAACAACAGTAGTGGATATATTTGTGCGTTTTTACAGATGAAGTTATCCAGTGGTTATAACTGGATTAAACTTAAATGCAGAGCAGAATTTTCAAAATTAATCAGGGTCATGGTTTGTGCGCACACGTGATGGTGCTAAAACCTTCTGGGGTTTCTTGTCTTCTGAAGTTTTGTCTGGTTTTGATCTGGAATAGGAAAATAGGGTCCATTCCAATTTGGAAAGAAACCCAGAACCCAAATTATATAAGTAAACTCACATCATGAGACTGAAATGCCCCCAGATACCTCCTTTTCCTTCTGTTTCTGAGGATGGAAAGTTTGACAGCCAGATGGGACTGGGGAAGAAAGATGCCTCCAGATGGAAAATGATGAAAAGCTGAATTTGGCAATATTAAAGTGGACCCCTGGTTTTAATTATAAAGTTATAGAATGAGTGATGGCAAATCCATTACAGAGTTTGAAATTATGTCCAGCTTATCTGCTTTAAGCACTGTCATGCACCCACAGCTCCACATGAAGAATCCACTCCAGTTTTCAGCTCTCAGGTTGAGATGGCTTGTTCTTGCAGTGACCTGTTAATCGGCCCAGAAGACTCTCACAGCTCATCTTCCCACCTTTTCAACCAGCCCTCTTTCAAGGGAAATCTTCCAAAACATTGAAACTGGCTTTTAAAATTATCTTGATCTCTGTGACAAGTGTTAGCAGTATGCCAGTGAATTACCTGGGAACATTTATTTAGGATTCATAAATCTTTAAAGGGAAACTGTTAATAGAGACGCTATTCTGCCCGCCTTGAAATACTGAGGTGCTGTAATATTTTGATTTGAAACATTATAACCTGCAAGAGAAAACCTTGACAGAAGGATAGAAAAATCATGCTTAAAACACAAGATATTGCAGTCATGAAGTTACTTTGTGGGCGGGCAGACGATGTTCAATTTCAGTGGCTAAAATGGTGTAAAAACAGTCAGGGTTTGAGAAGCCTGAACTTCAGTGTGAAAAATAGTCCACCTGACAATGCTGTCCTGCCTGACTTTAATTAATCTGTCACTACAAACATGACCTAGTTACCACAGTACAAATGTCAGCTTGTAATAGCTTTTCCCTAGAGTCCTCCTTAACTAGCATTTGCCATTTACATTTGCTCGTTCGATGATGAAGAGCAGTTAATGAGCTCCATCTACTGCTGCAGAGAGTGAATTGTTCCCCAGCACCTCCCCAGGCTGCACTGGGAGAGGTGTTCCAGGCACCCTGCTGCACCATGCCACTGGCAAGGGCTCTTAGCAGAGCATTCACCTCTTTCTGTTTCTTGTTCTGTTGTTCTGTCATCACCTTTACTGTTATGTGGGTTTTCTTTAACCTATAATCTCTTAGGTAATTTCATTTTGAATTGCAGGGTGACAACATGGGGCATATTTTTTTCTTTTTTTTAACATATTTTCTCTTGCAAAAAGGCGTAACAGTTCTCTTAAAATAATTAGCACAAAAAACTGAAGAGGCTTACAAAGCAGGAAAGTTTATTTAAGTTACTGTTGCACTCTTAATAAACAAGGCTACTGTGCTGAAGATGGGCACTCAGATCAATAGATGGATGTCCTTATCTTATGCTTGCCATATGTGCTGACTGGAGTATTTAGCTGGGATATTTAGTTGTTTGTGTCTTAAAAGAAATTATCTTACAGTGATTTAAAATGCCTTCTTTGTTTATGAGAGGGTTAATGAATACCTGTTCTAAAATACCACCTTTCTTAGTATTTCCCTCTTGTTTTAGGTGAGATATTTCAAATAATCTCAAAGTATCACAACTGGCATCACAGTAAGCAGGCTGCAGGAAATACTTACCTAAAGCATAGCTGAATCGGAAAAATACCAGATACTTGATGAAGTGGAAAGGTAGCAAGGATTAATACCTTCGTATGTCTAAAATCTAAAAAAGGAATAAAATATTATATCTGACTAAATATCTCAGCATAGGATTTTATTTTCATAATGCTTTTCCATTAAGAAAACAATATCAAAGACCTTGCTAAGGTTGGAGGTGTTTTTCTAGTTTGCACAATGCTTAAACACCTCTGAGATGGCTGCTGAATCAATCCAAAGACCAGGCTTGGAGACATTCCACAAAGGAAGGAAAGTTATCCCTCAGGCTGGCTGCCACCTTCGGATCCGTGGAAAGCAGGGAGCGTCCTGCTAACAGCAAAGCAAACTACGTGAGGATGCATCATCAGTTCCTGTAGTAACCCCCTTCACCTGCCTCGGGCCCCTCATTGCACATCTGCCTCAAGTGATCCCAAAATACGACATTTCCAAATCATGAGTCTGAGAAGGTCTCTGATTAGAAAACATTAAAACTGAAGTAAGAAACTCAACTATCCACCAGAAAATGGTTGCCAAAAGTCCAAGGTCTTTTCATCGGATATGAAACCAAAGACATTTTCATTGCCTCAGCCTCAACTTTGGCCCCTGGTCTTAGCACTGAAAGAGCCATCCCTTTCTCTAATTTTCCTCTGAGCTGTAGTGTTCAGTGAATTGTTTGTGAATACTCCTTACTTAGGGGAGCCTTTCTGACTAACTCCAAGGGATTTGGGGGTTTCTAGGGACAGAAACTATGTTTGAACAGGATAATTCAAATGCTGCTCTTCATTCTTCATACACCACACTGGAAATCTGTTGGGAACATCGTTTACAACAAATTCATATCGAACCAAGTTTTATTTTTGAAATTAGCAATTAATGCAGAATTATGCACAGCAAAATAATAAATAATCTGGCTGTGCTGTCAATTCTTTCATGAAAACACAGGGGACTTCAGTGTCTAACGCTGCTTACAATTAGCCCATCAGTGGGAAAACAGACTCTGTTTTCAGCTAGTGCATTGTAAATAAAATTGCTCAGACCTTTAACAGCTTTTAAAAATACTATTTAAGGTGAATTGTCTCCAAATTAATTGGAAGCTACAAAACTCTAAATGCTAACTTCATGCTTGCAGTAAATGTAAATCCCATATTAACACGACAGGTAAGTATTTGAAAAGAACCAGGAACTATGTAAACTTCAAATTTAAGAAACTAAGTACAAAGATTTAACAGTTATCTTCTGCGAATTTTATGGGAGTAAGAATTGGAAAGAGATCTGAGAGTCCAGTTTTATGCCTCCAAGAAAAAAATGTCATGCAGCCTGCTCCTGAATAAAGGGTTTAAGGTTAAATATTCAATAGCAGAATGTTAAATAAAAAAATAGGATATTTGGGGGGCTGTTCATTAACACAGGGAGTCTTAGTTTGATTTCTTGAATGTATTTACTTTCATATGAAAGTCAGAATAGCCACAAGGTACCAAGAGGCACTAGACTGTTCTTGAAGTTGCATTGCCTCAATTAGCCTTGCAAAAGGCATTACTAATAATGGCAGAGAAACAAATTTTCAGTAGTCAACCTTCAGAAAATAAAAATACTGAGGGGATTTTAGTGACCTAATAATTGTCTACCAGTGTGCAATGATTTTTATGGATTTAGATGGGAGCAAGGGCAAATCTGTCTGACATTGGTATTTTGCACTTTCATCCTTCTTATGTAATGGTGTTCCTCACAGGCAGCACCCTGGTGAAAAGCTGTGTCCCAAACTGTCCATGTTAGGGGAGCTTTTTGATGCATCTCTGTGTGTGCAGTGAGTCTGATCATCAGAAATGCCAAGATACACAGTGTATAAAAGCACATGCACACATTGATACATAGATATGCAACAGATCCATATATTATTGTCAGGAAAAAGTCATAGTAATAAGCGCCTTTAAACTTCAATGCTGCAGTGTAGGAGACAGGTTTGTAATATCTGTCACTGAAGTAACCACTTGGAAAGACTGTTATGGTTTTTCATCACCTGTAACCGTTTTCTCATGTGGGTCATCATTTTATCTGTGTAAAACTTTTCCTATTTTATCAAGAGCTATCGCATATCCAGGGTTTTCTTTTCTATTCAAGAAGTTTTCCACCTTTATGTGAAATTTTTTTAACTGCATGTGGTTCAAGAGGATTTACTAAGCTGAAAATTAAGCATATCAAAATTTTCCTCTGCATAGTAGTTACCCAGGCAGCTGTGACGGAGCAGAGAACAGAGTACAAACGTCAGGATAAATTGCCATATTCCATTAAGGATTGGTGAACAACTAAAGCCTCACTCAGGGAAATACATTTCTCTGGATGCAAACCTTTTGGCTCCAGTGCATTTCTGTAGTCTGCCCTGCACTCACTGAGAGAAGCCATTGATGTCTATGGGAATTCTGTCTAAAGATATAGAGGAATTTAACACATATTTGTGACCTTACAAAGATGAACAGATTTTTTGGTTTGTGTTGGTAGCTCATCTTCAAAACTGTTTCTTGCTACGTAGCAAAACCACTTTGATCTGCAATTAAACATTTTCTTACATAATCTGGAAAATGTATGCATTATTGACAAAACTAGAAGGAACTGAGTACAGAAAGCAGAAAAGGAAAGCAATATTTCATTTTATTTTTATATTTATTCAATGGAGTTCAGAAACAAGTATAATATAACTCTTATTTTACAAAGTTGACCATTAAATATTAAAAAAAGGACTTATTGGCCTCCAGTAAGTAGTTTCATATGGGACATGCATGCTAATAGGAAGCCAGTTTTGGATGACAGACATTTAAAAGCAGAAAAGTGAGTGAACAAAGTTTTCAGACACTTGAAAAGATAGCATGTCCTTTCATATCCCTTTATCCAAATGTAACTTCTTCCTTTTCCTGCAACTTCCCCTCCCATGTCCACTTTCTAAACTTTAAACTAATATTACAAAACAAAATATTTAGAAATACAAATAATACACCCAATAAAGTACATTAATTATGATGAATGATAACGGGAAAGAGAATCTGGCGTAGTTGTCTATGTGGTAAGGATTTTTAACATGGAAGCAATCAAAGATACAGAAAAGTCTTTTCATTACCGACATTGCTGAACCACACACACTGTGTTGACTTCTCTCCCTTTTTGTGCCAGTGCTGGTTTGTTTGCTTTTGTTTGCATCAGTCTTGTTCATATTGTCAGGGGCACTGCAGCTGTTTGTCACTGCTGCCAGGACTCCATTCTTCTCTTCTTCATCATCATCATCAATAATCTGATAGGGAACAGAACAGCAGGTACTTAAGTGCATGTTTCATCACCTGTTTACTTTAGAGCTGCAGAAAATGGAATTTTTCTTATGACTCCTTCTCTGTCTCGCTCCTTGACTTCAAGGACAAGCACTTACATGCGCCAGACAGCTCCTTTCAGCTCTCAAAGCCTCCATTTATGGGGAAAACATTGACTTAAGCAACACCGTGCAGCAAAAACTTTTAAAAGACTGTCAAGAAAATCTGGATTTGTTCAAATATGGACAAGGAACTTTACTTAAGATAGCAGCAAATCCCTGAAATGCACAACAGTAAACTGTCTTCTTCTCAGGGCAAATACTGTCAAAGGTGAGTGCCCAGAAAGTGTGAAAGCAAAGCCCCAGCCTGGGGATGGAGAAGGTGGGGGAGCTGCCAGACCAATTGAGCTAGTTGCACCCCAAATCAAGCACCCCAGGTTACAAGACACTCTCCATGTGTGCAACTGGCCACTTCATCCTGGTGCTTTTTGATAAAAACCAAGTTACTTTAAAAATAAAGAGAGACAAGCATCACCCACAGCTGATTTAATACTAAATAGCTTGTGATACTTTCTGTCAAGTCCTGAAACCAGTGCTTTAAGTTCAAAGTTATGCTAGGGTTAAGAATATTTTTATGTGCTTCACTGCATCAAGACAGGTCTTTGGAGAATGTTGTATAAGCCTTCTGGTGGGTTTTGTTTCTTTGATTAGAAATGGCTCAGAGCCATAAAGCTCATGTATGAAATTTTCACCCTTTGAAGTCAGTGGGTTTTCTGTTACTGACTCAGAGGACACAGGATTAGACATCAGCTGCAGCTTCAGCTCTAAAACTTCCTTGGAATTTCTGGGGTATTTAGTTTGGTTTGGGATATTGCAGAGACACCAGCAGAAACAAGCTACAAAAACTGCCTCCAATTTTGTATCTAAACTAAACCTTATTATGTATACTTTGAGGAGAGGTCATTTCAATTCAGGTAGGCATACATGTAAATTTAATTTTCTCCTGATAATTTTATTACCTCCCAAATCACTAGGTGGCATAAATGTAAGACAAATCTTAAAAAAATATTTTTTAAATGTAGAATGCAGAATCTCTTTCTTCTGACCAATCTGTTTTTTTCCATTTGCATTATGAGAAGAAACAGTTTACACAAGGACAAACTTTCGAAAGGTTGAGATGTACATCCCCATGTGCAGCCAGACAAAAAGCTCATTTAGAAATATCCCAGCTATTAAAGTCAAAGAAAGCTCATTAAGCCACCTAAGTGGTCTCCATGCCAGTACAGAATTACTCTTCTGCCCAGGGTGCATGTGTACAGCACGAACCTTGAGTCTTCTTCATCTGAAATTACTGACACCCTTGAAAATGAAAGTGGAGTCTGGACAACGTCCTCAAACTGCTGTGAATCAGTGAAGCAGAACAAATGGCGCTAGAAAAGGGATTATTACAGCTTTCCACTTTCGATTAAAAAAAATGGGATATTTTATTTGAGAGAGATAAACGTAGCTCAACACAACATATCATCCTAAAAATACACTGACCAAAAAACCTTGGTCATCCTCCACGTGGCCTCCCACACCTCTGCACGAAAGCCTGGGATAAAAATCTGCCTATAAAACATTAAGAGGATCAATCCATAAAACTCCAGTCTGAACCTTAAATAATCCCCAGGGTAGTACTAAAATTCAAATCTCAAGTTTTTACTTGGAGCTTGACTCCTTTATAAATATCTCTCTCTTCTGCTTCAAAAAGTTCAGGCAGCTGAGGGGAGTGCTGGGGATGGCAGAGGAGCCTTTGTCAGCAATGCCTGGCACTTGAAATGAGGCACCAGGACAACAGCCTAATGAATGCTCTCAGCACTTCAAAAGTTAATAAAATAAAGGAACCTGACAGAAGAGTCCAGACTTTTTTCCCCTGCTTTCATTTTTCATTACAACATCAGTATTTCAAAACCGTCAGGATTTGGGGCACTGCTCAGTGTAAGAGTCTATTTTTCTCTCAGGTAGGGCTGGCTACAAGTTGTTCAGAATTAGTTTTATTTCAGAGCATGAAAGGACATTGTGTACGTGCCACTTTTCCTTTCTCACAACTGCATGTGAGCAATTCCCAGAAGGCTGACCTGTTATTAGGCTGTTCTTGACTCCTTTCAGCTCCCCAAGGGGCAGTTCTCACTTAAGCAGAAAATACCGTAAGCGGTGCATATGTACAGGATTCTATTTGCAGTGCAACAAGGCAGGGCTCTTGCAAAACAGAGGGGAGTTTAAAGCAAAAGTGCTGTATCACATAGCTTGGAGAGAGCTAGCCTAGAAGAGAACCGTAACTGCTAGTTTATAAAAAACTGCAGTCTTATGGAGTGGGTTTATCAAGGGACTTTTTCCAGATTGTTATGGAGAACTGAGCATGATGAAAGACTGAGCTGGTTTACATTATATCAAAAAAAAAAGAAATTGTGTTGTGAATGTTCAGCTGTGGCTCCAATTTTAAATGTCATACTAGTTTTCTTCTGATGCCAGCTGTCAATGAGGAAATGGCAGCTGGCACTAAGAAGGGCTTTGTTTGGATATCAAATCGGTACCATCCAGGAAATCGGTACTATTCCAGGAAAGGTGCTGTACATCACCCAAAAAGCACTGTATGGCACCTGCTACCGTGGCTGCTGTTTATACTAAGTGAAGTGTTTGCTGACATCCAAGAGCCAAGAGAATTGAGGAAAGTTGTCACTTTCACTGGACAAAATAAAGCTGCTCAAGTTTAAAAATGTTTCAACCTAGAGTGTTGCACACCTAGAGCTAACGTGGTGCTCACAAAGACTGCATGAAGCTTGCACAGAAATACCACAGAGGCTGAACACTACTATTTTAAAATTATTTTCAGTTTTCAAACTGTTTTCTGTCCCACCTTAAAGGTGGAGGTTTAGGTAAAAGGCAGAGGAAGCCCAAGGAGGATTTCTGTGCTTTATAAGAGGGCACAATTAATGCCTTTGTACAAATGAGAAGAAACTCAGGAGAGGCAGCCTCTCCTTTTAAGCAGCCTGTTTTTCTGGAGCTGATGTGAATGGCACATTCTGCCTGACCTTCCTTGCAGCAGGTGGTTCCTCTGCTTTTGCCATTAGCTTTGAAGGTGTCTCTGTGCGTCCTGGTTCCCATGATGTGAAACATTGCAAGAGCATGGATATGATGAGCTCTTTCACCAGTTTATGTTCTAAACTGGAGATCTCAGGGGTTTCAGAAGGGTTTGATATGCTGGTGCCCAACTTCTTTAAAGAGCAAAGCAGAAAGCAAGTGAGTACAACTAATTCCTCTACAAGAGAGAGGGTGACATTTCCATTTCACCTCCTACATTTATTTACATAATTCTGAGTGCAAATTTTCTATCAGCTCACATATGGGAATAACAAACTGGGAAGTGAGATTTCCAATTAACCTGTGTCCACAAGAGAATACGATAATGAGGACAACACATTTACAGTGACGATACTCACACATAAATTGCTAAGTACCTGCTAGACAGTGACACGAGATTTTAGCTGGTACTTTTGTCCTTGTGATGTTTTTGTTTTTACAATGAGGAATGAGAAATACAAGTCAGGTGTGCTCTCCATGACACCCTGTTCAGTAAGCGGTGCTTGCCCTTGGCTACAGTAGAAAAAGGACATGACAGGCATTTTCCTTATTCTACAGAGTCTCAAGCTGATCTAGGACCAAACAACTGTTCCTTCTCTTATATCCCTATCTTTCTGTGGGCTAGAAGTGAGTGTGGCTTGCTTGCTCACTCCTGATGCCCAGCAGAAGGCAGGAAACATGCCTGAAGTGAAAGACTATTCCTTTTGGCCATTAAGCTCATCACAAAACTTTCCTTTCTCCTTTTACGGCTGCACCTCACTTCCACCCGCATTTTTGAAGTCTACAAGTTCCCATGTCCACCCCATCTGCACGCATAAGTACATGCTCCAGATGAAAGGGAATCTGACACTGGCAGGTGAAGGCAAGGCCAGTATAAGTGCCCTTCACAGATCCGAAGATGCTTAATCATCCAAGCACTGAAACACTTTACTTTCTTACCCGAACCTCCAAGCAGCTTTTTTTTTCCTACTCTATGAACAAAATGACAACCACTTACTTCACAAGATGGATATGCTCACAGGGAATTGTCACTGATGTTACCTTGCCAACAAAAATTACTTTCAGGCTTTCCACTCAAATCCTCATTCGAAATAAGTGTTTGCCCATTTGCAGACAATCCCCTGATAGATGTTGTCTCATAAAATCCACTGGGTGGCACAGCTTTGTGACCATTTTGCAGCCTTTCTCCACACATCTAGACCCAACTACAGCTTTTAACATATTCTTGTGCATTTACAGGACCTATCTTTCACCCAAACAGCCAAAATCTCATATTAATTGATGAGCTATCTAGAAATAATCCCCCTCCCCATATTGCCTGATCTTCAAAAGGTATTGAAGCTCCTCTACTTGAGCTCCTGTTTCTTGAGTCTATTGAGGAGCTTTGCTCGGGCATTTGTGATGTTCTGTTCTAATTTGGCTTAAACAGTTAACAATCTTTCTTCTTCTGGACATTTATCCCTACAGCACACAACCAAACTTCTTTCTGCCTTTTTTTTCCCTGTTATTCTCATATTCCATGTTTTACCTTTTACCTTTAATCCAGAAATTTCATAAGCTGCTTAAAATTTTCTTTTCTATCATGCACATTAGATTCAGTTCCATAATTGAAAGCTCAAGACAATAATCTTCCAGCTTCCTTGTGATTTCTTTTTCCTTGCTTATGAAAGCACTGCTACACACCGGAGATGGAAGATGTGACAAAACTTCTTCGTGAACCTGTCCTCATGATTTCAGCAACCACCAGACTCAAAAATACCTATGTTGATTTCATCCATTTTTATTTTAAGTGTATTTCACAGTATTTCAGAGTTGTGAGAAACTCTTTAGAGCCACAAAAAGTGCTGTTATAATAATGATGTAGAAGGGAAAATGGATCCCAGTCTGACTTCAGGCGCAGCTGTTGAAAGAGAAGGTGAGAGCAGAAGGCTATGGGGACCTGATACACCGAGCACACGAAGCCAGGAGACTCACTCATGTTCCATGCATGTGCTGGTTTCATAAATGGAATGTGATAAACTCTTTTTTTTTCCATATTGCAATAGGATCAAGTCACCAAGCTCAGCCTAATTTTTGAACTGCGAGTAAATGCCATTGCCTGGGAGACAAGAAGTGCCTGTGATTTTTGTGATACATCCAGAACATCGATAAATGGCCATAAAGTCCATGCCAAAAGAGTGAAGGAAGGGTGCTTCAGTTTGTTTGATCTCTTCCAAAAAAGCTCCAGGTATACAAGTATTTTTTCTTTTTCTCAAGATTATTATGTTTCCCCATCCTAATTCTAAAAAAGAAACCTCCTTAAATACATTTACCATTAGTGCTAAGATAATTCATTCTTACCAGATGTAATTTAAATCCAGTTTGTAGGACAACAACTAAATAATTAAAATACCTTTGGAAGTTCCTTTGAGCTGAGTTGATGCAGAGTGCAGAAATGAGTCACAGCATACTCTAACAGTGCTCCAAATATGAAGCTGAAGCAGATACCCAGGTACACATCAATTGCCTTAATAAAGCAATTAGCATTTGGGAGTGAAGTCCTGGCTCCCATCATCAGTGTTGTCATTGTAAGGACTGTGGTGACACCTGTGGAATGGAAAAATACATGTTCTAGTTCAACACGGATGGCAGTGAGGGCCTCTACTGCAAGGGCCCCACTGCGGGAGAGTTTTCCCTGGACCTGAAACTCCTAGGATGCCACAGCATTTAATGGGTCATGTTTTAGGAAGAAGACTTTCAAATCAACTTGTGATTATGAAGTTAAATGCTTAAAAACAGTAATGGAAAATGTTAGCAAAGCTGAGAAGACTAGAAATAAAAATGAGAGAGATTTTGGTGTCATGGAATGTATGTTTATGATTAACACATTATTATTGCAAATCTATGCAAAACTCCCTTTAAAATATTCAGATACCATTTTGCTCAGGGTAGTTGCCCACTGGCCTCATTCAATGTGAAATCCTTCTTTATTCCCTATTCTGTAGGAGTGTTTTTTCCATCCCACCTGCAGCCTGATCAAACCTGATTTGCATTCTTTCCATTCCAGAATATCCTTTATTTGAAATTAATTATATTTAATCTCTTATAATTCTCTTATTATTCATGTGCTAATTAGTATGTATCATTAGACCTCAAAAAAGCCTCACAATTCTGTCTGTGCATGCCGTGTATTTGAATATGTTTAAATTATTTCCAAAATGAAAGTTTTTTGCTTTGCTTTCAGCGGCCTCCCCTGTAAGTCTCCTTCCTGTTGCCGCCAAAGGCATTTCTCGTAGTTAAAGAATAACAAGGCTTTAAGGGGAATCCACATGATGTATTCAGTATGGTAAACCCAAAAAGTAATTCCATAAAACTCAGAAGTGTTTGCAACTTCAGGAAATGGGTGCCAAGTATGTGCAATAAAGAAGGTGTCTGAATGATCCAACCCTTGGTTTGGGCTGGTTTATCAGCTTCTCACCTATGCAGATTCTGGCTGGAACCGATGACTGGCTTATCCAAAACGATACCCAGGAGAGCACGACCAGAAGGATTGATGGTACATATGTCTCTAATATGAAATACAAGATGTTTCTCTTGAGTTCAAAATGAAACACTAGTTTTGGGTAGCGTCCTGTGGAAGAAGCAGGGAAAAAACATTGTGAAGGTACAATTCCTGGAAATATCTTTGAAATAACAACCTGTATTACTTTGGTACACAACAATGCAGTAAAAGTTTAACAAAAAAACTTGTAAAATTTAAACACAGCACCGAAAAATTCAGGTTGAAGACTGAACTGAAGGAAACAGTCAAACATGTAACATTCAGTCACCATATCCAGAGTTTTATTCAAGACACCTTGAATTGAAAATAAATGAGGATTAGTGAAGGAAAACATAAATCCATCAATGCCTGAGGAGGATGTTTCATTATATAACACAAGGCAAGGAAATTTGAAATCGCATATGGATTTAACTGTCGTTATTCATAACAATGAATGAGCTACTATATGAACTAGGGTAGTAAGGACTGTCATTTCATGAAGGTGGCACAGGTTCTTACTTTAAACTATCTCCCATATCCAGTTTATTTTGCTTTTCTTTTTATTTACTATTGCTCAAGATGTGGATTGAGGTCACTTGCTCCGAAATTGCTGACCCACCTCTTACATTCCACTTAAACCCAAGCAATAGCTTTGCATCCTCACTATCTACTTTTCCTTTGTATTAGTGCATTACAGGGCTTGTGTTGTTCTCAGGAGTGTCACTGTCGTGGCACAAATTATTTGCTTCTAAGTGAGTGATTTCCAGAAGATGAACTTTTTGGATCACAGAGTCAAATACAGAATTGTGTTTCATGAGGGGACAGCACACCCATAAGCAAAGCCTGAATTTGTATCCAGCTCACTGAGCAGAATTTGGCTATGTTGAAGCACAGGATCTGAAATTGTTACCAGTTCAATGCATTATGGGAAAGCAAAATCTTGCTTTTTAAATGGGCAGAAAAGACCTCTTGTTCTGAAGTTCCAGGTTCCAAATTAAGTGTTATTAAGTTTTTAGAAAACTATTTTAACACCATTTGCACGTCTGTGAAATATCAGTAAGAGACTAATGTTCTGTAGTCAGACAGCTTTGGCTTCAGCTATTTTAATACAAAAGCTATTCTCTGGCACCAATGTTTGCTTCCAGTGCTGCGTGCTGTGAGTCAGGACAGAACTACAGAACAGTGAATTCACTTCAGCAACAACAATATAGGCACAGACAGGCTATTTGTGCATCCCTCAGGTGTGCTGTGAGACACAAAGAAGAGCACTTGTAAAAGCTTGAAGTGCAAGCAGTGGATGCCAAGAAATGTCTTATTGCTCCCAGACAAGGAAATGGATGGCTAAATTTCCATTTTTAAAAGCATTGTATCTATTGCATCAAGAGAACAATAACAGGATTTTTAGAACCAGAAAGAATTTCAAGATTACGTAGTCTGACCCTAATCACAAGCCACTGAATTTCCTTAATTATCCCTTGCTTTGAACTCAATCATTTTGGTTGGAATAGAGCCCACCTTCCATACTGACATGAAGACTTAGTCTGAGGACATCTAAACACACAGCATCCACCATTTCTCTCAGTAGATAATTCTGTTTGCTGAGAATGAATGCCTAATTTCTAACCTTGACTTGTTTTCAGTTTTCTGCCACACTGATCATCTCCTCCCTGCTGAACTTAATAGTCCTCTGGTAGTCAGTTCTTTCTCCTTCCAAAGGCAAAAATACACTGTATTTAAGGTTCTTCTTTGTAAATTCAGTATACTGAGATCCTCAAGTGTTTGACTGAAGGAAAGGGTACAAACATTACACTTAAACTATCTCCAAGAGGCAAGAGGTACAAAGATGTTTTACACCATTATCATCATTTCTATGTAAAAACAGGGACATTACACCAGTGTGCCTCTACCGAGGCTGTGATTTTTACCAATACAGTTGTTTCAATAAATGTAATTTTGCTCACCCAAACTGATTTTAAGCGTATGCAGACCAAAGTAAAGCACTCAAAAGTCAGGGAGTGAAAAACTTACGGATGACTTTGCGACCTTACTGCCTCTGTCTGCACTCATCCATGCTCTGAAATGAGCGCAGTGCTACGGAAAAGCCCTGAGATTGTACAACAGAAGGCTTCAGCACAAAGCATATTTAGGGAAAGAGAACTGGATGCTCCACAAAAGCTATTTGTGCTGTGTTTCTGTGCTGACCATAGGGAAGGATGCGTTGCCACGTGCCCAGCAAAGGGGAGTGAAGAGACCAGACCATCCTTCCTGCAGAGTGCCACAGGCACCTGGGATTTCCTGTGGTTCAGCCTTAGAAGAACTCGTTGTTAAGAAGGAAAACTCTGGAACAGCCATACAATAACACCCTCTCCTTGTTACTGCCCTACAACTGCATCTCTATTTACCTCAGTATAAAAGTCAAGTGTGTACACAGGAAGTTAGTTCAAAATATCAAATTTAAAAGCCACAGTTGGCCACTTTGCTGCAATTTCCAAGTGTAGACAAGTCCTTTGACTATCCTGGTGTTATCTTTTCTGATGCCAGAAACTTCTGAAGTAATGTGAACAAAGAGAAATAGAGATGTAACAGCTTATAGCTGAGTGGCTTTTTGGGGAACAAAAAAGAGGCATTTCTCCAACCTTAAGGCGTTCTTTTTGCCAGAATCCAAAGACACATCATGGACATGATAATGATAGTGTCAGCATTTCTCTAAAGAGTTCAGAAGAGCTTTTATAATGGAAATTTTGGAGCAACCTATATATAGAATTCATCAGAGCTCCTCCTGTAATAAACTGAAGGCAGCAGTAGTCAAGAAAAACTATTCGGTGCATACTTATCATGCTAAAGAAATAAGCAATGGGATAAAATGAAGATAGGAAAATACTGCAGTCCCTTTTTCATCAACACCACACATGTACCAAAAGTTATCATCTTTAAAAAGAACAGATTTGCTGCTCCTGTTGTGTGAGCTGCATATGAGAGAGTAATGTTGTATCTCATTGCCTTTGACTGGCACATCTGAGACCGTGGTGCCATCAGCCAGAACAAAATTGAAACAGGTACATGAAGTCCTAGTCCTGACTTTACTAGAGTTAGCTCAACTACAGCTCAAATTAACTCCTCAAAACTGTCAAGTTCGCCACTTGCTTGACAACAAAATATTTGCATTAAAATGAAAATATGTTTTTTCATTCAAGTTTCTGGCCCATGATGAATGTCACCTCAGTGTGAGACTGCTCTGATTTAAATTTGTTAACACGATGGAAATAATTTCTATGCAGAATTTCTGCAGCAAAGGTACAGCATTAGCACTCACCAAAGTATTGAATTACTCTGTGTAACAGTTTCTCAGATAAACCTGAACTTAAATGATTATCAATATATACACCCTAAACACACCATAAGGTGAAGTATTCTACTCAGGTCACCCCACAGCAAAAGAACATTAAGCTGAGTTATTCGGGCTTTATAGAATTTACCAGAGGGCAGAGGTACAGAACTAGACAGGAGCTCTAGACTAAGAACAAACCCAGACAGCAGATGACGGTCTCCATACCTACTCTAACCCTCTCTACTGCTAAGTACCCCAAAAAGTAGAAAAAGGTCCAGCTGACCACTTTTGTTACAGTGTCATAAAAATTTTACCAGCACAGGCTCTTTCTCAGTAGCTGAGCAGGTCTAAGTCTAGGTCTGAGTCAGATCTTTCTGAAGGCAATAAAAACTAGTTTATGTCATTTTATAACTTGCTATTGAAGTTTGGCTTTTGGCTTTTAAAATTATATTCTAATTTACAGTTCTAATTATCAGACACTTTTTATAGACTTGCCACTGATGATTCTACCAACAATGACTATTGCTGCACTGCTTGAGGAATACATAAACCTAAATAAGCTTCCTTTTTACTCTAGGTCATTCATTTTCTGATTATCCCATTTTTCTATAGCATCTATTCCCAGCTGATGGCAGAATGCTGCATCTCCGATCCTTTCTGCAGCACCTCTGACCAGTGGATGGTCCCAGCAGAGGCACCTAAGGAAGGACTGATTTTCTATAAATGCTGTCAGCAGTTCCTAATTTCCACTCTATGTGTTTTGGGATGGGACCATCTTCCCCACAACCATTTCCTGTGGACTTTCTGCTGAACTCTGCTCCAGTAAAAGACTCCTCCACATCACTATTTATGTAAGAAGCACTTTGGTGTCCTGCACAGGAGTGTGCAGCCAGGCACAAAGAGCATCCTTTTCCCTCTCGTGAATTATTCATGCTAACCCCTTGGGTGTCTGCGAAAATGTGCGATGTACAACTCACACCAGCACGTCAGTGTAATTCTACCAATGCATCATTTTCTTCTCATCTTGCGTCTTTTAAGGGCAGACAACAGAAGAGCTTAAAATAGATTTTACTGGTTTAACTATACACTGAAAATGTGGTTTTCAGTATGCAATTTTGTTATTGCTTGTTTACAATGAACATGGGCAGTGAGGAATCAGTATGTCCCCACTTCTACACAATAAATAAGTTGTGCAACTGAAATGCAACTCGCTGACTGCTGCAGGATGCTAAGGGTGCCAATATATATTGCTAATATGTTATTACAGCTCCTTTGCCCCTCCCCCAGAGAAAAAACAGTCTTCTGTCCTTCATAGTCTAGATCTTGTAAATGATGTCTTTTCTTACTTGCTTTTCAGAGGTGAACTAAAGGAAATGAAAGTTCAGGCTGGGCTTCTCAACATGTGTTTCATGTTCATGAAAATGCTTTACAAAAAATAAATGCGAAATTCAGATTTCCTAAGAATGAAACAAACCCCTTCATGTAGTGCATGTATGCACATACAGTTATCCACTTAGCTTACCTATAAATAAAAAACCACCAACAACAACAACAACAAAAAAATTATGCCACTGAAAGTTTTCCAAGTGTTCAGGTGTATTTATGTCAATGCTATAAAGAACATCAGAAGAGTTAATAAAGAATGCCTCCTAATATCCTTGATATTCTTTCCATTCATTGCATTTCCATATGGGTTTATGTTACTGTAACTTTTTCAAAATGTCCAAAATTGTTTTCTTTCTAAACTGTTCTACGTTGCAGAAGCATCTCAGAAACAACTTGTGATGGAAAACTTTTCAGCATCAACTCAAGTGGAAAACCTTGTTTACAAAGAGGGATACTATGAGCTCAGATAGGTAAATTGAACATAACAGTTAACAGACAGATATGCACATTAAATTGTTTGAATCTTAGGTGAGGCTGACTGAAGACTCGCCAGGTAAGATTATTACTGAATGCAGCTCTGGGATTCTTTGTGAGCCCTGCATGGCAAAGAATATGTTCTCAGAAATAACAACTGGAGAGCAATCATAGACTATAAAAGAACTGATAAAGGGAACAGGGGAAGTTATTCAGTGTACCATACCTCAAAAGGAAAAGTACTGAAAAACCTAGAAAAACTTGATTATTAACTAAATAATTTCCTGAGCATTGGGAAATTGCAGATGAGCCTGTAGGACAAAGCAAGGCAGTCCTTCTATTCAGAAAGAGACTGTGACTGATAAACATACACTCTTACACAAACTTCATATAATCTATATATAGTTTGTACACATTTTGATTTCCGATCACTAATTACAAATGAGAGCAACTCCTCACTGGCTTAGTTGTGACACCCCCCCCCCGAAAAGCTGATAACATGCAGTGGCCAGGGGACCACAGAGCTTCAGCACTGCTCAGCCACACAAGGGCTGACGGGCCTCTAGCCCAAGGAGGCTAAAGCAGGATTTGAGATAGACATCAAAACGCTGGCAGAGACTGCAGACAAGAACAGCAGCCAGCTCCCTCTACAGTCTTTTTAAAAGAGCAAATATCTTGTCTTTGTGCATCAAGGAGCAGAGATTTAATTTATGCTTCTGTCTCTTTTTTCCTTCTGTTCTGCCAAAATAATACCATTTGAATATGCCAATTTGCTGACTTGACATTTTCAAAGTGGGGACGTGCACCCAGAGCCCTGCCTGCCTGACATGTCTCTCCCTGCCTTCTGGGCTGAAGACTCAGCATTAGACTAGACCTGAGCAAGCTGAGCCTCTTCATTCCTGCTACTGCCAAGGACTTGACAGGAGGGCTGAGCAGTGAGAGCAAGACTTAAGGAAAGATGCTGGGAAAAAAGCTATCAACAGCCAATTAGCATGAAGTTTTAAATTATGTTTTTGCTTCTTTCTCCAACTAAAAATGGAAATTGAGATTAATTAGCTATCGCTTGCTGTGAAAATAGAAGCATTTATCGAGTGGGAGGTCTGTCCTATGCCCAAAACTTTTCCCTAACATGATGACATACCATGAGTGTGTTAGGAGTAGGAGTTATGTTAGCATGTTGGAAAACAGGATTAGAGTCCAAAAATACCTCACCAACTATCACAACCCAAGCACCAACATGGAATTCAACAACTATGGAGTCCTGTAGACAGACGGGAATCACCAGCTCCCAGAGCTCAGGGAATATGTGGTTACAGGGCAATGAAGGAGTCAGAGAACTAGGAGGAATCACTAGCTGAACAAGGTCAAAATTGCATGATAATTTTCTGCAAGAAAGGCAAATATCAACCTAGAATGGATAAAGAGGAACGGATTCCATGGATCACATTAAGTAAACCTCAGAGGATATCTGATGGGAACCCATTTTTGGGTGCTGCATATCAGCAAAGAGATGACAATTCAATGGGAGAACAAGAGCAAGGACAGCATACCTAGAAAATTCCTTATATGAATTAAAAAAGAGGAAAATTATTGGTGTAACAAAAGATATATCAGTCTTGAAACAGTGAAAATGCTGCTGAAAAATAGCAGGACATTTGTCTTCAATATCCACATAACGGGTTTGAAATGCAGCAAGGGAGATCAAGATTAGACATGAGGAAAATATGCGTGTAATAAACACCAGGAAAAAAAATCACCTAGGGAGGCTGTGAAGCAGACGCTTTGGAGGTTCGTCTGACTTACTCCTAGAAACATCTGTCAGGAAGTAGGCTGCAGATACAGATGACCTTGCCTTGTGACATGAGAATAGATTAAATGAATTTTTAAAGGGTATTCCAGCATTATTTCTATGATTATTTCTACAAAAAGCTACACTGTAACAGTCCTTCATTGCTTTTATGTTTTTCCAGTAAGAAAAGCAAGCTTTTTATATTAGTATTTATTACTCTGAGAATGCAGGTGGTGCTGGCTGGACAGCTAAAATAAAAACCCAGCACTCACTGATGCAGATAACATGGTTTGGGAGTCCAGGAGTTTATCAGTGTATGAAGAATGAGGACTATAGTTAAAGACATGTAGGAAATGGTTCTAACAATTAAATTACCCATGTCCAAAATGAAATTGTTCTGTACCAAAACAAAATCAACACCAAACCCTAGCCAATAATCTAGCTAACATTATTCAAAATGACTTACTATTATGTGATTACAGTAATGTGATTACTATTATGTGATACATGCTGTTCTACAAACAAGATTAATCCACAGTGTCCTTTTCTTAAATTTACTGAAGTTACTTATGCAGGAATTTTGCTGACTGCATTTTAAATTTGGCTCCGTCAGTGGCTGTACGTGAACTTGGGTTTTGCACTGCTGTACAATATTTCACTTGCACAGCAGCTGTACTCTGTGTTCAAGTTCACAGAGTATCAAACCCTGACTGCTTTTTTTGCTGTGTTAGGAAATACTGCACACAGCTCTTCTCTCATAACTTTAGCTTTAGCTTTTTGAATCTTAGTGGATATAAATAGCCATTATTTATAATGTAATTGTTATTTAAGATGCTCTCATATCTACTAATGGCACTGAGGAAATGCAAGGCACCATTTTTCATTTCAAAATTGATTACACAGCTCCATAATCTGGTTGTTTTTTTCTTTTAATATGGCCTACGGTAGGCACTGCGTTCCAAAAAAATCTGTAGAAAATAGCACCTAGCTCAGAATGACTCGATGAAAAATTAAAGAGGATTAGGAGATTAAGTTTTAGAAGTACTGCACAGCACTTGATAACATGGCTTCCTTGAACAGGAGAACTGGAACAAGCAGGTGTGAGAAATTTTAATCAAATTAATCTGCACGTCTTAAAATGTATAATTGAAACAAAAAGTGGCTTTTGACTTCCTACGTGTGATTCCTTCCAACACAAAGGGATGAAGACAGCATCATTTACCAGAAAAAGAGTACAGTTCATCTGATCATTCCTCTTCAACTCTAATTGGAAATTGGTTTTAGTCTATTTAGTTAAAACAAACAACAAAACCAAAAACCAACCAACCCAAACAAACAAACAAACAAACAAAACAACCGAACTTTTTTTTTTCTTTAAAGTCCTGATTCTGTGATAGAATGTGATAGGAATTCAGGAAGTTTCCTCTTCCACTTTCCTGCATGGTGAACAGGTCCTAATACCCCCCTGGGCAGAACAGCAGTAAAGGATTATCCTTCTTTGATTGAACCTGCTTACCCAGAAGCTGTAAAGAGGAGGAAGGCAAGCAGATGTCACTTACATAAGTAGCAAGAAACTCTTGTGATCCTAGAGCCTGCTGTTATGTACTTAATTTCTACTTTTACATCCATTTAGAGAACTTCAATTTTTCAGCCTGAATTAATACCTGAAATCAGATCACAAGTTTCTCTGTGTTGTGTTATCAAAGCAGAAATACCCAATAATGGAAGAGATAAACTGTATTTCTGTGATTCAGAATTAGAGACATATCCTCTGGTGAAACTGCAGTTTTGAAGGATGTGTGTGTCTTGATTTAAAGGTCACCCCTTGAGTGGGTGTGCTGACTTGAGCAGAAGAGAAACTGGGTACACAATGAAGGGCAGCAATGAAGGACCTGAGAGTAACTCAAAGGACATAGAGGTTTGGCAGGTCTTGAACTCTCTGAAATCCCTTTCAAAATCTCTGGAAAATAAACAAGAGCACACTGTTCCCTGAGGTTAAGTCCTGCAGTTAGAGGAAACTTTCTACAGCAGTTTCCTAAGCTCGGCAGATGAGCAGGTCTGTGGAAACGCTCCTGACCCTTCCCGGGGCAGAGGAACCTCCGGTCGAGCAATCTGCTCCCTGCTGCCCACCAGGCTGGGCAGAGGCTGTCGCAGAAACAGAGCAACTCCTACAAGCAGCAGCCATGAAACTCAACTTCCTGCAGCTGTTAAAGCACCCAGCACATTCTTGGAATTTCCACAGATGAATAGAGGCTTTTGACTTGCCTTATAAAGCCTCTCGGAATAAACAAAACTGAGCTGGGTACCCCAAGGTCCCTGGTCTGTCTCCAATTTAAATGCCCAATTACATGCCCCTCTTCCTTCACAAGAGCTCTCGACATTATAAGGAAGGAGTAGTAAATTCTTGTTTATAATTCTTTAGATAATGTGTAGCCTCCAAGAAAATGCTCAGTCTTTACATTAGCTGGGTCTCTGCCTGTAACTTGAAAAGTATTTATGGCTTCAAAGGATGTAATTATTAGAACATGAAAACTGTCATCCTAACAGAAAGCAATGTGCTCAGTGCTTTAATGCTGCTCTGTTTCCAAAGCCATAGCTCAAACTGCACCTAGAAAGTATTCTAAGGGTGTTTTTACCTGTCTCATACACAGCTTCAGCTACAGAGGTAAAGTGGTCTTCTACTGTGTACTGTGCCAGCTGGAGTGTGTCCAAACCTCGAACTGAATCATTTCCTCTGGTCCAGTAAAATACGACATCATTGATGTTATAACCCCCTGTAGTGAGACACAAGCCAACAATAGTGTTTATTTTACACAATAATTAATTTGTGTTGAGCACACTTATAGTTCAGCTGTTTCTAATTTCTGTGCCTGAAAGTACAATTAGACATAAACAATGGTGGGTTTTGACAGATTGTAATGCCTGTTCACGACAGAATTTCCAGTAACGTGCAAAGTCTTGTAAGTTAAAAGCTGACGTTTCTGGAGGTGGTCTTTTTATGTCTTCGATTTCAGTACAAATGACAAACTAATAAAATAGATTAGTACCACCTGGTACTGTAAAGGCAAAAGCTACTAGGCTCTAAGAAAATAGAGCTTTTATGAATTACTGCACTTGCCAGCATTTTGACTGCACATGAAATGTGCCATGTGTTGCATCCCAAGATGCTGTTTCTCGATGCAGCGCGTTTGGTCCGCATTCCCGTAGAGACGAAGGGATGAGGAGAGCAGCAGAGCTGCTGCTCACTGGTGCTGTGCTCCGACCTGAGCTTGAATCGCCACTTGGGACAAGGTCTTGGCTTAGGAACTCGGACACTTGCCAAGGACACCAGCTTAGAAGCTGATGTTTCTGCAGGCTCAACAGCTTGGCATGCTTCAGGGGCCCCAGGAGGTTCCCTCTTAACCTTCAAGTAGTAATTAGGAGCTGGATGAATCATCCATCAGAAGGCAACTGTATTTTGCACACACTTGTCAATGTGCAGCACAATCAGTGCTAAAATACCTCTGTAGCTTTTCCCCATTATATAAAAGGCAGCCACTTTACAGACTAGTGTATATGATTAATTCAAGATTATGTTAATGTAATTTACATGTTAACAGGGAGCATTTGAACATCTTTTTTCTTTAGCTTACTTAGATCAATCATTCTTGTATTTGACAGATTTATATTGTGCAAGTTAATAGCTCAGCTTAGGGAACAGAAACATGAGCAGATGATTATTTTTAGAATTCAGTCAACTGTAAGTAAATTACAGTGAGACAATAATGCAGTACATTGCACAAGGGTATATGCTGCAAAAAGAACAAAGCTCTAAAATCGCAGAAAAAAGAGATGTATTAAAACAAAACCAAAAAAATTTGCCTTTTAATATTTTTAAGTTATTGGGTTTTTTTCTTGCAATGACAAAACAGAACTGATTTCTCCAGCAATCTCGGGTAGGAAAAACAGGAGTTCAGAAATTTTATTGTAAGGAAACACTGGGCTGGTTACCTATTAAACGACAATTTCACCTGAAAATTCTTTCTCTGCTCATTCTTTAAATGTCAATTTTGTTTTCACTCTATCATAGCCTGGAATCTCTGCTCACATTATCACATTTATAGCAATTAAATCCAAAACACTTTTGTATCAAAAGACTAAGCCAAAAGCATATGCATCCAAGCAAAGTTTTCAATTCCCTAAAACCACATGCTGGGAAATTTCCCAGATTTGTGAGACATAAAATAGAAGTAACATTTTCTATAAACAAATGGTTGCATTGTCCTTAGTCAAAACAAGGAGGCTCATAGAACCAGTTTTTATGCATGATTCCGGCCATGGAATCATTTTACTTTCTTTCAGTATAAATGAACTGCAGACATTTAAATAAAGCCCAAAAAGCTAGAGAGTACCACAGAAAATTCCTTTTTGTTTTTATAAGATATTCAGCCTTCCAAGTTGTGTGAGACAGGAGAAGTTCTTGGTGCCCACATGAATGATAACGAGCACATCTTGAAACAGAGGTTATTTTGCTTTTGTTCCAAAATATTCTCATTAGTGGAACAATTAGTAGGTTTGGGTGATCCTTCCAATGAAAATTCTTTGAGTATAATAACTCCAAAACTCTTGAGAAGAATTTTTATTGAGAGCCTTCCCAATAGTCAGTAAAGTTAAATAGTACAGTGCTCTCTCTGTGCAAAGTTGCTCTTTATTCAAGGGATTAATATGTTATTAATTATAAAACATTTCAAAAGTTTATAGAGACAGAATCCTTAAGCCCATGTTATTTGGCTTTTACAAGTAATCGCTATTCTCTTTATGTGACACTGAGTTTTTATCCTAGCTAATTCTTCCAACCCAGAATATCTCATTCCTGTACATTGTTGATACAGTATGAGCTGCTAATGCCAACAGGGTTAACTACAGGAATAGTAAATTTGGGATTAAACATTCATAATGCCTAATACAAATTAGTTTCTTTACCTTTCTGTTGCTAATTTTAATTTTCACTGATTGTCAAGCACAAGTTAAGTGCCTTCACATGGCTCTTCTCTGAATAAATGGTAAAGGACAAGTTCAAAAAGAAATAAAATTTCAGAGATGGGCCCAAGACATGAATATGCATTTGGACTGGGGGTCTATGTGAGGGAAAAGTGAGGACAAACCCTTCAGCCCAGCAAGGATGAATGGTGGTGTTCCCTGCCACATGGCAGAGAGCAAGAACCACCCTCACCTTGGCAGCACCAACCAAGACAGGAATCCTCCAGTTTCCCAAATGTCACAGCACCCATATCAGCAGAGACTCAGAGTGACAATTCTCTGTTTCCTAACATAGGCCAGCGTTACCTTCTAAAGTGTTGCAATAACAGGGGAAAAAACCAATAGGCATGTTGGCCAAAATGTGTTTTGCTATGTAGAAAGTACAACTCAATTAAAGTTACTAATTAGCAATAGCAGAATAAAGTGTTGTAAAGGTCACTGGGGAGGCTTTACTGTATAAAGCCATTACTTCATAATATCATGACATATTTATCTTTATATTGATAATCACTTAATAAAATCCTAACACTTTGTTTCAGCTCAAATATTTGCTATAGATTTTACATTTTATTTATAAACATCAATATTTGTGCAGATGTGTGTGTATGCCTGCATTCACAATTCTTAAACCCAGGTAATGGTCTTGGCAAGCAGTATGCTAGGATGGTGACATCATTCACCTATAAATTAACATAGCTTATCACATGGGGAAACAAACCCCATTTCCAGCCTACACAAAAGAAAGGATTGCAGTGCACTAACAGAAAAAGGCCACAGCCCAAGGCACGCTCTTTCCTTTTTGTATTTGTTGATTCTAGCTGTTTTCCTCAAAACTAAACACCAAAGTAATAGGAGCATTTGTTGTGACATGACTGGGTTTTCCCCTTGGACAGAAGACACTTGTGTGCTGTTGAAAAAGCAGATGGAATCAATCTGAAAAATGCTTCGTTTATATGGGGAATTCTCTTTTTTATTTTTTTTAATCCTGTCAAATAAATTGTAAATTCCTGTGGGATATATATTTCATTCTGGAACTAGAGAAAATACTAAATGACTCATTAGGCAGTGCTGTTGATTTAAATCCATATACATTGATCTACCAATATGCTCTTCCAAAGGAAAATAAAGATAAATCCCAATTCCAATTCAAATCATTGTTCGTTAAACAGATCACATAAAACTGCTTATTCTAGAGGGATGCCCGTGTGAAGAAGGTTTTGGGTTCATTTCCTTTGTGTTTCTGTCTAAAATGAAACTTTGTGGCAATCTAATTGGTCATTAACAAGAGATGAAGAACACACACACACACACTTCTGAAAAGATACAGAATAAAACTTGACAAGTACTGAAAAGCCTTCCAAAAGATTTTGAGCATGTATTGACATGCTTTAAATATACATTTTCGTCTTACAGAACCAGTTATTCTTCTACATTATCCCCTGCAAAAATTATTTTCTAGAGTCTTGTCACATGATTAAGAGCAAACATTCAACTACAAAAGCACATGTCTGGGTGTTTGCAAAGTAACCATGTCTACAACGCATTAGAGATCATTTTTCGAAGAAAATATGAGGATATTGATTGATAAAATGAAAAACTATATTTACTCAAACGATGACATTTCTTCCCAGGGCACTGATACAGAGACAATTAAATAAGTCAGAGCAAGGTCTGAAAACAGTAAACTATTAAATATTAACTATATGCCTTACAAATAAGCCTTATTCTAATTTCTTTCCTTCCTAAAGGAATTGTATCTCAGGGGAAAAATTTACATACTCTCTGAAAGGGAAAAAAAAAGTAATCTCATCTGTGCTAGAAAATGCCTGCTCCCAGAACTCCCTCTGAAGACCAAGAGAGTAACTGCAGGATGCACTGCAGAACCAAGCCTGTGAGAATCTCCCGGGATTTTGCTCAGTCATTAATTAGCACTGCAGCATTTCAGTACTGCCATGCTATGTCCAGTGATGTCATGTGCACAGATGTGCACACATGTTTGCACACAGATACTACTGGAATTCAGCAGGGACTGGTCACATAATGCCCCTTGCCTTCTATGAGAATTCCAGCAACTCTGGTGATACCTAGCAGAAAAATATCACAGGTATTTCTCTAATTGTATAAAAATAATAAGGATTAAGTGTCTTACAGCTCTCCAGTTGCAAAGTACATGTCTGCTTATCCATTGGATATTTAGTCAGATCCATGCTGCATGAAACAGTTGTGGTGATCCTTGGGGGAAAAAAAACAGTTTTCTAATTATTAAATGTCTTCATTGCAAACTGGAATGGCAGCATGCAATTCCTGCGTTCAGTCTACATGGAAGCAAAAGGGTCTGTTTAGGGAAGAAGATCTATTATTAAATCTAAGAATTTATTCATATTGGTCAAGAATATTACATATTCATAAAACTACAAGACCATGCATATTCGACTTTTATGAACAGAACCATTTTCTTAAGCAGAACCTGGAAAGTTTAAGATGTAAGTAGATGCAATCATAAAGGCTGATATGTGGTATTTACATACCTGATAGCATACAAGACTGTTCCATTAGGGTATATCCTTATAAGACGATTCTCAACAGTGACATCATGAAGAAAAGACCTTTTTGAATCAACTATGAAAGTATCTGGTACCCAAAGCATTTCCACGAGTCGACCATCTAAGCTCAAACTCTTATTACCATCGAAACAAAGTCTCTCATCAGTCCATCGCTGCCTTAGAAATATGGTAGCTGTGTAGTCCTGAAAGAGAAAAAACAAAATTATCATACAAAGGGAGCCCGTGTTGTATTCTCTTTTACAGAAGCATATGGAAACAGCTGCTGGGCACAAACTGTGATTCTCCATGTCCCTGGCACTCCAAGAGCAGCTGTACTGAATCTTGTACTGCCAAATTTTCTAGCACTCGACATGAGGTTGGTAGATTTTGTTCTTATGGTCATTTACAGTAAAAGCTGATGGCCTAAGTCTGGGACTATAAATCAGCTGAAGTCATCGGAGCTTTGTAAGCAGATAATCTGGCTCTGTAAACCTTTAAGTTTTAGAATGATTTCTGTAAGTGGTTCCAAACACCATTTTGTTCACATAAGCTAATAAATAAAGAATTTTTTAAGAGCACATTGGAAAAAGTTGAATAAATTCAGATAGACTAAAGAAGTTAGTGAAACAGGAAAGGAATCTTTTAGCACAATTTCTCCTTTTAGCATCACAAAGGAAACAGTGGTACCAAATTTATCAAGACCTTGAACATAGCACTCAGTCCAATTCCCCTTCAATTTAGATATGCCTTGCAGTCCTACATTAAGATCATACTATTTCTTAACACTTTTAAAATAACTTTTGATTTTATGGTGCATTTTTATCAATATCATAAATTCATCTGAAGTTCTGACCTTATTTCCCCTTTCTAAATAGTAATTAACAACTACTAATTACTAATACACTCATATTTAAGATCTGATTAATTATTTTTTCTTTTTTATTTCTATGTACCAATGGAGGATCTTTAAGTGGAAAAGTACATTCCATTTCATAGTTTGTTCAAAAACAAATTATACAAATTAAATGAAACACAGCTGGAATAAATTAATGTGTGACAGCAACAATAGAAGAGAAAAATAGTCTGAGTTCAGCTGTGTCTAATCATAGGGAAAGAGAGTGGCTTCAAAGGCACATGAATATATCTCTACTTTTCTGAAATGCATAAAGATTTAGACATTTCAGCTGGAAAATAAATACTGATCCACATGCTTCTCATTAAGATTAATACTCAGTAGCAAATTTCTGTTTGTATCTGTGAGAGGTGGGGTTCGCAGCTGCATTTCTAATATTATTATAGTGTTATAAACACTATGTGTAGTGAAAAAGAAAATTCCATCTCCTAACCCATGTTGACTTCACGAGGAGGCAAGCCCGAAGTCATACTGCCAGCAGCTGTAAGCACAAGACATCAGCTTATCAACAAGCAGGATAAAAAAAAGACTGCAAAAACCACAATACCATATTTATTTCTGATATTGTATCAATGCTTGCAATATCCATACTCATTCCAACTGACACAGGACCATCTGCAAAAAAAAGAGAAAGTCAGAATGTAGCTCATAATTCTTTCATACTCAATGTCCAGGAGAACTGGCTACAAAAGCTTTCAATTTTTTTTTCTAAATGTTTAGAAGCTATCTTATATATTCCTCAAACACAAATTATGCAAGAATTTTCACATTCTTAACCAAAACGTCACACTTCTCAGCTAAAACTATTTTAGTTTTAAGAAAGAAGCTTTATTTCTTAAATACTTCCTGGTTTTATGATTTTTTCCCCTCCCAAAAAAAAAGTGCTGGGGAAAATGTTATGCAATAAGGTGTGGAAGGCATAATCCCCATGGTACATCACATTCTTCTGCTCTGAGGTGCAGAGCAGTGGAAAGAATTCTTCCAGTTGCAACATCTGGTCCACCAGATGTGGGTGAAGTAAGAAGTTTTACCTGGCAATGTCACATGGTTAATATCCAGATGGCATAGCTGAGTGACTTCATTTGCTGCCCATTTAAGAATTTAGGGTATCTATTGTATCATTGCAGTTTAATATCTCGCTTTTGACCGCTAGAAGGAAACTTCTGATTTAAATACTTGCATTTATAAAGGAAAACGTGTCATAAGCTGAGGGCTTATTCAGTGCAGTTAAACACCTTATCTAAGTAGTTGTTATTGTAATATCAGTATGCTCAGATTCCCATTTCCTTGTGAATGTGTATTTCACACTGTTGGAAGGAAGATCACCAGCTGTGCATTTTAAAATGCAGAATTTGTGCAGAGCTTTGATGGAAATATGACATTATTCCTGGTTGAATATGTGCAGAATAATTAACAGAGTGCTTGTACAAGGAAATTAATATTAAATCAGTGCATGTTTCCAAGCAATTGAGAAGAAGAGAACACAGTACTGAGAAATGCAGAAATACTTTAGGTAAGATCTGTGTAGCTGGTAGTGCCCCTATCTCATACTGCTGAAATCTCTTCTGGGCTCCTTGCAATACATTTTGTAGAAATATTCTGTATGGCCCCAAATGGCATCCAGAGGAACATGGAATCCAACTCCACCCTCCTGAGTAACACTAAAGAAAAAATGTGTCATTCTAAGACATATGAGTTTATTAGCATTTTTATTTTTTCCAAAATATTTTCTATTTCTAATGCATGTGTTAAAATCATTACACATCTGCCACTCCTGAAAAAATCTTTAAGTCCTTTGTTCTGGACTCGGTCAAAAGTTTAAATATAAAGCTCCAGCTTAAAGCACGACTGCAGGTTTGCAGCATGTTCTGCTGTTAATATGTGTGTTTATTATATACTATTAAATTATACATTGGGTTTACAAGCAATTGTTCATATATTGAAAGAATACTTTGGAGGTTAACTTTGGAACAAAATTGACTGAAAAGCTCTCAGATCATTGACAGGTTGTTCTTCTGTTTCTTTCCATTCTTTTCACTTTTTGATACTCCAAGAATAAATTCATTTTTGCTCCCTCCAGGATTAAAAGCTCAACCCCTAGGAAACTCATCCCAGCTACCCAGGGTGCAACAATTAGTACTTATACTTACCATTGTACTATATCATTATTGCAGGTACAATATTGCCAGCCTCAAAAGATATGTCAGACCCTCAAAACCCACTGAATTTTAAAATAATGTAATTTATAATCAATTTTCTGATTCTTTTTAATGTCTTCCTAGAGATTCCCATGTATGACTGTTACAGAGCATATTATTGCCAACTATCACATGATCATTTGGGGAGAACCACATCCAGAAAGGCACATGCTTAATGATGGACCATCCCAAAGAGAGGATAATGCAGTGTTCAGATGATTATGCAGGAATCATGGCTGGGAATAATCAGATTCTTCCTATTATATCATTATTTATTAGTAGGAACAACACCTGATCCTTGCCTAGTAAGGTGATACAGATTAGGGAAAATGTCCTTTAGCAGCATTTCAGTATCATCACTTCTAGGTTGTTATACATACGAGAGGAAAAGCCAACTTTCCAAAAAGATTACTGAAATTAAGCAGGGGTTTTCTCTGGAATCAGACAAACAGGACTTTGTAGACCCTTTTTTTCTTTCCTGCTGAAGTATTTTTCAAAGTATTACTGAGTAACACAGCAGCATTGCAGTGTTGGGTGACTCCCAAGCACCACAAGACATGTAGCTCAGGTTAAGATGTGCTTCAAGCTCAACCTGATCGAACACAGACCTGCCTTGCGGTTCAAGTGCCAAGGAGTGGGCAGCCAGGGCAAAACCATCCTGCTCCTCTCATCCCAGCCAACAGCTGCCACTGCCCAAGTGCACCCAGCCTGTCCAGCCCAGCACCCACGAAAACTCAGCAGAAAATTACATCACCCCACATACAGCAACGTGCTGTATGGGAGGAGCTGTGCAGGAAAACAGCAGTTACGGAAAGGATCCTTATTAACACAATACAAAATGCCGAGAACAGCTTTGCTCCAACGGTTAATTAAATCAGGACAACATTAATAGTTAAATGCTGATTTATTTTGTGTGTGTGAGGATAAATGTTTATTTAGTAAGGCACCATAAATTGTAAAGTATTAATAACAGAATGAGTCTGCTCATAATTATTCACCAGAGCTTCCTCTGAACTTCCTCTGAAAGGTCTCCTGTTGACAGTGTCAAAAACTGGGCAGCAAACCAGATGAGGCAGTCAGTTCCTACATTTCCATATGTTTGGCAGAAGTTGTATGTATAATGACAACTTCAGAAGAAATCTACCGATCTTCAGAAGAAAGCTGAAGTCAGTCTGTCCTGCGTTCATGAAGGGAATCTTCAAAGCATGGCAGAGGATCACCAAAGGGAGTGCCTCGTTACAGCAGTGGCTGTGCAGCCTAAGCAACACAGGTTTCAATTTTACTGACATTTATGTGCAGACACTGTTCTTCTATGCCCTTTATAGATATTCATAGTGATTCCAAATGGGAAAGCAGCCAGAAGGGGGGCAGACAGCATACCTGAAAGTTAAGTTTGGATCACTGCAATGATCCCAGTCTGTAGCAGCGGAATAAACCACCACTGTGTCATGTGTGTACCTACTACTGCAGTGGATCAGCACTATCAGTAACTTGCAGTGCCCAGCTGTTAGCATGAGCCCTTTTTCATTTAGTTTAAGAAAGCTCAAAACAATTCTGACATTCAGAAAGGCCTCAAAAGGAATGGTTTTTTGGAAGAATGTCTCATCTTTTCAGCAATACTGGATAAAATGCATTGCAAGTAAACAGAGAATTAGAAGGAAAATTATCACTAGAATAATCCATTATAGCTTCCCAAAAACCTCATTTTCTCTCCCTGATTGCCAACTTTGCTTTGGAGTACAGCAGAACTCTTACATAATGAGATACATTATGCTTAGATTTTTTTCAGTGCATTTAACTGCCTGTCACAAGACATCTTTCTTGACAAATAGTTACATGAAGAAAGTGGACAGGTTAAGACAGGCCTTCTGACAGATCTCAACTGGGATTCTTGATTTGAAGGCATCAGAAGACAGACCCATTTCTAGCACTTATCAGTTTCAATCCTATTTGTTTGCATCAATAATTTTTAGACAGTGATGTTGCTTTGCTGGTACAGTTTGTGGACAAGACAAAAATTGGTGGAGACCATATTAATAACAGCTTGTTACATCATTTGTCAAAACCCCCATGTTTCCATACAGCCAAATGCAAGTAATTAATGTGGGGACAAATAAGAAAGGCAGCACACACAGGATAGGAAACTATCTTGGCAAGCAGTGCCTTGGAGAAGGATTTAGAGGCTGTCACAGATAATCATTTTAACATGCTCTTTCCATCTTATGCTTTGGCAGCAGCATTATTGCAATGGGGAGTAATGCACAGAATTAAGTTATCTTGCAATCTATTCTGTATTGGCAAGACTGTTATGACTGTGACAAGATTTGTTTTCCACATTTAAAGCAAATGTGCAAACAGCAGACACAGTTTGGTTGAGAGAGAGAGAAATATTCCAAAAGACAAAAAAATCTGGAAGCTGATTATCAAATCTTGTAACATAAAAATCAAGGACCATTGTTTACTCAGCTCCTCAAAGAGAAGTCAGAAAGGTGACTTGTCCAATGTCAGAAAATGAGTGTAGTAGTTAGTTGTGCACATTATTTGGCAAAGCAAAGCAAGATCCCACTTTATGGAAGCTGGAGACAACATGAAACTTCAAATAAATTGATCTTTTTACTATATGAACATAAGCACCATTCATAATTCAGAGTCTCTGGAGCTAAGCCTTTGGAGGGGTTGGAGAGGCAGGGGAGAACCCAAAAACCAAAGCCCAAACTGTCCTGCATGCAGGAAGCTGGGTTTGGTGGCAATCAGATGCTCATAATGTCTCTTAGCTCCCCAGTAAAGGAAGGAAAATCTCCATTACCATATGCGTGCTGAAGTTTACATATTCTGGGCTTTTTGCTTTTCTGTAAAGGATTAGATATTGGCTAGCTGGGACTTAAAATAGTCTTTAGATGATGGTTATTTGGTATTTCTTTCTCATGTACCCTGTGAGTTTGCCTCACTAAACCAAAGGGTGTTAGACACAACTGGCGTTCTGCCATCTCCTTGTCTCTTTAGTACACTTCTGAAGACTAAAATGCCTTCGTCTGATTAAATTTATAGAACTTAATATAAACAACATTTGAGGGAAAGAACATGATGACGGGTCTTAGACAGAAGGTTGGACCCAAAAATTTGATTTGCTTTAATTTAAAACTTAAGTCTATGAAATGTATTACTCATGATGAAGCTAAGGAAAATAATCTTTTAAATGTGATTTAGAATAACTGATTTAAGCATGACACTTTTCTGAACCACTTGAAAGCAACTTCCATATTCAAATATACTTAGCTGTGACCTTTTCTTAGTCTCTCTCTTTTTAATTAGAACACTTAAATTATCACATTCAATCACAGAACAAAATCTATTTGTATAAAATTATTTACAAGATTTTATGCATCCCTTAACAACTCTATGAACCTGATCCAAGGCTCACTAAAGTCTGCAGGAATAGCTCATTAATTCAGAGAGTTTGGCACAGCACCTAAAGTTATAAAATTGATCTACATGGTTCCAGCAGAAAACCTGAGGTGGAAATCAACCTGTAGTGCTGAGATAAAGTGTCAGGGTAATGTAGCACATTTAAGGGAAATAACCGTTGATTTGTAAATCCCTTATGCCAGCTTTCCTATAGAAGTATTTCATATATGTCTTTAAGGGTAGGATAGATATTATTACATTGAGGAGTAATATCTACTAACATTAGTATAGGAGTATTTCATATCCCAGTACAAAGAATAGCTTAGATCATTCTAGATTATGCAGGGGTTTTTTTAATTCTTTAGTGCAACTATCTGTTCAGTTTATGAAGACTTGCTTCATGAACCAGCTCAAAGAGGGACATTAAAGTGCTACAGATAAGGAAAGGGAATATTCTTAATAGCAACATTCAGATGAGGGCAGAGCTAAATAACCAGTCCAGCCAAGATTCCTCAGTATTAAACAGTGCATAAAGTACCCTCACGATCTGGCAACTGGTATGTGCCACCCATTGTGGACAAATGTAAAACACTCAGCCAGTTTAACTTGTCTGCAGACTTCTGACATACTAAGACTGGCTTCAACTAATCCAACTTTGGGCACCTGATTTAGGTGTTTAGAGATGGGAAGGACAGGCTGTGTTACCCATAATGGCAATGTTTGTGCAGCAAGGGTCTGGAGGGTGACCTGTGAGGGTCAATTTTCCCGCCTGAAGAAAATTTTCAAGGACAAGTAACTTTCAAATTACTTTAAATGAGGTTATTCTAAAATTTAGGCTTACCTCTGGCCTTCTTGCACTTGATAAAAATCACATTTCAGAGTTCCATTATGACTCACTAATGTTGAGCTTGAAGCACTGTAGATGCCAACAAATAATACCATCTAGTTTTATGACAAATTTCTTCATGCATATTTATGAGTGTGTATCTAACTGCACAAATAAACAGAAATACACATATTTTTGAAAGCAAAGGAATCTTGGCCAAAACTAAAGAAAAGGAAGCCAAGTGTCTTTAAAAGGCTGGCTTTAGCATATTTTGGGGAGATATTTCTGCACATCAACATACATATACTAGGTTCCCATTTATACAAATCCTTTCATTCAATACAGCAAACAGATCGTCAGGTGCATATCCATCCTTTTCTGTTCGTATTTCTAGAAATACAAGTTTCTTTCTCAGAGTAGATCATCACTGATAGGTTGCACAATCAGGACTGTGCAGGCTTTTACAGCAGCCAGTGATCTCTACCAGAATACCCCTGTTTATGTTTTTAATGTGCATTTGTTCATCAGCCTACTCGAGTCTAAGCAGCTGTTAGACCTTAAGATCCATCTCTAACTGGTCTGCCTCTCACTATTAACATGAAAATGTCATCCCAAAGAAACTAAGGATTTGGGGGGAGTGGGGCAGGGGGAAGTCACAGAAGAGGTATCAGTGACTAAATTGCTACTCTGGCTTCATCAGCTCTTTGACAGCTGTGCTGCAGCCATTGATGTCATTCTGAGTAAAGCCAGTTACATCAAAATCTTTCTAACCAAGAACAGACACAAGGTACACCAGCTGAAGGCAAATAACAACCATATAAATCAGGAAAATATTACATGGAACAAAGCTAGCATAGCTGTGGTTACACAGATAAACATATTCCACAGGTTTGTTAAGCTGAGGATTTAGGTGGTTTGCTAGCTCTAATTCTGAGAAGAGTAATAGCTTCTCCTGGGCCTGAACCTCATGCAAAGCTTAGCCCACCCAGCTGGTAACAGAGAGTCAGGACTAGGGTCAGGACTAGGCCGATACCACTCACCAGCCCAAGCATAGATTCCTCTGTAACAGGGAAAGTGATCCCAAATGATCTCACAAAAAGCTACAGGTTCAAAAATCATAAGAAGCATTGCCTGAGTTATCCTAACCCAAACTACTCCTACAAAGAAAGTAATTTCTCACAAAACCACCAACCCTGCATTTAGAAGTGCCATCAATAAAACGTATTTTTTTTAGAGTGTCATCTCATTCCTTCAGCACTAGGGCTAATAAAGATCCATCAAAGATTTCTGAGGCAGTGTTTGCATGCCTGAGCTGCAGAGAGCATATGCAGCGATGCTGGCACTGTCTGGAGGCGCGAGACTGGCTTTGTGTGTGACACAGACTCGATCTGTGCCTGAGCTCCCCTGGGACTCCGAGGCACACACAGAGAGGCCTCAGCATCCCTCTGAACAAAACACCCAGGCAAAAAAATAACTGCAGCCTTGCTGCGATACAACAGCTGAGGAAACAAGATGGAGAAAAGAAAAGGGAGGTTTGTAACTCAAATATGCTTTATGGTAGGTTTTAATTGCTGTCCTAGGATTTTGAAATGAGACTCTGTTGTCTACCAAAGCACATTCATCATGGCAGTGCCAACATATCTTAGTACTAACATGAGGTAATGAATAAAATATATTAATGGCCACTGAACACAGTTACTTTACATTATGCATCATCTCCAATGAGGAAGGGTTAGTTAATTTATTAAAGTTACTTTTATTTTGCTGAAAATCTCCTTAGAGCATTAAATATTTTATAGCAGTTGTATCATCAGCTAAGATAATTACATTAAAAATAAACAGATGAAATCGTTTCCCCCTTTTTTTTTTTAACCTAAAATACAGGTATGTCTTAAAATTGTCACAAATGGATTCAGAAATGGCACATGGTGTGGAGCATCCACTTTGAACCAGGTATTTGGATGGCAAGAGGTAACAGTATGGTCTTTAGAAACTCACTAATCAATCATTTTTTAAGCAGGATATAAAGGGATATAAAATACTTCATTTGACATTCACACCTCTAACATCTCTGAACATCTAGCTCAAGAACTATTGCCTAGCATTCACTCTGCAAGTTTATTTTCTGACAGACACATGGTGCTGAGCTTCTTTTCAACATTCAGAGTATTTTCTTCTTCACTGTTCTGCACTTTCTCCAGAACAAGCTCTTCATGCCACTTCGTAACTCTTCAGTACTTCTGATACATGCAGTAGCCCGACTCAAACAAGGAAGATGTTTTTCACTGAGATTTCAGGGGCCTGACTGCATTGCAGGGCAGTAAAATCAGCCTTGATGCAGTAGACTGTGTGGGTCTTCCAATGTGGTGACCGTTGCCTTCTAATGCAGGGAACTGACATTTTTGATTCATTTTCCCTTTTCAATTCATTTTCCCCCCATAATTTTTCAGTAAATCTGTTCAGCGACCTTTAAGACCTGAGGCAAGAATCATTTATTAAATAATTTTCTGGCAATCTTCTAGTTGATGCACATAATACTTTGCATAGTAACAAGATCTGCCTGTGCTGTTACGAACAGCTTGATATATCAAGCTTTCAAATCTTTAATCAAAGCTTTTTATAGTCATTATTTAGGAAATTAGAGGAAATTATGCTTTTAAATAGGTAAGATGTTCCAGCTTATTTCATGAAGACACACATACAATGATAGTCAAGTTTTCTAACAGAGCCTGGAAGTTTAGCTGGCGAATACCTGGAATATACAAGTTTCACCTTGGGCCACAAAAGCTATTAAACTCTATCTTATTATATCACAGAACATGTACAATCAGATCGGTCGCTGTCAGACATAAGAGAAAAAAGTACAGAAAAAACCATTTGCTCTCACTGCTGAATTTTAGGCACCACATTATGTTATGACTCAGTCTTATTGAAAGAGCTTTTCTACTTACCATCAAAAAATGGACGTAGATACTTGTTGTAGCCTTTTATTATTTTTTGTATTGTTGGAGGTAGAATTTCACTTTTTCCTTCAGCTTCAGGAATTTGCATTGACCTAAAAGGAATTGAAAACGAGGATTTTTTAAAATGACATAATCAAAAAAACAATAGTCCATAAAATATCATATCTCATAATCTGTATTAGTCTCTTACTGGAAAAAAAATTAACTTTTATACCTTAAAGTCTTTTATTTCTTTGAACTCTATTATTTCTTAACACTCCATCTGAGAAACAATCTTCTTTAATACTTTATATGTAAACAGGGCATTATGGTTATAATCTAGGAATGTGGAAGGGATGCTGATTGTTTATTTCAGCATTTAAAATTAAGCTTCTTTTTACATAATGAAATACATTATATTTAGGTCTCAGAGACAGAAACCAACCTCAGAGACTAGTGCATAAAAACACTCTTAAAATCCTGCTTTCACAACGCAGTTTTTAAACAGGTTACAGAAATAATCCTGTTGGGCAAAATCAGTGAAGCATAACGAGAATTCAAGTGCTTCCTTTGTTCAGAAACAACTACAAATATGATCCATAGAAGTCATATATAAATAATTACCAACCCTTTCTGCCTAACCCCGAAGGTGAGCACCCCAAGACCATGAGCAGAGTGTGCTCTTCAGAAATTAAACTACCGATGGTACCAACTACTTGAGAAAGGTGGGTTATGAATTTTGAAGGTGAGAAGCAAATAATTAATTGACTCAGTGAGCCCAGCTGGCTGCAGGCAGAGGCATTGTCTCTGCTGAAGAGAGCAGCCGCCTATACAAACACCAGGAGAAGGCTCTGTGGCTTTTACCCCTTGCTCTGGGAATTACTGGCTCCTAAGAGTGACCAGCTCTCCTACAGCAGGTGCAAGAGCTGCAGCTCTGGTGATTTGCTCCTAGGGAGAAGAATCTAAGTATAAACCATTAGGTAAAGAGAGTACCAGTGTTTTGTGGTCTTTCCTTATAGCGCTGAATCCTCGCTGAATTTCTCAGTCTCAGTTTTTTCAAGTGCTGCTCCTGAAAACTCTGCTTGCTCTGCTGCATTATATTTCTGGGTCTCTTGTAACTTTCCAAAGCTTGATAATTTGATTTTAATTTTGCTGTTTCTGAGAAAGCTTGAGCTGTTTTGTCAGGACACTGAGACTTTCATCCACTAGGAACAATCCAGTATTTTAAACTGGCAAAGCTTAAGTGCTAAGATGATCTCACTGAATGCATGTGGCCAAATCACACTCTGGTTTCAGATGTGGTGTCCACTGGCTTGAAAAGCTGCTATTGCTGTATAATTTTTTATTCACCAGACCCTATTGCCACAGAAGTAGCTGTTTTTCATTAGCTGCCTTGTAATACAAATATCTTAGCTATTTGAATGATCTTATTTTTTCCTTTATTTTTTCCCTGTTTTTTTATTTCTATATTTCCAGAGAATGATGTTGTTACCTAAGTATACCCTTGAGTAATGCCAGCATCGAAATAAGGAAAGTTTCTCCTGTAAGTTTTTTCCTAAAGAAACAAACACCATCATGTTGAGTTGAGATGTGAATATAAGTAAGAAGGCCAGTTTTATGTTGCATGAAAGTGTTAAAACTGGAAATGCATTTGAATGTAATTCATTTCTTAAATACTGTACTTGGAATAGATATCTCTCCTTTAGTAATTTACACATAAATTTTAGCTAAGTGTTCAGTGAGCTGCGGGAGTTTAATTTCACAGCTTTACTGGATTGTTCTTGCATAACTTTTACACGTTGTGAAATGTTAAAGGAAAATTTGTTTCTTTTCTACTGCAAGGGTATAACATTGTTCTGCTGATCAGTATGCAATTGCAGAGTGGTCTGGTTCATTATTTTTAACTCCTATTTTCTAAAATATATCTTTAAATTTTTTATGGAAGTACATTGCTTAAATGACCTGCAGTAATCCATAATTTTCCTCATTAACACATGGTGTGTAGCCTCCTACCACTGGTCTTTTCAGTTTCATGGTTAAGTAAGCCTGGAAAGCTGTTGTGCTGTAATTGAGGCTGTGAATTAACGAGGCAAGGTCCCCTGTGTGCTGTTTGGCCACAAAACCTTAGAGAAGTTCTATCATAGCAACCCAACAAGTGAGAGGAACCTGCGGCCTCCTAAATGTGAGTGTGTGGTGTTACCAGCCTGCTGACTTCAGGGGATACTCACAGGCAGATGGCCAGTGGGGAAAGATAAGGAACCTCCAGAGGTTCTGTGCCTTAAGTGGTCTGGGGTTTCTATGTTTCAAGGGACGATGCCCTGTTTCCTTTAAAGTGCTCTTTGATTCCCGTGCTCCATTCACAGCTCAGCCACAGCGAGCTCACAGCTGCGCATTCGCAAAGGATGCAGTAAAAGGTGATACTCATTCCACTCATGCATCTGCATCTTCTCATCAATGCATCTAAGCTTCTCTTTTAACAAATACTTGTGTAGTTATATTTAAGTATGTTAAGTGTAAATTATTAATGTATGTGTATTAATATATTTAAGTATATTTAAATATAAAACTATAGTTAAAAGATCTGTATGTTAAAGTTCCTCCATTTTCTTAATGTATGTGAAATACCCTGGCATGCATCTAGCAAGCATCTAAGTATGGAATTGCCTTGCAACAGGTGTTCCAGCAACTGAGGAGTGAACAGGCTTTTACAGAACAAAACTGAGCACGTAATTATTTTTCAACTGAGAATATCTATATGTTCTGGGCTGTCAATGCATAACAAATGCTTCAGCTCATCAGGTTCAATGCCCTCTGGTTGCTTTTATAAGAGCTGAATTACAATTATTTATTTTCCTAAGTCATTCTTACGGCTCAAAAATTAAGAATTTTTATGGGCTTGGCTAAACTTGAAAGGTACAACAACTGCTCGTTATTTAAGGTACTTTCAAGTTAGTGTCTTAACAGAATGGGGTAACTGGAGGGGAAAAAAGGAGCATTTGCCCTAAACAGTAGTGTATATCACTGATTCAGGCAAAAATACAGTCTAGACACATGTACAAGAATATTTTTTCTGGCTATTTTTTGTCAGAAATTATGTATCATGAAAGAGACAGAAACACCTTAGAACTGCAAGAAGATAAACAAAATGCCAGATACAGTCTGAGAAAGCTTTTGAAACACTGCCCCCAGGAAAACAAGAATAAAAAAAGCTTTTTTTCAGACAATTCACTGACAGGCAAAGGGCTTACAGATGCAAATAAAGGTGTTATTTCTGGTTTCATACTTGTGCTCAATGATACGGGGGCTTATATGGCCTTTGCAGATAAACTGTAGCAAAATCTACTACATCACTGATTAATTCTCTGCTTTGAAACAGACAGTGCTGTCACCATTCTTTTTTGTTAAATGGTGAGGTTGAAACTAGCATTATGTTACCAGATACGAGAACAAACAGTGAAGTATCATAAATGCTCTTAAGCTCAGGCAAAAAAGAAAAATTAACATTTCACAGAATTTTCTGTCTCTGACTGCATAAACCCAGGCTAGCATTCTTTATGTTAAAAACACCCTATCTAAAACAAATGGGAACCCTTCTTCAGACCAAATAGCAAACATTTAGTTAAACTGATTCCTGATAATGATAAGATATAGATTTTAATACTAAAAAGGGGGCCATGATGTGATTGTAATGTAATTTAATGTTAAGTGAAGAAATGTTATTCAGGCAGGGAGAGAGAGAAAGGGGGAAAAAAAACAACCCCACACCATTACTGATTGTAAATTATTCAGTAGAAGAAACTCTCTTCACATGTTAGGCAGAGCTTTTCCAAGTGGAATATCTAAGGCACAACTTGGCAAAAAATCATGGCCCTTGCTTTGGGTGCACCTCAGTCCTTGGGTTTTGTTCAGAAATATTTCTCTGTTTCAGCGCCAAGCAGGATAGTTTTTGTTTTAAACAGCACTTTCACAAACCCCTCCTGATTTTTGCACTGGAAAAATGCATTTTTGCACCCAAGTATCATCTTGTCTGTGAGATAACCAAGGGCCAGAGCTGCTTCTCAGCCTGTGTCTGGATTTTGGTACAACAGGACCACATCAGCTCAATGCTGTGCACTTGCATCCAAGCGCTCGTACAGGTGCTGTGTGTGCACATAACCCCATGGATGATAGTCAGGAACAAACTGCCTGTGCTTCTGGGCACTCGCAGTCAGATGAAGCTGTAAGAGGATCCACAAAGCCTGTCTGATAGTAATGAACTGTGTACCACAGGCTGAGCTCCGGGGGGAATTTTGCCTCCTTGTTACTTAGGTGCTTCTGAAATTGTTGGTCTCTCAGCAGTGTTTTATTACAGCTAAGCCATGAGTCATCCACTTATTAGAGTGTGGCAAGTCACAGCTGATGAGGAAGGAAGGTGGAATTGGAGCAAGTGTGTGTTTTGGACAAAGATGTCTCTATGGGACTGGAGAAGGTGGGGGAGGTGGATATAAAATCACTTTCAGGGGACTGTTCCACCTGTTCCCACTACTAAGAGAAAGTTTTATCTAAATGAGTGTTTGCACACCCACTTGAGTTAAAGCTCAGACAGAATCTTATCTTGAGGAATTCACTGCGAGATGAAGTAGGTTAGGCAAATCTAGATAAAGAATTGGCTCACAGACTTTAAATACTTCAGTTGAAGGAAGTGATGACAATATTTAACCTGTCCATGCTTACGTTTTCTTATTAGAATTACTTAAAGAATATTTTTGCCCATTTTTATAAAATGAATATATTTTAAGTGCTCCATTTCTGTATTTTTTTGCCATGGCAGCTGCACTGTTGGAAGGGTTGCTTGTAGCCTCCCCTTTTAGCCAGAGGGGATCACTTTCACTTTCCAGCTTAATGCAACTCAGATTTCCAGGAAGACTTCATGATTTCATAACAGAGAATAAGAAAACAGTGTTTCAAATAGGTAATTCTTTTTAAGATACTCTCCTTTCAGTGCACAACGATGATTTCACTATCTGAAGCTTGTAGCAAATCTAGGTGGACTGTGTGATTCTGTCCTTGGGCAAGGGACTATGCTCCAGGCAAGGACCATGTGCCGGTCTGAATTTGTTAAGCATCTGATACGATACCCACTCTGTACGCAGTAATTCTTCATTTGAGGGTTCATATGCTTCATAAATTCCATTCTTTTTCTCCCTCATCAATTCTTCCATTAAAAAAAATCTGTTAATCAAGGCAGCTGAGATTTATGAAGCTCAGTCCTATATTTCTGTTATTATACCCAGGTTCTTTAATTTTCGTAAGAGGCAAAATTCAAATGTCAACAAGATTTTACTTTGTTACCTGATCAGGTATGTTTCTAATTATAAGTAAGTTTATTATAAACCAACTGATATCATAATATATTGAAGAAATAATATTTTTAGCAAATACTTCTTACCTATAGAGCAGCAATAGAAAAAGGGCTCTGAGACTGCAGCACTTAAGACTGAACATTGTCACAAGTTCTTTCAGAAGTTCTTGTAGCTCCTAAAAAACAAAAGGTGCAGAGGTAATATTTTACAGCACATATGCATTTCTAATACATGCATTTCCAAAGGTTTTAAACACTAAAGATATTGTATCTTGAATAGCTTCTACTATAAATATATTAGTAAATATCTGCATCAATTAAAAAATCTCAAAACTTGAAAAAAGAGATGGCAACAGGATTAGTTTAATTTACCAAGAGAAGCTGCATTCCAGTATACTATAGCTCTTTCATTTTTGCCTCTGTCCTTTAAATATTAGGAAAAGTAATTGCTGTGAAAAATAATGTAATCCTGCGCAGGACAATTGCAAACACTGAGTTTTGTCTCTGCTATTCATGCTTGTGAGTGAGTGCATCTCTGGCATATCAGTGTCTCCTCTTAAGGGACAACACATGACCCCATCTTAAAACACAGAGCCATTTAAGAGCAACCTCTCTGGTACATGGGTAGCATCAATACCTCTGATATGTAACTTATGTAATCTTTCTGGTAATGAGAAAAAAATGACATTATCAGCTTCTACCTCTAGCTATTATAAAAATCCTTTGTAGATAAATCATATGTAACCATCCACATCCATGAAAATGTTTGGCTGAGGCAAGATGTCTTTTCTGAATGGGATTTCTTTGCTTTTGTCAGTATGATTCACATCCATAATAGTTATTTTGAGAAATCTGTCAGCTCTGTAATCCATTTCTGGATGAAAAGAGTATCAATCCACAGCGTAATGCAGTCATGCAACAGATCTGAAATGCACAGACTGTGCCCAAAACTTTTGCTGTATTTCATCAGAGAACAGAAATCTTATTTGTAAGGCTTCCTTCAAAACTCTAAAAAAACCCTACATGTCAGGAATGCTACCTACTGAGAATCTGCAAGACAACTGTTAAATGTTAATAAATGCAAATGAAATAGCTGTTCTAGGTTCCAGGAAGGGGCAATCAAACACAGTATTTTCAGTGTTTAGAATGAGTTTTGCAGGAGTATCTTGCATTTTAATTTCCCACTAAATTGCTAATAGAAAAGAATTTGAAGTTTCACAACCTGAAACTTTGTTTCACTGTTCTTTAGTGACCAATGTAAAATGCCAGCATGCTTTTTAAAAACCAAAGTAATTTTTCTTTCAGTCTACAGTTCTAGTAAGAGCAAAACTAGTGGTATTTACCTAAATTAATGCCATGTGAATGGGATATGACTTTTATGTAACAGTGAAGTGACAAAAAAAATTGTTAATGCCTCCAAAGGAAAAGGAAAGCCATTTCAATGGCTTTTTAAACCAGCAAACATTTCAGCATCTTGGCTACTTTAAGCATACACCAGCCTGGTAAATATTAATGTCAAAATAAATCATACACTCCTCCTGACTTCCACAGAAAATCATGCACGAGACATTAAGAGAGCTGGTAATAGGAAAAAACAGCACAAATGAGCAGATGGTGTTGTCAGAACATTGCTCTCTACATGCTGATTCTGTAACACTCCTGGTGCAGATCGTGGGATCTCTTTTGCGTATCTCATTTTGGGTTTGGATGCTTTCTACATTCATTATCTTTATCTCACAGGAAAATATGCTAAAAATAAAAAGCCTCTTACTGACTTTATAAGTACTTCATAAAGCTGCTTTTATATTTAGCTTTTGAATTGCTACTATGAGCTCCTAATATGAGTGAAGATCCTTTATAAACAGATTAAGGAAACCTATGGATATTTCTGTACTTGTCTGGGTTTAGTTTTTACAGTACTGAAGATGAAAAGGACTGGGCTTATTACTGAAGGTAAACCAGTTGCTTTAGAAAGAAATCAGTTCTTAACCAATATCCAGGGTAGCAATTTTATGGGAGGCTGGGGTGGAGAATTTTGGTCTTTAACACATGAAAGGTCAAATCCATCCTACAGTACATAGATAACTTTTGTATGCTCAGGAAAAGAGAGCATGGAAGTAATAGAAAGGAGAAGATCTCTTACTTCTGTGTAAGAAATACTAATCAAGAGATCCAATTGCCATGTCAACTGGCTTGCCCTCACTGCCAAGGGACACTGCATGCCAGCCAAGGAATAGAACTGGGTAACTACTGGAGTCTTAAGCTGTTTCACAGATAATACTTAAGCTGGATATCTAAATCTCTGCTGCATATGTGTACATGCTTGCACGCACGCACACGTTTTCTCTGCTGCCCCTTTTTTATGGGGCTTACTGAGCTGGTTTGTTCTGCTGAAAAGCCTGCCTCTTGGCATGTTTACACATCTGGACCTTTCCTGTCACGCATTTCTTTATCAAATACTACACATTCACAGCAGGATTCCTTCCTGCACGCCTGTACCTATGGAACTACTGGTATTTAAAACTAGTTCCGCAGAACCCATAATATTTTTCTCTCACCCTAGAAAAATAAGCATAACCTGTTTTCTGCATAGAATATTGAGTCATTTGGTTTAGCTAGACAGACGACATGCTGTCCAGATTATTGTGCATATATTGGCACATCTTGTTCTAAATATTTAATTGAGGTGAAGGTGACAAATCTGCCCCGGTTTCTCGTATGATGAGACAACGACAATTTTCTACCTTTATTCAGATAAGATCAGGACTGTAAAATGCCATCAAACGTTTCGACATTTCTCATGGGAATTCAGTTATTTATTATTTTCAGCAGGACAGGAAAAGTGAATTACGCACGTTTCACAAAGGTTTGAGGCTGAAATGGGGTGAGGCAGACAGCTGGCAGAGGTAGTAGCAATATCCAAAGATTTCACTGGAAGTGAATTTTGTGTGAATGAATTAAAGGGTGAGATGCCTATTATGTTGAAGCTCCTTATGCACAAGTGAATGCATGGGAAAGACTAGAAATTATTAGATAATACACTTTGTCATATGGTAGTGGCCATATGCCTGAATTCCCGTGGCTGCTACTGCAGGCATCTAAAACTGCGTATAGAATTATCTTAAAATAAAAAGCAGATGGTGGGCTTTAGAATATAAACTGAATTATTATTACAGTTGCATTTTACTTCCATATCCAAACTGTTGAATGACAGTGCCTTTAAGTGCTTGACTGAAGGCAGAGAGAAACTCAGGAGGGATTCACCCAGAGTGAAGTACAGCTGCCTCCCCTGCTCTGGATTCTCTGCTTGCACTGTCCACTAGAACTGCAAAGTAACCAGTGAGCTTATTTGTTCTTGACTTCATCCTCTGTGAGATCAAAATGAACCAATCGGAGGGGAAACAATGGAAAGCTGGAAACACTAAGGACTCAGTGGGAGAAAGGGAGTGGGTATATGGAAGACAAGATAAGATTTGGAAGTAGAGGGGATATACCCCCTTGGGTCAGTCGGGGTCAGCTGTCCCAGCTGTGTCCCCTCCCAGTTTCTTTCGCAACCCCAGCCTCCTCGCTGGTGGGGTGGTACAAGAAGCACAAAAGGCCTTGACCTGTGCAAGCTCTGCTCAGCAGTAACTAAAACATCCCTGAAATACCAACACTTGTGTTCGCAGCACAAATCCAAAACACAGCCCCATCCTAACCACTGTGAAGAAAATTTACTCTACTTCAGCCAAAACCACCACAGCTTGGAAAAGTCAACTGCATGCAACACATGGACAGTAGTCACAGACAAAGCACTTTGTGGAATAAAGTGCCATGATATCTGTCTTTGGGTTAATCTGGATGTCTGTCTATAATACCTGTAGTTTCATGATACTTCCTAACACTCCCTGAACACATTCAAATATTTTTTCATGTTAGGATTAATACTGCAGAGAGTGCAGCTTGAGTGAAAAGTATCAAGAAAGTTTTTTTAATGCGGCAAATTAAAAAGAAGGAATAAAATCCAGTGGCAGCAAAACTCCAGATCTAACTGGGGAATTGACTGATCAAAGTGGACAAATGCATGTGTCTGCATCCTATTATAAGGGGCACCCTCTTATTTGGCTGACAACTGGCTTTTGGCACACCAGCTAGCTTGTTTCTAAACCCCAGGCACATCTGATCTTGCCTAGCATGGGCATAAACCATGCAAGTCTCCTTGGGCAAGTAATCAAAGTTAGATTTACTTGGTCCATAGAAAGTTATCTGTCTTGTCACGTTTTCTCTGCAGACAGGCAGCACAGGGGCCATCTGTTATGACAGCATTATGTCAGCAATCGAAGGGCTGTTAGGTCTCTACTGCTGCTATATCTGGCAACAGTTCAGAGTGAAACTCTGGATTCCAGTAATGCCACAATCTTCTGATCAATGCAGTGGTCACATGTGCCAGGTAAGAGAAATGTCATTTTCTCAATGAAAAACTTGGGAAGTTGCTCTAGTCTGAAAGCATCTTCTCAAGCTCTCTGCTCTGAGCTGGTTTTGCCAAAGACATTTTTCAGCAACAGAAGCTCATACTGTTAAATAAGTAGAATGAATTTAAGATTCACCAGAAATGAAAACTGCGTTTCTGGTATAGCAAAATGAGCTGTAATTGAAACTTCATTATTAGAAATTGTTTATATAGGTATAGGCATTACATGAGAGTCTTTAAAATTATCTCAAATAAATCAGTATGACAAATAGGTTTATTAAAAAAAGAATGACCATAGCATGATTTCAGACTATATAAGCAACAACTCAGTGATTTACTTCCATGTCCCAAATAATGCACAAGTTAATATGTAAAATCACTGTTCTCAAAATACACTGGAAGGTCAGAATCAAAATCAAACAAATCTATTGTTGCAGCCTTTAAAATTTTTTTTAGTATCAGTACTTCTAGCCACCAAAGGAGTAGGGACTAGCAGTATGCCGCCAATACTTACATAATTAAGCGTATGAGAGACATTTGGTGCCCTGGATTGAGGTCTTTATTTCTCACCAAGTTCCCTGTATTATCAATTTCATGAACATCAAAGCCTTAGAGTAAGTTACATAACCTATGATAGGATTATTTTATATGTTTATCTGTTGTTGTCTTCACTCCGTGCATTTTAAATACAGTACATATTGTGGATTAGCTGGGAAATAACTGGCAAGGATGCTGTTAGCATTATACTGGTTTTCTGGAAAATTAATTTCAGATTTATAAAAACTGCATGCTTAGGATGACAATACAATTCTAGGAGTTACCTTCATGGAGCAAGTGCCAGATGTCCTGCTCCCAACCAGCGTAACACTGAACTGAAAGGTTTCAGCAATGAACAGAAATGGATGTAGTAATAAACATTCACAGAATATATTTTAAGAAATGGACATGATCATGTGACTGTTTAAATGTAGTGCTCATTACAAGCTCTGCTTATATCTACTGAGAAATCTACAGAAAATGTGCCCCACAGGCTATTTTCTAGTTTAAAAAGGCAGAGAATTAAGTAACTTATCTCCACCTTGTTCCTAAATATGATTTTAGAGAGCTGACACTCAAAAGTCTAGCAGATTAGTGGTGTTTGAGCCATGGCTGATGATTACCATCATTTGTAATTACCCAAACAAATCAGAGGTTTATGGGGTTGTTAATGGTTGGGTTTATGTGCATACAAACTTTTTAAAATCTTTTGCTCTGTACATCTCAGTTCTGCTGTCTGGGCAGCTGGACGACTACGTAAGTCTGCAAATGTTTGTGTCCTCTTGTACCAAAACACAGGTCTCAAATCTGAGACCTTTACTGGCTTTTTAAAGTGTTTGTCAACACTCCAAGGTCCTCCCACACCCAATCCCACAGACAAGTGGGGATTACCTTCTGCCATACCAGTTTTACAGTCACAATTCCCAGCCCACCCATGTGGCTTCAACAGGCCAGAGAGGCTCAGTTTTTGTGCAGTTTAAAGAATGAATGTGTTTGAGCTGGGTCAGAGAGGTAGGTAATCTCCAGAGGCTGCAGATGATGAGTGAAACCTCAAAGGCATCTTTGTAAAGGTTTTGACTGTGTAGGAAGGTGCACACAGCTCTAGTGTGGCAAGCACTGATGGCTTGGGTGGTTTCCCATTGACCATCTGACACCTGACAGCTGCCTGGGTGGGCACTTCAGGTCACCAGGTTTCTAAAGGGCATCCACGAGTGTGGGCTGAAGGCAGACGGCACTCCTGCAGCACTGAAACCTTCACTATTTACACAGACCAGGATAATGTGCGTTTATCGCCTACAGAAAAATGGAGACAGTTTTGTTTGGGCACTATCAGCCTAGATATGATTAAGATAAATAGTTGAAAATGTAGGAAGTTGGACAGGATATGCTGGTTCAGATTAAGAAAATAACTTGTTTTGGAAAAACAAATGAAATCCTGCCTTTGTTGTGCCAGTTTAAATTACTGCTCCTTATGAAAGTTAGCAGATCTAGAATCTTCTAGCCCTTAACCTGGAGGAGAGCCTCCCCGCATAGGCCCTGATGACTGCTAGCTTTGCTCAGCATTCTCACGTTGTAGAAACTATCCAGGACCCAACTAATCTTCCTGCAGCTTCCCTCCATGCAGCCTCTGGCCTGGGAGAATGAGGCTCATCTCACTCTGTCACTGAACACACGTTTGAGGCTGAGGGAAAAATAAGAGTGCTGCAGGACCAGATTAGGACCAGTCACATCCATCTTCTCTCCTCACTGAATGTTGTGCAATGTGCTTCTGTAATTTATGACAGAGAAGAGCCCCTTGGCCTGCAATTAATTTTGTTTCCAGTTGCAAATTCTTGTTAGTTTGGGGGCAAAGAGGAAGAAGGAAGGGAATAAATCCCAGAGATGCCCCTTATTTTCCATCCAAGTTATTCATTTGAACCATAGGCTTTTTTGGGTTTGATAATTGTTATGCATATCTGAAACCTTCCAGAGAAAAATTTATTTTTCTTAATCACCAAATATCTACTTCTCAGTTTGGGTCCAAGGTCTTAGACTCAAATTCTTCAGTGAATTGTCAAGTGTCCTGTAACCAGGATATTTACAAACTAACCATTCTGAACATGCAACAAGATGAAGACTGGGAAGGAGAAAATCAGTTTTCAAAGCAGTTTCGGTTTTTTGGAATCTACAAAGCTTTTGTATTTGAAATTTACTGGTACAAATCAATGCAACTAAAATTATTCAGTAGAATTACATATTTTAGCATATAATAATCACAGGATAAAATGCTTTTAATTGTACAACCATATAAAAACATGAACGTTGTCCAAGTTGAGTGTCCTGGGCTCAGCTGCAAGCATTTTTACCTAAGGTTGAAGTCAGAGGAGTTATTCCAACTGACGTGTGGAGCTGAGCTCGAAGTCATCAGGAACTTAGTCTAAGAGGAAATCATATGAGGGGCTTTGAAAGCAAGAGGCATTTTTCCAATAAAATATGTATTTCAGATTTTTTCCACAGTTACCACATAGGAAGATTAGTTAAATCTGTAAGCGTGTGCCTATTGCAGGATCTTCCTTTTCCTTCAGCATAAACTCCTTTAGCTTTATTCTATGACAGGTGATTAGAATTACCTGGAGTGTTCAGGTGATGGAGAGCAACCTTTGAGAATCCTGTTTATAAAGTTTGAGTAGCCATTGAAATTGTCTATAAAGAAATTTGATTTTTTTTCAAATAATTAGAAAAAAAGAGCCTCCCAGAGAAATGAAATGCTTTCAATACATTCAAATATTCCCTTCTTTTGTTACTCAGTGCTCAACAACAGGTTTAATCAATGTGATCTACTTTAAATTTTGGACACCTTTTTAAGTACTAGCACATTGTTCATCTATGTATGCATTCAATGTGAGATGCAGATTTGATGGGGAACTGGGTGCGGGGGGGAAACGGGAGCTGGCTCTTACATTATCTTTCTTGGAGAAGTTTCTCCACGTGCCACTCACTGTTTTTAAAAGCAAGGTTCTGCAGCCTTTTGGGGGAGACACTCACATCTTCGCTTTGACTCATTTATTGAAATTTGAGTTATTCCCAGTTATTTTAATCCGGCAGCACAACGACACCTCAGAGAGGAAACAGTAACATTTTTTCCAAAGCAATTAAAAAGACAAGAGGGCGGAGGGGGAGGGATGAGGAGGGAGCCGCGGTGCCCGGGGCGGGCGCGCCTTACCTGGAGCCGCGGCGGGCGGCGGAGGCAGCTGCGCTGCGAGCAGCCTGGCAGCCGGCCGAGCTCTGCGCCCGCCCGCCGGGTTCGAGCCCGCCCACGGCCGGGCGGGGGCGGCTCGGGGAGAGGCATGTCCCCCTGCTGTTCGCTGAAACCCCCGTAGCAGCCTCTCTGCGCTGCCCCTTCCCTGCCGCTCCTCCTTTGCTTAAGCTCGCTTACACCCCTTTTCAGTTCCAAGCGTGTTTGGGGGAAAGGATGCTAGACAGAAGTGGCGAAGGATCCCTGGCAGACGAAAGTCGGGGCAGCACTTCCCATGGCTTCTTTTTTTTTGCCATGCCTCCATAACAGAGCTTGCACGAAACTTCCTGCTGATTGCCTCCGTTTTTTCTTCTTGCAGTTGTCACGTCCCAGCTACCCCGGGTAGAAACTTCCAGCCTTGTTCTCTGTTTGATGTGGAAATGTTCTGGGTGCCTTTGGGTAGCATGGTTCAAGTCTTTCCGGAGGTGAAAAGTGTTCGTTTTGCAGGTGTTGCTTTCCTGTCTGACCTCTCACTTCAGGAGCTGTTGGCAGTTTTCGGAGAGATGAAAGTAGCACTTTCTCTGGGGAAACACCAGATTCCACAAAACTTAAGATAAAGGAAACCACTTAGGGAACGTGATTATCAACAAAGGTTGCATTAGGAAGAACAACTTCAGAGAGAATTTAACATCTGCTGTCAGAAATCATTTCCTGTGGCTAGAATATT
>VZTG01000652.1:389019-413901 GCA_013397845.1 Melanocharis versteri | reverse complement strand
GGGGGGGGGGTACATAGGAACACACCAAACCCTCCCTGATGCTGTCACCAGTAGTAAAATATGGTGGTACTAGTGCAACATGTGAAGGAGGGGAAAGAAGATGATTTTGACTATTTCAGTTTCAACTCCTGGTGCTCTTTTTCAGGATTAAAGAGTTAATAACTCCTGAGGAAGGCAAAGGCTGAGAGGTCTAAATCCTGTGTCTTCTAGCAGTAAAAACCCTCCGGTTTTTCTTCCTAGAACATGTTAGTTTCAGTTCATGTCAGAAGTAAGCATATGTTGTTTGCTTTTTCACAGAATTATAGAACTATTTTGGTTGGAAAAGACCTTTAAAGGTCATCAAGTCCAACCCCCTGCCCTGGGCAAGGACATCATCTGCTGTATCAGGTTGCTCAGAGCCCCATCCAGCCTTGGCCTTGAACACATCTAGGGATGGGGCATCCACCAGCACTCTGGGCAACCTGTGCCAGTGTTTCACCACTGCCATAAAAATGCCTTCTTTATCTAGTCTGAGTCTAGTCTAAAACCTCCTTTTAGTTTAAAACCTTTACCACTTGTCCTTTTTCTTAACTTTATCTTAAAGCTAGTTGCAGACATGTCTTAAGAGGCTATTTGACACCATGTCCCTGCTGTGACTACACTGGAAGCTCCCCCAAAGTTATAGAACATGGGAAGATCTGAGGCTCAGACTAGGAGAGGAAAAACACATCTCTACGTGGCATAAAATGGAGCAGATTTCTGTACTTGTTTGCCTTTCTATTGTTATTGCTAAAACTCTTGTTACTGCATCTGTAGGCGGGAGAAATTGAAGAAATGTAAAAATCATTCTTTTCTGCACATGTTGAATGTTGATCCAATTATAAGTCAAGAATATGTGCTGAGTGTGCCTGCTCTGGGATAGTTCCCCCCATATCTCATTTGAACAGTCTGTCTAACTGCATAAAGTATGTAGTGTTTATCTTTCATTCATCGGTCAAGCAGAAAGAAGCGGGAAACCCAGTGGAAAAAAAAATCCCTGGCTGTTCCTATTGCAGAACAGCTGTAAGTGAGAGAATCAGCAAGTTTGGTCTCATGTGGCCTTTTGTAGCATTAGAACTGAGAAAACTGCTTTAAAGACAATTCTGTAAGCAACTGGCATAGAAACAATGCTAATTGTTATTCCCAATAGAGCTCCAAGCACAGGTGTATCTAATGCATAATGTCAGAAATCCTCAAATTTCTAGGGATCTCTTTCTATCTACTTCTTAAAAACCTATTTCAAGTTCCCACTAATTGCAAGTCATAATTTAAACAGAATGAAAATATTCTGTTTGGAAACTCAGAACACCAATGTGCTGTTACCTATTTCAGTTCACAGTGCCCAACTAGAGAACTCTAAATTCCTGCTTTAGGATACTATTTTTCAGCTCCTGTCTGTGTTTCAAGGCTCTAAAGCAGCTGTGATGCATTTGAAAGTCTGGGACAGGGCACATTTTTCTCTTCATAACAGAGCCCTGAGCAGTGGTCACTGGGATTTCAGATCACCTGAAGCAACGCCTGGGTTGTGGCTGCTGGAGACAAGCAAGTAACTGAAAACACTCAAAATTAATTGCCGTGGTCTGTAATATTAAGACTGTCAGCGAAACCTATTAATATAAGACTAAAACTTATGCTGGTTTATTGTAAAGCTTATACTGGTCCTTCAGAGTGGCTGTGGTTCTCCATTTATTAATTTTCTGCTGGGGCTGCTGCAGCCTCATCAAGGGGTGTGCTAGTTCAGGAGCGACTGGCTGGTGGGAGTCTGTCCCCATGCACAAACCGGCCCTGTCACCTCAAGAGTCAGCTCCTGGAAGCCCTCGTCCCCTTTGTGCTCCCTGCAGCAGCGAGACCTCTGAGGCATCAAACCCACCTCCTGCCCTTAAGCTACTCCCAGAAGGGGACGGCTCAATTATTAACCAAAAGCTTGAGTCTTTGAATAGAGCCATTCATCAGCTGGGAAAATCAGCTGACTCCATCCTCGGGCTGCTAAAGAGTAATGAAATTGTTTTAGAGAACAGCTTGCAGAAAAGACTCCTTGAACACAAAAATCTAGATGCCCACAGTAAGAAATCATTTCACTCCTCTGTGCACTTAGTCCTCTGCATCTCTATTGGAGCCAATGTTGGGTAAGTTGGGTTTTTTAGTAGACTTTCCTTACAGTTTGTAACCTCAGAGGGTGGTTGTAGCATTCGCAGCACTGATTAAACGACAGTGTAATCTGTAATGGCTTTCAGCAGCTGTATTGCCAAAAAAAAAGAGAAAACACATTGAGCTTTTGGTATTCCAGGGATTCCTGGAGGTATATTAAATTCTGAACAGTGGTGTGGGTGTGAGATTTTTTGATGCTTGAATTGCTTGTCCAATAACACAAAACCCTTACAAATAAGCCAACATTAGCATTACCACTTAAGTATTATATTGACACATAAAATGGGGTGCATCACAAATCAAAATGTCCCCATTTTTAACCTGATTACATTCACACTTACCTGCTATTATTTTGGACATATTAAAGCAATTGGAAATGCTTGGAATGCTGATCAAATGAGTATGGAATAAATGCAGTACTGAGTGAGGACCTGAAAATTAGACCAAATAATACAGTGTGTATCTAAGCAAAAGGCAAAAGAGTGAGAAAACACCCACTGATCTGTTGTATTGATTTGAATTTTCCCATTTTAATGAGATAACAGGTAACAAAACCGCAAGGACTTTCAAAATCCACTAGTAGTATTGATTTGAAATTACTATAACAATTCTTTTTCATTCATCTGCGCCCCAGAGGATATAATTGAAAGAATGAAACTAACACCCTAAGATGTGTTCCACCTTTAGAATTCTTTAGGAAATAAAGTTTTCTGATTACTATAAATTGTGTGAAGCAGAGGATGAATCAATTAGCATTCTAATATAAGGTCTACTTTCTAATAGAAATGTTGTTTGTCCATGAAAGTCTACATTCTTATACTGAACGAATAGTTGCATTTTAAATTATTATAATAATTCTCAGTGACCTGGGGGCTACATACTCTGCAGCTCTTACAGATTATTTGAGTGGAAAATAATGAACATATAAAATGGCTCACACTTAAGGTTCATGCCTTTTCTTTTTGCATCTTGTTGCCCGGTCACACAAAAAAACCTTTAAACATTACCTGTATCAAGAGTCACACATAAAACATAATCAGTTCTTATTAAGCATTTCATGTTTTTATTTTGTTTTAGACCCATCTTGGACTGAAATTTTTTCACCTCTTGATAAGCCTTTACTTGTCAAGTGAACTTCCTTTCTTATTTCACTACTTGCTGCTTTTTTCACTGAAGTAACTGGAGCTTAATGAATTATTTTAATGTTCATCTGACATCTTGTAGGATTACTCATGCCAAAACCAAAGCATATTCTCGTTGAAATGGGGGTCTCTTACTCTACCTCAATCTGAGCACTCTGGCTCTGTTACCTCGAGAATCGCTGTTACAGCAGCCAGGCTGCACCTTTAACCTGAACATCTTCAGCTCAAGGCACTGCTCACCTTTATCTTGCCACGTGGTAAAGCACTTCAGGATGAAACCTCGCTAGGAGCAAGGTACCTTCACCTGAATCCACCGTTTCTGTAGAGGTTGTTTTGAGAAGCACATATTTTTGGTTGTATCACTTGTCAGTTTACTCATTACAGCATGGCTGCATTTGTCAGAGCTTTGTTAGCTCTTGCTACGCTGTTGAATATGTCCAGGTGCTGCCTTTAATGAGGCGCTTTTGTTCCCATTATGCCTGCCATAATGTCAATACTCAAGAATTAGATTAAATGGGTGAGAGAGCTGAGATGAAGACAGTGGATTTGATTATCTCGGGTAATTGATTTTCTTTGCATGGCGCTGTCAATGTCTGAAAGGCCAGGTGGATTAACTGTCAAGAGCAGGCAGGCTTGTGCTAGTCCTGCACCATATACAATTTTCCAGTTTATTTTCAGTAGGACAGTGGAAACGTGTAAGCCCATGGCTGGGATGTCCCCTGCTGTTTTTGAAAAACTTGGTTTGATAGGATTTGCGTTTGGTTTTTTACTCACCTGGAATGTTTACATTTCACCATGTTCAGCTATCAATATAAAAAAGCCTTCCAGAAGTGAGCTACTGAGACCCCAGAAGCAGTTTGGACAATGCCCACTGCCACAGGGAGCTGTACAGACATTAATGATGTGCTGTGAGAGTATCACATGTGGGTATTACATGGGGTAACAAAAATACACCGCGTATAGTTAGCAAGCCCCAGTTCTAAGCAGGACCAGGAAAAGCTGTGAGGCACCAAGCTCCCTCTTGCTGCCCAGCCAAATAAATTTGAGTTGCTGTTGTGTAGTCCTAGAGATAAACCTGAAATGCTGGGAGAAGGCCTTCTTGTTTTCCTCAAAGAGAAGTTGGCGTGGTGACTGGACCTTTCCCATATTTCCTCATGAAGGAAGTGGTTCTTGGAGAAGTGCCACTTTCTCCTGTCCATGTTCAGCTTGCCTGAAGATGCCACCAGTGTTCATGAATGTAATGATCATCTTTTCATCATCAATTTGGTGATATATTAATTCTTCAGTATATCACAGTTTTATTTCTTAAGCCCTACCTGCTGTGTGATCTGAGCAAGACTAAAATAATTAATGACATGATATTAAACCTCTGCTTTGATAGAAAAGATGATTTTTCCAGCCCAAATGAAATAGTGTTGTGCTGTGAACCTGTGCCACATGACTGTATCTGTTTAGGGTTAGTTTGTTCCGCTGTTCTCTATATCAATATATTACATGACATTAGAGGGCCAAAGCTTAGAGAGATGTTGTAAAACAAACAAATCTATTTTGTCTGTAAAATGAAATAATCTATTTTATTTCTTCCTTGAATTTTAAATACTACATTCTTTACACAAGAGAGTTGCTCCTAATAATGTACTCTTTAACAGTTTTCAAAGCTTACTGGAGAAATTAAGACAAAATCTGTTTCTGTAGCTGGCTGTGCACTACCCCACAATCTAACTCCTACTTGTGCTAAATGTGGGCTTCTGTAGTAGCAGTGATATTTGTTAAAGCTTACCAGCTACTTATAAACTTAAAAAAAAAAAAAAAAATTGGCCAATATTTCTTTTAAATTTAGGTGCAAGCATGGAGAAAGTATTTCTAACAGGCACTTGTCAGGCTTTCACTTACTGTAAAATTATGCAAGGAGAATAATAGCAAGGGATAACAGCCTCTTACATGCCACTTAAATTAAGATGTAACAAATTAAAATGTAATATCCACTTCTGCCTTATGAATATACTGTGTATGAACATCATTATGTAGAAATATTAACCCGTAAGTATTTACACTATAAGCTGGTGAAGTTAAAATTTCTACAAGCTCATTCTGAGCACATGATGACAATGTTAATTTTTGATTGGAAATACGTCTTTGTAAGGCTGTCATATTTGGAGGAAAATTGACAGAAAAAAAGAATTTTTACTCTGACTAACTACACACTCACTGTAAGCTAAGTGGCCTTTTCTGGGAGTATTACAAGGGGGAAATGGGAAGTATCGGGGAGAAGTTTGTGATGTGCATTTTCTAGTGGCTACCTCAGCAGTTCTTTGGAGGACACAAGCCATCTACTCAGCATTAAACGCCCCCTGTACTTTGCAGTAAGCAGGAGGACGTAGTCCAGGCAGGGTTGGAGAAACACAGCAGTGGCAAAAATCTCAGATCCCTATAAAGAAATGGGTATCCTGATGTTCCGGCCCTCCTCAGCTGACTCTTGTGTAATGGGTGAAGGTCATGTGTCTCAATGCCTGTGATTCTCACTTAGGAATTGCAGATTACAGGGCTAATTGGCAAGAGAATTAAATAAATACAAAATATTGAACTAGGTTTCCAGGCCTAAGCCTAAATATCCATGTCCTAAAAACTTCAAAAGAGGCCAAGAAAGCTATCATACCTTAACATATCTGCAGTGTGGGTCATGAAAAAGATTTTCTGATGTTCCTATTGAAGTCAGAATAAATTTCTAATCTGTGCAAGACCAGACCTTATTTTACAGAAAAACTGTTATCTACATTATTCTGGGGGCTAAAAAGTTTTAAATTGCAAAAAGACCATGTGAGAAGTGTGTGGTAATGCTCACATCATTTTTCATTTTCCTCAGGAATGCATGGGGAGTTGTTTTAATTCAAAAGTTATAATATAATCTTGCTGATCTATTAAACTAGAAGAAAAAATAAATCTGAGAACAGAGAATGCCAAAGGCAGTTCAAGAAGTTATAGATATATATGACATGAAAATCTAGCAAAAGTTAATGCAAGTCAACATCGACAGTGGTCTTGAGTGCCACATTGATTCAAAATCACACAGTAATTGATGAAATGGGAATGAATTATCTTCAATGTCTCTTTTAATAAACTCAGCAAAGAATTTTGTTCAAATGGTCCTTGGGATGTGAAGTTCTGAGTCTCAGAGTCTCATAAACGTACTGATTTTTTAAAGTGTCCGTGTATGTTTAGAGTAGTCCAAATGCTAGTTTTCTTTACTTTGTTTTTGCTGTTGTTCTTATAGCACCGATGCTGCCCTTCATTCTTCTTTTCTGTTCTTTAAATGTATTGTACTGAAGTCTTGATATTTAGGTTAGAAATCATCCTTTAATACTTGAAGTTATGTGATTATTAATCTCCTGGTCTGATTTCTGTTACTTTATGATCAAGCAGAGTAATAAACTTGCATATAGTCATGTTACAATTTAATGCTAAGGCCAGAGGAATGCTATGGCCCTGCATTGAAGGAAAAGCCTGGAAATCCAGTGTAGTTGGGCAAAATGTTCTACCCATGGCTCTGGGCTGGCAGTAAACAGCTGGAAAATAAGAATTGCCTCTAATATTTTACTTATAAGGAACAGGATTGTGAGAACACAGTTCCTTTATTTGGCCCATGGATGTAATCTCTAGTGTCTAAAAACATGTCTGGGCTGATGCTTTTTCCTGTGACTGAAGTATCAGCAACTATCAACTGTTTAAGGCCCAGAGAAGGTTCGGGATTCTGCCTTTCTTCTGGGGCAAAGATAGCTCACCTGATCTACACTAAAAAATGTGCTCTCTTTCTGTGTTTGTTTGCATGAAAATTTAGTTAATTCAATATATTTAAGAGTAGTTATCAAACCTGAGGAAAATTAACGAATGCCCCAATGCCTCAAGAAAAATTAGGTGGGTGCTATCAGCAAATAGATAACTTTATTTCCTTAAGCAAGTGGATTGAAAACAAATTCAAAGCTGCAGAAATAGTAAATTTCAACCGTGAAGTAGGAGTTAAGGTTTTGTCAGCTCTGTAATGGCAGTATGATTGCACAATGTCTAGAATTAAGTGTGATAACTTCAATAGCGAAAGTGCTGACATTTTTGAAGAAGCATTAGGTTTATCTCTGAAGTCAAAGAACTTTTCAGGAATTTTATTAAAAATGCAAACAAAGAAAGTTATCACTCTTTGTACAGCTAGAATTTAAGAGAAGGGTAACTTCTTGAATTTTAGTAAAACAGTTCTGCAATAGATGTTCTTCTATAGTTTCGTTATTAAAATTTATATCAACTAAAAAAATTGGATAGCTGTGAACCTAGAAAGTAAAAATTTTGTGCAGTTGAATATGGAACACTGTCTGTTTTCTGTAAATAAAAATTATTTTAATTAGTTCATCTACTGCCGTCACATAAAATAGCAAGCTTTAAGAAAAACACCTCTAAGAGTATATTAATATATTTTAGGTCTAGAGTACAACACCAGCATGAAATTAGGGGGGGTTGGCCCAAGCTGCAACTCTAGTTTACTCTGTTCTGCCCATTTTTTTACTGGCTGCTATTTTTTTCTGAAAAACTTGTCAGACAGGAATCTGAAAAGAAAAAGAAAATGTGAGTTCAGACAAAAAAAAAGTGGGTATCACACACTTATTCATAGATTGCACCTCTTAGGCAGATGTGTAGCAATGTCAATGTCTAACTGAAGAGTCTCTAATGCTAATTACAGAGCAAAGCAGGCGTAAGTGTGGACAGAAAACCAAGTCTGTACAGGCACTATTTTGTGCCCTGAAATGTAATAATTTATTAGAGAAATAGAACTGCAAGGAGGAAAAAGGCTTTGGGCTTGAAATAAGTGGAAGATATTACTTAATATTTCTGAAATTGAAGGATTTGATCTTTACAGATGTTGGCACATACTAACGTGAATGAGAAATCACAGTTGATCCCAAGAGGAATAATTAAAACGTGTGTGCTGAACCTCTTTGAGCGTTATCTTAAAAGTAAGATTATATATAATATTTAAAGCATAGATGATAAAGACTCCTAAAGTGTCCATTTTGTCAGCAGAACGTCTAGTACAATATTTTAATATCAAATATATACTAACCGAAATTGGTTTTCTTGTATGTATGTTTCTATATGTTTATGAAGTGGGAAAACAAGAATAATTACGTTCTGACTTAATTTCAACCACTGCGTATCTACGAATAAGACATATCAAAGCTGTTTGTTGGTAATTCAGAGTACTTACTGCTGTATTTGCTCATCAGTTCCTCTGTATCTACTGTCTTCCCTCAAGAGGAGCCCGAGGAGAGCACGGCAAACCTTCCTGGTGCCGGTACTTCACGTTTTCATTTCCTAAGAAAAAGTCCTGTTCGTGGCAGTGACACACATAGTGGGTGGGAGATGGGATTATTGCCCACTGAAAGCAAATTAAAATTCCTCGGATCCTTCTCTTTCGGAAGGAGGTTTGTGCTGAGGACGGTACTTTGTTCCTGCAGAGGGTGGCAGTGTGGTACCATCCTCAAACTGCGGGACCCCCTCTGCTGCTCCGGCAGCCTCCTGGCTTTGGAGGGCAAACGTGCATCGTCCTGCGCTGTCCCAGCCCGGCTCTGGGGCTCTCTCCTGACACACCGATGTAAGGAGGCCTGATCCAGGTGAGGTGCATGCAGCAATATCTGTAAATCACCTTTAAAGAAAAAAAAGGTTTTTAAAGAAAGATTGGCCGAGGCAGGTTGTGTGGGCATTTTCATTACCAGGGATGGTCATTCCAACCCCAGAAAAAGATCAGCTGTGTTAGTTTTTAAAGAAAGTGCCTTTCCTGTGGAAATGGTGGAAAGAAGGGTTTTGCTGACTTGGTAGCCGTGAGCAGCTGGAGGTCAACGTGCTGGCACACGTAACCTGCTCAGGTGATGTGCACAGCTCATACAAACCACCACACCTTAGCTTAAAATGGTTGATTCACCTGCAGGAGTGGGACAGATAAGTTACTGAAGCAAAGTTGTTTAATACCTGTGGGATGATGTTGAAAATACGTAGTGCAATGTAAAACTTGACTCTTTCCCCACAGTATTGAATGCTGATGTTACAGTGTTACAGATGTAATGGCCTGTTTCAGGCAGCAGCTTTATGTAGCTGCAACTATTCTTTGTCTTTAGATGTCTCTTATCTAATCAGATCTCTGTATTGCATAAATAATCCTGCTTGTTTGAATGTTGATGAGCGTTCAGGTAGTTCAGAGTGGGATTTCTATCTTTGTAAACACTATAGGAATCTGTGGCTTAGTTATGCTGTACAAGCAGCTAACACGTTGCTAAAACTTTAACTTAGGCTATTTTTTTTTTCATTCTTTCTGCCTGTAATAATGAAAAGATTGCCTAAGCTATGAGGAAAACTAATTCTGTTATTTAGATTTTAGTCTCGTGTGAAATGAAACTATTAATTACAGAAACTCCACCACAAAATTAGCTTTATTTCAGAGTAATTTATTTCCATGATAACATCTCTGTGATGTAATAAAATTGGGTTCTTTTCCAATATATTCTTGTGAGACTTCACATGGAATGAAATAGTGCATTTGCACTGGTTTATTTTGAAAAGAATTTGAGAAGTATTAATATTGGAAATAGGGAAATTAGTATAATTAACATGAGTGGGGAAAATATGACACAGTGAGTATTCAGGACTTTGTACAGGTCATTATATTCAGTGATTTAATGTAAGTGGAAATTCAAAGTACCAGAACTGCAGCCTGGAAATACACCAAGAACTTTAACCCCTGCAAAGAAACTTACTCATGAAAGTCAGGGGAGCTGTTTATTTGCTCAAATACTGTCAATTAAACATTAATTGAATTTTAAACAACTACTGTTAAATCTTAAACAGATACTTGCTTTGTGTTGCATACATTGTTCAAGACTTTTGCCAAACTGGTATAGATTTGTAACTGTGATTAAAAAAAACCTACAAAATATTAATTGAATTCAAACCTAAGAGCAGTACTTAGCTGCTATAAGTCAGGATAGGCATGGCCTACAGGCACTAAAAAATAAAGCCTTGTAAGTTGTGTAGTAAGCATCTTCAGAAGCCAAAGGGAACAGACTGGGAATGAAAAATTAGAGTTAAAAAAAATTTGCATGTAATTAATATTTGTTTATAATGTTAGCCTTGAACCAAGTCTTTAGTAATACTTCTATATTTGTGCACTACATAAGCAAAGTGTTGCAAGTGACAGTGCTGTTTATGCTGATCAGGTCATATTTAAATGCCGGAATTATTAAAGTTTTTCATGCAGTTAAGGGCCTGAAGATCTCAAAACCTTCTTGCCATGGTACCGGCAGAGTTGTGCCCAGTGCTGCCATACTGGGACAGCTCTCTGCTGGAATTGGGAGGGTTTCTAGCACATCAGGAACAAGTTTATAAAATTACTTGCTAGATCAAGTGTTTTGATAAACCTCAGATTGTTTAAATTAATGAACTGGTGAAATAATTTTTTTAAGACAAATATCACATCTCTGGCTGGCTAAGTTTAGCCTACATCAAGTGATGTTCTTCAGTGCAAGTTGCTGGAGTGTACTAGACTAAAGCAGCAGCAGACCCAGAGTGTTTCCAGAGCTCCTACAGGACCAGGTTTAACTCAGAAAATGCGTATTCAGGGGCAAGAGAGTCATGTCCTCCCTGATGCTGCTGTGCTGGTGCTGGCTGTGGTGACCAGGGTGGAGGAAAGTCTGCTGCGTTGCCATGGGACTTACAGCGAGAGCCCATCAGAGAGTGTTTACACATCAAAATACCTAGGAAATATTTACATGGGACAGTTGCTTTGGAAGCAGACAATGGCACAAACTAAGACAGACAATGTCTGGATAGATCTCTCCATGCGTTTCTGGCCATTAGCTCTGCTTGCTTGGCCGGCGGTGTGCAGCCTGCAGGGCAGCCCTTGGCCCAGAAGCGTTTTGCAGCATGGACATGCCCAAGGACATGGGCCAAACTGCTGCTGGGATGCTTTAAGCTCTGCCAAGTCTGGGATACAGCCCCACTGCAGTGAAACAGTGAGCTGGCACTGTCTGTTTCCCGCGGATCTCCCTGGCCCAGGATGAGGCCTCCGCACGAGCGGAGCTGTGCGTCAGCGAGGGACGAGCGCAGGAGCCGCAGGGCCTCGCTGCCCTCAGCAGCACAGCTCGCAGCGGTGCCGCGCCGAGTCACAGCTCCTTAGATGTCCTTGCTCACTCCCTCCAAGGCCCAGCCTCTGAGCTTCTCCCACAAGCGGTTTAAATTCTAATGGGACGCTTGTTTCTTTCCTAGTAACTGCAAAAATGCTGCTCATCTATCACAGTATTCCACTGCACCAAATGGGCCAGGCCTTTTCTTGTATTTATTTATCTTTTCTACAGAGAAAATAAAAAAGGTCTATATACACCCTGAGTTAGAAGACTAAAGAAAGAGGCAATCAAAAAAACAGCTTAATTCAGGTTTGTTTAGGTTTTTGTGCTACAGCTAAGAATCTTGATTACAGCAGGGGTTTTTCATTTTGTTCCTTTTTTATTTTACACAAATAATCTCTTCATGGATCTCACAGCTTCGCAGTGCTTGTTTCAGCAGTAATCTGGGCACAGCTGCCTAGTCTCCCCAGTGGCCAAGTGGCAGCACAGTTGATGCAGTCAGTGTCCTAACAGGGTGGCACTCACAGAGGTGGCTGGCCTGCCATTTGTTTTGAGTTGCCTACTCCAGCCTGAATGACCAGTACTATTTTGTTCTTGTGCTGAATTTTGGCTGAAGTCCTAGATTGCTCTTGAACTCAGCTTTTTTTAATTGCAGTTGAGGGCATTAAGACCAGGATTCGGGAGCAGTGCCTGAGGGATGGCTTTATCTGGTTAGCATCAGGATTTGGTGTTGCAGGAGTTTTGTTCCTTACATTACCCTTGCCCTTTTTTTTATAGTCGTGTAACAGTTTCTTAGAGATAAAGGTAGGCTTATAGATTTCCTTATTGAAAGGGTAATTGAGGGAAGGACTCGAGGAAGATGGTTTATTTAAGAGTAGCTTGGCAGATGGATTTATGAGGATGCTGAAGGTATAGAAGATTACCTGGAAAGGGGTAATGAAATGAGATCGAGAAGGTAAAGGAATAGTGAGCAGAACTGTGTGAGTCTGGAGAGGTGATACTAATCACTGGTGGGGGCACTTGTCCTTCCTCCCTATAAATTAATGGTAAGGTTAAGTTGCTTTTATTAAATCAAACTTAAGGGATGGACCATAAATATCCAACTTCCACTAGAAAGATGAAAATTACCTGGAAAAATCCTGGGGGAGTTATCATTTATTGGGAGACTTGTACAGATGTAGGTTTAAATAAATAAATTCAATGTAGGTACTGCATTCCTGCATTTTGGTATTCCTGTACCCCATAGAGTAAGCTGGATATAGAATCAATCTGTGGAACTTTTGGATTCATACCTCGGGGTGGAAAAAAGGATGAGGAAAAAAAATAGGGGAAAGAAAAACAACAGCTGCAATTGTCTTCAAATAAAGAATTAATTACTAATGAGGATACGAATAATATTCTGTAGCTTAAATGAGTGCAGTTATTAGAATGCTCTCAAATACTCTAAAAGCTAAAGATTTTAAGTATCATCTTTCTGCAAGTGACAAATCAAAGTAGCTATTATTTTTTATTGTAAATCTTGCTATATAAGAAATGCAGGCAAACAACATTTTCATAAATGGGTACATTACGCAGTAGATCTTCAGCTTGTCATAGCTGTCCGTTGCTGTTACCATTATTATGTTCAAAAAAATAAGTATATTAAATATCTGCAGGACCTTTGCTAGGTCTCTGTTATTGGCAGTCATCCAGAGCAGTGATGACAGGCGACTACATAAATTATGCAACCCTGGTACACAGTATATGCTGTCAAATTTAACTTTGTCTTATAGACTACATCTGGAAACCATTTCAAGGAATGATATTACAGTTTTTTTCTAAAGTAAAACAAGTCTTCATGCTTTAAACTTAGTTTAGCAGCATCTCATTCAGAATTTCTTAGGCATAAAAGCATACCAATGGTAAGAAATGGAAGATGCCAAAATCCTCTCTAGACAAAACAAACAGATTAAAACTGATTAAAACATCAGATGAAAAATTCTGATGTAAAAATATGAAAGGAGAAAATATTTTTTAGGAGAAAAGGACTACTATGAAATGAGAGAACTGAGCATTTAAAAGAGAGCAATCAATAGATGGGGGAAGGGTGCAAAGGAAAGCGAAACATTAAAAAATGAGGCAGGAGCTGAAAGATGGGAATGGGAACTATGCAAAAAAAATACTAACAGCCTGAGGTTGGCAGTGTTTGTGTTTGTACATGCTCATGTAGCCCACCCAGGCCTCCACCCCCTCCTGAAAGTCGAGGAGCTTGAATTTTAAGAGAAAGGTTACTCTGGGAAAATGCATTTTCCTGTTTCATACTGCTTGCTAGGCAGGCCTGTGTCACAGCGGTAGGTAATGCTTTTCCCTGAATTCCAGACTGTTCTTTGAAACAGAATTTAAAAAAAATTAGTAATAATGAAAAGCAGTCCGAGCAAAAGAGAAGCAGAATAGACCGGAGCTAATCTGCCAGAACTCAGAGGAAAAAAATATTTTTCCCTACCACAAAGAACCCTATTGTTCCCATGTTAAGTATTTAATTTTGCCTGCATTTAAACCAAGCTGTCTTGAAGTCTGTTTTCTTATGATGGGGAAGCATGTGCCAGTTACTGCGGCAGTGTTCAGTGGCTCCAAGGAGGAGCCGACCTCTGTGATTTCCAGGGCTGTTCAATTTTTCTCAGCTCGCTTAAATTGATTTTTTGGTAGAGGAGAGTGTGACCTGCCCTTTATGGCTGGGAAATTTCACCACCTGTTCAGCTTGTAAAAATTAGTGTTACATAAGGGAAAGAAGCCTATGAGAAATCCGAGCACTTTGGGAAATGTTGGGTATAATGACTGATACCCACATATGTCCTTCTGGTAAATCTTATTAATGAACCTTCAGCGCATGCACTTTCATATCGGCTTTGTCACTGGGTTGAAACTCAAATCTTCATTTGTTCTGGCCTAGGAAATTTTTGTGTGCATTCTTCACATAGCTAACAAAAGTCAGGCACAAGTATCACTATGCAGTGCATTTCCCTGGTAGGGTGTCAAGTCAGGGAGCATCTCTTTCAATATTAGAAGAATTTCTCCTTTATTTAGCAGAAATGAGGATGCTATTAATATAAGCAAGCTGTTATTAACAGATAGTTACTCACACAGTACTTTCAATTATTTCCTCCTACAGTCACATTCACTCACACTCGTTACCCAGTGAGGAGATGGAGAGGGTTGGCATGCTGCTGTGTTTGCTCGGGCAATTTGGCATGTTCATAAGAGAAGAAATGAAGAGAGGAGCATGGGGGGACTGTCACTACACAAACGTATTTTTAACAGGGCCAAATAATGTGATTGTTGTTGCCATAGCACTCCTGCCCCGCACTTCTGCCTGTGGCTTCAGCCTGAGGACTTTTAAGTTATGAGGAGCATACAAAAAGCCATGGCACCCAGAGAAATTAGTTCAGTTGTCTTCAAGTTTCAGTTTGTCTTCACCACTTGGAACTTCTGCTCTCAGTATTGCGAATTATTTAAAGCAGTGAACATTGTCTTGAAAACAAGTGAAAAACTCTCTTTTTATTGAGCCAAGCTCAGTTTGTAAGGATGGTGTGCTTGAAATTCCTGTACATATTCGCATGTCTGTGTAATTTCTTCGGTCATACAGAGTAAAAATTTGTGGGGAGAAAATTGTTCCGGAGTAATATAGTTTGAACATATTGTAGCTTAGACCATAAGAGGATAAAACATCTGAAATCTCTGAGGTGTACTGACCTGGTATATTTTTACACTGTGTGGTATTGTTGCTTGGAGAAGTTCCTTGATGCTAAAAATAATCATTTCTAACACTGTTTTCTATCTCCAAGGTTACTAAATCTTTTTAACCCGAGCATAATTAAGATTATACCTACAAAATATATTTTTAGCCTGTTAGATTTTCTGTGATGTATGTCCTAGAAGATGCAGCTGAGTTAGAGGAAATCTGCTCAATAGGAGAGAGAACAGTAGAAGTGAAATCAGTAGTTTCTACAGGCAGTTGTTCCTTCTGTGGCTTTTTGAATGGGTGCAAAAGTTTTACTTAATGACTCACAGGTCTTCAAAGACCAGAAACCAATTTAGAGAAAGAAACTCCACGTAAACCCTTAAGAAATTTGAAATCTGTATTAGGATGTTTGAAATACGACATTTTCTAATGGGTTTGAAACTAGAGCTATTCACTGGCTTCACTTTTTTTTGTACTATTTTCTTGCTCCAGTGTCTTTTAAGAAGTAGACTGAAAATGAAAAAAGTGAATTGAATGGATGTGCCTGTTAGTTCAGATAATTTCAGAGGGCTGAAAACTTCTCTTTTTTTCTGCATGCTCTGTTTAAGTAAGTAATGGATTGGTGGCATGAACACCTGCTGAAAGCCTCTGATCCACGCAAAAGAACCACTCTCCTTAAAGCCTGACAGCCATCCTGCAGAGCATTCAAATGAATATCTGCTCACGAATGACAGCCTTTGATCATCCATTCCTCGCAGGGCCTTGCTGGGCACAGCGGGGCTGGAGCTCCAAGGGCTGAGCCAGGGAGCTCTGGCACAGAATCCTTTCCCAAGCCAGGCTGGTCCTCCTGCAGCTCCACCATCCCTCCCCACCTGAGTGTCACCCAAGGCTGTATTTAACTTTTTGCTTCATTAATGCAATTGCTGCCATACAATGAAATCTCTGCTGGAAATATCACCAGGAGAATCTCGGTGGATAAATCCTTATTCCAAGTGTGGCAAGCACACCTGGGAAAGGGCAGAACCTTACAAATAGGCTTTTGTCTGCAAATGAGAACTGATTTCAGAGCCTGCTAATTTGTAACCGAGATAGTTAAGGTATCTCATGTGTGGTTAAAAAAAAAAAAACAACTAACAAACCACTGTGCCAGAAAGTGTGTTGTGCAAAATCTTTGGAAATGTGCCAGTTTCCTTGGAAAAGAAACTTCGGTGCAGGAATTCCTTAAAAAGACAGTCAAGCATATTTTGTCTAGTCCTTCATGAATCTTTTCAGTTGGGAATATTTTTTCAGACCTAAGTCTTTCCTTTATAGGAAAAGGTATCATAGGTATTCCTGTGGATACCTATTCGTATCATTTGGTTCCCTTTGTAACCCTCTTTTTTCCAAATTATGCTTGGGAGAAATACTGGCATAACTCTTTCACACATACTAAAATAATGCTGAAAAATACTGAAATAACTACAGTAGGAAATAGCTTGCTAAACAGAGAGTTGAGTTAATAGAATTTATTTTATTGGTGCTGTCAAACAGGTCGGAGGTTTGAAGAGTTAATGATTTAATGATGGAATGAGAGAAACAGGGATATTTAACTTCAGAAAAAATGTTTTCAACTTGAAAAGGCTCAGCCATCTGATGATGCTGAGAGATGTAGAAAGGCTATTTCTAGAACCAAGACTGTTGGACAAGAATATACTTACACATTTAAGTAGGTGAAGACATTGCTGAGTTTATATGGGGAAAATACTGACAATACAAATGACAGTTTAAACTGGATGCCAAGTTGGAGATGTGTTCATGGGAAAAGTGGATGAAGGATGCTTCCTGCATGCTGAATGATTATAGCACGCATTTTGGTATACAGAACAGCTCAAGGAGAAAGTGTGCTTTGAAATGATCTATGTATATTTAGTAAGGAGGCAGATCTGTGAGTACGACACAGTGTTGTAGTTAATAACTTGTAGTCAGTGGTGGAAAAAGGGAAAACCACTAAGGGAAATAGAAGGATTGGAAAGCCATTTATATCATGTAGTCAATATATATGAAGTTATGGATCTCAAACCAATCCTCTTTTATAAATATATGCACAAACACTGAATTTCAGAAAGTAAGGCTCTCAATTCAGAATTGAGCATGAAGCTTGACACAACTGGAACTGATTGATCTCAACCCTTTTCCCAAAATTTGTAAATCAATGCAAAGACTGAAAAATAAATAATTGCTTGCTTTAAACATATAGTTACTTATTTTTTTCAGCTAATTCAAAGAGAATTGAAATGAGATGAAGAAGACTTTACATAAAGCAAAAGTACTAGAACCTGTGGAAGTAATAAATATCAATCACCAGTGAACTTGAGATATATTATTTCCTTAAAGTTGGGACTTTGAAGTCTCCTTTCTCAGTCTCTTGAAGTGCAAAATTAAAGAGCAGGAAACCTCTCAGAGACTAAATAAAGATGACCACACCGAAATGCATGTAAAATGAAGTCATGTAAAATGTACATAAACCCACAGGGAGAAAAATCTGTCAGTGAGAATCCAAAAGCAAGTGTGAAAATATCCAAGAGCTCGCATCTCTATAGATAGTTCTCCATGGTGCTCATGGACTTGCGTAAGCTCGGCATGGGCACACAGTAAAGTGAGGTGGGTTGTAAAGAGGGCAGCAGGTTTTTACAGTTGTGAAGGTTTTGATAAAGGAAAGTAAATAACCAATTTCATTATCTTCCAAAGCAACATTTACATTTGAGGCTTTCTTTGGAGGGAGGATATTTTATGCTTCTAGAACACAGGAAAGCAGGTGGGTGATTTATCATGGGTTTATTTATGGCTGTGGTTAACAAACAAATGCAAATTAGAGATGATTGGGGGTTTTAAGATTTCTACCTTTTTGCCACTGTCTTCAGATAGTCCCTCTGAATGGACACAGTCAAATTCTCTTCTGCTATTAATTGAGTGGCATCTGATGGACAATGCATCAACATGCTGCCACTGGTTTCCTCTGTGGATGCTCACTTAATAAAGACTGAATCACTTAACAGAGGGTGAGTGGGTAGTCAAGCTGAATTCAGACATTTAAAAAGCATTTATTTCAAAGTTATTCTTTTTCATTTTACGTATGTTTTCCACATTATGTCTACTTTTATTCTTTTGAAGAAATACTAGGTTTGAGTGACAATCTGGTCTAAATACATACAGTTCTTTTTTTGGAAATATCTGCTTTGAGATGGTTTGTATATTTATTTTTGCCTTAGCTACCAAGGCGCTGCATGATAAATTCAGATTTAACAAAACAAAAATTGACTTTGGTCATAAAAACACAGAGATGAGCTGGTAATAAAATGGTCTCCTTTCTTCAGTCTTAAGGCAGCAGTTATTCAAGGCCGATATGCATGCTGCTAATTCACATTTCCTTATTTTCTTTCTTTAATTTACTAAGTTTGGGAGGTACTTTGCGTATTAGACGGGGCAACTGGCACTCACTATCTTCCCTTATTAATTCATGTTATAGTTATCACTTATTGTTCTGATACTCCCTGTTGTTTTTTTCTTGTTATGTCCTCTTAAAGCTTTGAGGATATTTTTTTCTGGTTTTTCCTTCACTTTTTCTTTCTTCTGCTGGAGTACCTTTTCATAAACCTCACCTCACACATAAATCTCTTTTTATGGAGCTCCTTTCTCTTCTAGATATTGGTGGCCCCATAATATTGAATGTCAGACTAAAGATATTATTGGTTGCTCCCGTGGGCTTCCTGCCCTGGGAGCACTGGAAAGTTGGAAATTTTTGCTTCAGTGAGCCATTATTAGGGATTGTCTGCTGTTCCTGACAGATACCTTTAGTTTCCTGGAAGATACTAAAAGATGAAAACCGTAAGAATAAAAGATCAAAATACTTGAAAATACCAGTAGCACTTGTGTATTTGCTAAAAACCAATAATAATAGTTATGCCTAGCTCTGTTTGCAGTTGCTTGGAAGGAAAAACAAGAGCTTTGTTGCCAGCAGGGGAGTACCGATATCCTGGATAAATACGGTGACTAATGATATGAGAAGCAGATTTTTAGGGCAGGGTGTTGCTTGTTATTGGGACTGTGACAGTTTTGTTGAAATTACCAAGCAAAAGGAAGACTCTGTAAATTTGGTTTATCATATTTACAGCTGACATGGGTAAAGTACCCAGTGCATGAAATAACCTGAGCAGAAAGAGCAACTGGTGTTTTGTTAGCCAGTTAATGAGCAATAACATGTTCTTTCTCAGGGCATACTTATTTTTTACACTAGGTTGTAGAGCATATAAATACTAAGTATTTTTACTTTTAGTGTGTTAATGTGTCTTTGTAAGGTTAAAGTTAGTAATATAATCTTTAATGATATTATGAGACACTCCTATTGAAAGTATGTTGAACCTACAGAACAGGGTACTGCAAGCATGTTAAAGAGTTTCACCTAAGATAATTTGCTAATGAATATGTGAACTAGGTGGGCAGTTTAAGGTGTTAGAGAGTGGGTCTTTGGTACTGCTCCTTTCAAATCACGTGTCAGTGCCCACCATTCATTCTGAGGCTGAGCATGGGAACTTGTCTGCACATTTTGATGAAGGTTTGTGAATTTTTGACAATAAGGATGTTAACTTATTTCATTTGCTGTGTAAAAATACAATTTTTCTTCATTAGTTGAGACTGTATAGAAAAAAAACCTAGCAGAATAACTAGAAAATTCATTCACCTCCACAAAGACACAGCAAACTTTTTTGCCAGTTTCAAGAAGCATCATTAATTCTGTGTTATCAGTTTTGTAGAGATCATACAAACACAGTTGAACAGTTGCTCTGCGGATGTCATCTGAGCACTATTATCCCTATATCACAAAAGTAATAAACAGAGCTAGGAACATCTCCATGCAGGGATCAAACCCACAACCTTAGTGTTTTTATTACCATGCTCTATCCAGCTGAACTAATCTCAAGATGTTAAAGATGATACACAGGTTTTGGGTGATAATGCCTGTGAAGACTGCAATAAAGACAGCATAGGGACCTTCTCTGAAAGGACACTTACAAATATTTAAACCAAGACATCAAGACAAGGAGGCAAGATGACAGAGAGGAACTTAAATCCTTTTGATAGATAATGCATTTCATAAGTTTAAGGCTAAAGAGCAATACTTGTCTGTAGCAAGATGAAGCTGAAGGTCATCTCATCTTTTTACCTAAATACAAAAATCAGGTTGTTTTTCTTTTTCCAAGAATTGCATTTTTAAAAAATAACGCTCAGTGCACTCAGACAGATAATGTATAGCTCATTGCTTGTTTGTCTGTTTCCTCAGGAGTCATCCAAGAGGTTTGCTTTACACAAAGGAAGTGTTTGGGGATTCTAAATTAAGCATTTGAACTTCAACTATTCAGAGGAACCCGGAGATGTGGGGAGGACTTGGCCTACTGTGTTGTGAAAACTGTCAAGTCTGAGGTGATTGCAATGTGGGATGAGTGGGCCAAGGAGCTGGAAGCTGTAAAAAAAAAAAAGATCTGGCACCAGGAATGGTTTTGGTTGTCTTTTATTAAAGCCTGGCCCCTCTTCATTGCCTTTCTTTCCAGAATGAAGTTGTCCTAATCTCTCGAATTAATGTCCCTTTGCAGGGCATTCTGCTCCCTCTGGTCCCAGCAATTTAACATGTTCACTGCTTTTCTGGAGACCTTCATCATTTATCGTGTTTCAGAGATGCTGAGGACGGAGGCCTGTGTACTTTTGCTGTCCCTTTTCCCAGGGCTGGCAGCTGCTCAGTGGTGACACAAGCCAGCACACTGGGCCTAAATGCCTGGGAAAGCCCAAGGACTGTTCAGCCTATCTCTCACTCAATGTTTACACAAGTTTCTTGAAGCTGCCACTCCCCCCTGTTGCTTAAACATACAGAGTGATATGTTGTAATCTAAACACATACCCTCAGGCCCCTAAGCAAACACAGACTTCAATATTGTTGAGCTTGGTGGTGGGATGGCCTGTTTTCATTTAAAATATTTCAGATTCTTTCATACCAATTCTTACTGTGGAAACAAGCTACTTGTGCATCTAATGCCTATAGGTTTTTTCTTCAGGCTCCCTGACTCTCTTTTCCTATGGATGTTTCTTTTACCCATCCCAAAGATGAGATGTTCCAGCCCTGGATTCCAGGATTATCATCTCAATCCCATCTCCTGTTTTCTGGAAATGAAGCTAACATGTCCCAGTGTTCACTCACTCTTGCTCCTTTCCTGAGTCCCAAAGTCAGCATGCCTCATCTGCAAAATAGCAAATTCTAGAGATCTAGGAAGTTGCATAATTTTAGCCACAAACCAACGTGCACACACAACTTGTGTAAACTTAGAGCAAAATGACTGTAAATAAGTTCTTGCAATCGCTAGGAAGAATATGGATATTTAAGATGTATTTTCCTCCTCCAAATTTGCTCAGGATACTCAGTTTTGTCCTGGGAGTAGAAAAGTGGCACTCCAGGTTTTTTGCTATTCTTACCCCCTGCTCAAGATGTGTGGAAACTACATCCTGCCGTTCTCTGGCTTCCTCTTTTTATTTGTGCTTCAAGCTTCCTCCTCAGCTGTCTGGAGCCTTATCTAGGTACAAATGCCAGCCTCCGGGGCTGCTCTCTTTTTTCCTCATTTTGTTTTCTTATGGAAATGACTGCGACACAGAATCTGCTGTTGCCTTCTGCTGGTTTGTGTATTGCAGGCAGAGGTTTGCCTGAAGGCTGGAGGATCAGCAGACAGAACCAAACTGCTCTAGCAAGAGTGGATCTGACCCTCTGTGGAAGGGGAACTCTGCATCTCATGTCACATGAGGCTAAAAAGTCCACTCTTCCCTTTAGGCTGTGACAGAGGATGAGGAAAGCATTTAATCACTGTCTCTTACACCTAAGCTGAATGGCTGCATAATAGTGCGTAATGCCGCCATTCCCTGGTCATGCAGCTGTGGAGTACTACTCACTTAAAGTAGATCGTCCTCAACACAGAAATCTGTTCCCTATGGCTCTGTGAATGACTTGGATATTTTTAGGTGTAGTAGACCATCACTGTTCACAGCAATTCTTCCCCACGAGGCCTTCATGTTCCAGGTACCAACTTCCTCTTGTGTGAAAACATTGCTGTGTGTTCCATGGTCACTGACTGATGGTGTATCATCCTTCCTCATAAAAGTTTCATCTGTCTCAGCTTGAAACTGAACTTTACCAGAAAAAACCAAACCAAAACAAAACAAAAACAACCAAACAAAAAAAAAACCTGTCGCTGGCAGACTGGTATAAAAAAGCTTATTGTGGTTTGTCAGGTACATACATGATTTTAAAGGACTTGAAATACACAGCTCTGGGCATCCTAAGAGGTGTTCAACATGGTGTGAAGTCATGTATATTTTTCTCTGAGGGGAGCTTGTACATATCTTCCACTTGTTAAATTAGGACTTCTCAGCCCATAGGTGAGCTCAGCTGACTGAGTTTATTGAATTTCTGCCTGTAGAGACAGTGAGTCTAACACAGCATTTGAAAAATCAGTCCTAAATTCCAACTATTTTTAAAAACTACTCTTTGATTGAATTAATGTATTCAATGTGTGGCATTTTTGTATATATTTGGTTTATTTCCTGTGATGATACTCTACCAGCAAGTATTCTTTAGGGAAGTCAGTGGGTAAGCTGGTACATAAGCACTCATATTTTTTCAAGTTTTTTTCAAAAAAAACCCAAACAACTATTTCTTACTGATATATCTGAGCAGTTGATGTTTATTACAGTGAATACTTCTAAACTTGCGTTTATGAACTAAGCATTGCATCAACTGCACTCTTATTTTTTTAAAAAACTGATATTCAAGGTGACCAACAAAATTACTTCTGCCATGCTAAACCATCTAAAAACATTGCAGTCTTATTACTGGAAGTAAGATCAGTTCTCTCTTGCACTTCCCAGGCCAATTTTCTCGTTAAGATGACAAACACTCGAAGTCTCCATTCATCTCATGAAACACTCCTCCTTGAGATTTTGAACTAACACTGACAGTAATTCACAAAGAATCTAACCACTGAAACCTAAATTATGTATATTGTTTTATTTCATTGATCACTATTTTCCTGTTCCCAGGAAGATTATAAATGAGAGTGTTGTCTTACCAGTTTGAGTAATACAGGCCAGGTCAGTGTTTGTTTGTGAAGGAGAAAGAACTGCTCATTGTTTGTGATGGGCTGAAGAAACGGAAGGGATTTGAAACCCCATGTCCAGATGTGTTTCTCCAGTCCTAGCATCAGGATCCTGCTTTTCCTGTCTCTCCTTGGGCAAGAACTCTGGAAGCTGGTGGTAGGCATAGAGCCGGATGGTGTCCAGCCACAGAGAGAAAGTAAAAGTGGCAACTCTGAGAGGGGAGCAGGCTCTGGCACAGGCAGGGCAGAGCAGCTGGCTGCAGGTTCTGGTGGCCTGTGCTCCAGTGACTTCTCCCCCTGGGTGACCAGCAGGGAGGATGCTGAGAAGCTGGTGTCCCCTGCTCTGAAAAGGAAGTGAAAGAGCCAGAGGGATTCACAACTTCCTTTGCAGTGGGAGGCTGACAGCTCTGTAGGCAGTAGAGTGGAGGCATTTGTGGTTCCTGGAATGGGACTGAATGTCATAAGCTATGGAGAAAAGTTGCTGAGACTCCTCCAGCACTACCCTGTATTTCTTATTTGTGGTGAGTCAGGGATAAAAAGTGGTGGAGGGTAGGATCTCTTCAAGCTTTCCCGGCAAGAAATTGGCTCTTTCACGAAGTTCCCCAGGAGATGCAGCGAGAGGTGTGAGAGTTCATTTTATGGGACAGGTAGGTGCAAGAAATTACTTTTCATCAGTTATAGCAACTTTGTCTCCTTTCATGATTTGGTTAAGGTTTTTTTCCTGTGGGCTGGACCTCAGATCTAGAAACAAAGAAGGTCATCTCTCCTCTGGAAACTTCCTTTCATGTACCTCGCTGGTGTGGAGGGTATCTGCTCAGTCTCGTGCGGCTTAAGAAAAAACAAACAAAAACCACACAAAACCCCTACCCTAACAAAATACTTTCTATCTGTAGCCACGATGCCCTTCTGCCCCCTGAGCCAGGGATGCAGCCCTGCTCCAGCGCACTGGTTCCCTCGGGTAGCCCCGGGCACGCACCGCTGCCCCCGGCCGTGCGGGACCCTCCGGCCCGGCGGAGAAGTCCGAGGCGCTGGTAACGTGGCAGTTCTGAGACGATCGGTGCTCTGCGCAAAACAGGAGGTCAGCCTGCAAGTTACACGAATTGAGTCATGTAGAGTTAAACTAACCCCTCCCACAGCCATGGACCACTAAAGCGCCCATTTTCATGAGCACCTCTCACTAAGGCAGCTCGGAGCCGGCAGAGGCTGAGAGAGGAAGGAGGGGGGAGCGCGGGAGGAGGGAGCGAGCACCGGCACTGATGGACGAGCCAAAGGGTAAGGACAGAAGCGAGCCGCCGCTCCCCGAAGGCAGCCCGCATCCCCGGCGAGGGGCGCGGGGCTCGGCGGGGAGCCCCCGGCGCGGCGGCATCCCGCGGCCGGCGCTCGGGGGAGGCTCTGCATATTCATGAGGAGCTCCTTCGGGATGTGCCAGTCAGGCGGGAGCTGCGGATGCGGCATCCCCGGGCGGTGCGTCCCTCCCTCCGCGCCCGCGGAGCGCTGCCGGCGGTGGGCGAGGGCTCCGCGGCGGGGGCTTG
>VZTG01000652.1:368022-388968 GCA_013397845.1 Melanocharis versteri | reverse complement strand
TTGCGGGGGTGGGCGCAGCCTTGCCGCAGTCCGCCCCCGGCTGACATCATCTTCCAGCCCCTGGACTCCTGGTCGCTCCTGAAGGGACAATGCCGAGTTGTGACTGCGGANCTGGGTGCGAGGGGTTCTCGCTGCATAGGCTCGGAAGAGGAGGATTCCCCACCCGGCAGCCTGGCAGCCCTCTGGCCTTGACTGCGGTCCCGAGGAGCGGGACAGGGACCCGGCAATAGCTGCAGATGCTTATTGCACCGTGATTTTTCTACAAGATACATGTCTTGTACTTGGCTTTGCCTTTTATAATCAGCTGACACTGTGCACGTAGCAGCACTAGTCACAACGTTTGGCAGAAACATTTCCTAGTTTAGTATCAGCTTTTTTCTCTCTGGGTGCCTTACCCTCTGTTTACAGTGCCTTCTGCAACACGGTCCGTCTTTCCGAACTGCTGACAGCACTGCGCGCTGTGCGGGGCTTTCAAACACAAAGCAGGAACTCGGACAAATACGCAAGAGGCAGTAAACGGAGAATATTTGGGCAGATAGTTTCTTGTTCAGTACCAGGTGGAAGTCTCTCATTTATCATTGTTATGACAACGGGGAAACAAAATGTGATTTATTTTTTCCCCCTAGAATAAACAAAAATGGTAAACTAGACCTTTCCAATGTTTTATCTCCACAGAATGTAATAAATGGAATTTGAGGGGAAGAAACATTATCTCAGCCTGACGTACATCAAAATTTAAAGCAAAGACTGGCAGAAGAAGAAGGTTAGCTCATTAGTTTATGCAGTCATGAGTGAAGCTGGAAATATTTGGAGATAATTTGCCTCTGTTGAGGAGGGAGATAAGAATAGCTTTGAAACCAGTATTTTAAAAGTTTCATTCCAAAAATGAAATATAGTGCTTGAACAGAGATGTCTTTTCTAGTGGGTGAGGAATCACAAGGAAGAAACTTGGATAATGAGAACTGATTTAGGAAAAACGACCAAGCAAGCCTTCTTTTAGAAAGTGGAAATTTAAAGAGACGGAAGGAAACTAAAGGAAACTGACAGTGCTCAAGCCAATTTTGGTCGAGGTAATGATGATTCTATAATGGGCTGGATCGCAGAGCATGCAAGTCTCGCAAGACCCTAAAGAAAATTAGTGCAGTAAATAGCAAGGAATTGCATTTTAGGCATGTGGGAAAAGAAAACACCACACAGTGTTTCTGAGAATGCCTCTCGCAGTATCTCTTCCAGAGGCAGCAGTCAATGGGCTCGACATGGGGCAGTCTGGGACAGGCGGTATCTATCAGGTGGTAGGAAGGTTCCACCTTGAAATGAGGCACAAATGCACACCAAGGGCATGTCCTTTCATCAGAAAGGAATTATTAGAAAGTATTTCAGTAAGACACCTGTTTCCTGTGAGCCACGTCCACAGGGACTGTGACTGTATAATAAATGCACTTGGAATACTATTCTTCTGTTTTAGGAAGCTTGTTTTTAAATACGGATTCTGTCAGCTCTGCTTTGAAATTTGGCTCAAAATGCTAACATGGCCAAGAAAGAAATTCTGTTTGGGATGTTACATAGCAACAAATTATATCATTGATCAGTGTGAATACTTTCTTGGGCAGAAAGCATGACAGCCTAAAAAATACATGTTACTGGAAGATACATGGATGTGCTTCAGTCTGGCAAGAGTATGACACTGATCTCATGTAGACAGCGGTGAAAATATATAAATCTTCTAAAATTTATCTCTTTTAACATGAAAGGTACTCATGTAGTAACTCTGATTTGGAGGTCTCTCTATAAACAGAGATGAATTAATTGCTGTCTGATGACTGCTCTCAGAAGATTGTTCCAGCATGGAACAGTAATAAAGCAAAATTCAATAAGGAAAAAAAAGTAAAGGAATGTGAATGGAAAAATCACAAATTTAAAGACACATTGAGCAGCACATCAAAACCAAGAATGAAGATGACTTTGATTTGTTCATTCAGGCAGTGAAGGCAGCAAATAGAAGTTAAAACAAGTAAATGGAAAGGAAGTGGAGAAAGAGGAAATGGAGAACATCTGATGGAAAACATAGACTCTGAATTGGGGAAGATTATTTAGAGAAAGTAAAGATGTCAGGGGAAAATCTAAATTTATTAGGACCAGGCACAGTTCAAAAAAGGCATTTAGTGTGCCTTAGGAACAAAATAATGTATATAGATCAATTGCAAGATCATTATGGAAGTGGACAGGGCAAGATTTTAATGATGATGCAGGACAAAACCAGAAAAGTGTTGGTTAAATACTTTTCCAAATTTGAAGGGGATGAGAGGAAATGAATTCTGATATGAAGGAATATTTCATAGATGTTCATGGAAGTAGCTTGCTTTGTCGATTAATGTTTTGGGGGCAATAAAGTTTTACAACAATTTGAAATGAAATGTGCCAGATGCTTGCTGAGAAGATCTATACACAATGATGTTCATTTTCAGCAAACTGGAACACCATGGATATCCCTGGCAATGGGAAGAATATTGTTGTTCACCCAATATCCCAGCATTTTGATAGTGGCTATTCTGAAGACCTATTGCCAATTTAGTTTGACATCAGTTTTATATAAATTACTGGATAGATCTCAGTAACCAAGTTTTAATAGCTAGTTTGATTATATTCTTTTGGTTTTGTGGAGGATAAAACTTAGCAAAGTAACTTGCAGAATAATATTGTAGAAATGGGTAACATTGTCAAAATGGATAACGGAATGAACGCATTGAAAAGGAAGTCGCTCATCCCAGACAGAAGCAAACTTATGAGGTCACGTGGCCCCCTCAAGTGAGCATATTGGTCTGCATCCTGGAATGGAGATAGTCCCACTTGCAAGACTCTGCATCAAGAACTTCAAGGAATATGTTTTGTTTGGGTTTGGAACTTGGCTGGAGAATGCACTAATAGGAAGGAGTGGTGGGAAGTAATTCAAGTACTGGTAGATCTTTTAAATTGTCTTTGCTTTCTTAGAGGATCTTTTGATTACATAGTAAGTCAGTTGACTTTAAAAAATAGATGTCACACAAGCCTGGTGTGATTCCCATTTGGAAAAGAAACAGGCTGCATTTTGTCTTACGCATGTTAACACTCATTGAAGTTCTAGGGGAAAAAAGTATTCTTGAAAGCTGAGTGGCTGTTGAATAAATCTGGGCTGTAAGTTAAGGGACTTCTAAAGCCTGACTCTCCTGATAGTTAGAACCACTACACAAAAGAGGAACTGGAAGAACTGATTTCCCTGGCTGGTATTTGACAGCCATGGTCTGAATTATAAGTGTAGGACTGGGAAGGCACTGGTCCTTTATTTTCCAACTAATTATTTGCACTTGTTTTATTTTCCAGAGACAAAAATGTGGTTGAAAAGAATAAATATGAATACCTTCCATGTTTAAACTTCTTCACAATAGATGCATTTCTGATGTTGTTCTGATTGCAAAAGTCTCCCTATGACTCTCTAGTAAAGAATGAACTAATGGATTAAGACCTGGATAACAATAGACCTCAAAAATAGTTATCAAAGGAAATAATCATGAAACAGCTGTGTTTTCAGAGGTATTCTGCAAGAGGCCTGATGGCATTAGACATTTCCAATAATGATCTAAAAAGCATAAAATCATTGCTGATTTGCAGATGGAGTTTGTCAATGCTAGGAGGACCAGTACAAATACCAATTAAGTCAGAGGAAAAAGTCTGAAGAAGCCAAGAGTGGCTGGAAAGATAAAGAGCAAATAAAAGGCTTTAAGCCAAGCTTGTAAAAGCACAGTTAATGTGACTTTGGGAGGAAAATTGGATATTCAAACACTGAATAGACCAGAAAGATTTCCAGACAATATTATTCAGAAAAAAATACATCGAGATGTGTGTGTATATATGTATGTCTATAAATATATAAATGTCTGGGACAGCTGTAACTCAGGGGTTTTAGGTTCTTCATTGCCATGGAGAGAGAAGGTTGTCCTCTAGTCAGCCTTATTGTGACCACTGCATTCTGTTTGCCTCTTGACTTGTAATTACCAGAAACATGTAGAAAACCCTTGAGGAATTTCTAGAGGAGAAAGAATAAATTTAAGAGGCTGAACACCTGAAAAGAAAAGGGTTACAGGAGCTATAATAATTTTTTTTTGTTTGTTTTACCTAAGTTGCATAACTGGCTTAGTGTGGTGCAAAAGTATCATGCTTAGTCACATTCCTTCTTTTCCTAAGACATCTCTCCACATGTGGGTTTGAGAGGAGCTAGGAAGTGAAATTTTTGGGTTAATACCCTCTGGGTAGGTATTTTATACGTTCTTACCAGCCTAATGCCCAATAACAGTGTTCCACAGAGCTGGATGTGGTTGGAAGTGTGTTGAGACAGGAGCTGAGTTCTCAGCTTAGAAATGATCTGTTCAAGGTGGTTAAGATGTGGTTAAAGACAGAAGTGTTTAGGCTGAACTTTGGGATGAAGTAGGTGATACTTTGGGGAGCCACCTCATAAGAGATTAGTATTGCTTGAGACTGATCAAATTTAAATTGTAAAATTTTAGATCATGTTCACAAGAGAAGCACTCCAGTTGGTTTTCTGAAAGCTGAGTTAGATGGGGACCACTCATAAAACTCTATTATTATTTTGTCATCTAGGTGTGAGAACTGGCTTTCTGTTTCAATTCAGTGGAAGCCTCTCTTTCCTGAGCAGAGCTGAAGGTTTAGGGCAGGCATTTCCATCAGTGTCTCTTAGTCACAGAGCTGTTGCCAGAATGCTCACACGGAGCACAGCAGAGCCTAAGGGTGCACTTCTACAGCTGGTGTCATTTGATATAAATCTTGCTGCTGAAAGACAAAAGGCGCCTGTCCTTGTCTCTAGCCTTGTTCTTTTTATTCTGTGATAACTTTCAGCTTGTCTAACTTGAAAGTCCAAGTGAGAGAACAGAAGGAGGGTAAGGGTAAAAGTCTCTTTCATGAAAGTTATTGGGAGGTGCAGAGGGAAAAACTTCACTGCAACACAAGGAGAGACACAAAACGAGCCCTGTGCTCTGAAACACTGCTGCATTAGCACTGCAAATTAAGAAATGAGTTAAGGGGGAAAGTGTGAGACCAGATGGAAGAGAACAGAGTCAGCTAAGTGCACACTGAACAAATTCATCTGCTCACATCATCTCATGCGTTCTCTGCCCCCAAATGTGGAAAATGCTGGAGAGATCTGTTTCCCAGCCTGCTCTTTGGGCTCCTTGTCCCTCTGTCCCTAGTGCTGCACTGGCTGTTCACACTCAAGGGGGATGCAGGCAGTGTAATGGTCAGTGATGTCACTGTTCTGTCGGTACTTAGCCGCCACCAGCAATGCCACAACTCTGCCTATTATGGTTCTTGTCTGAAACCTTTGGGGCCCATATCTGTCCATTCCAGCTTGGGAAGAGCTTTCAGTGAGGATCTGCAGAGCTGCTTCACTGTCTTCCTTCACACTGCCTTTCAAATTCTCTTTGTGCTGTCAACACAGGGATTAAGTTTCTAGTATGAGGAGACATGCATCCATCAGTCTGACCTATGCTGTCCCATGCTCCCTTGTAACCTTCGTCCTGCTGAATGCTACATCTCTTCTGACCAAAAAGTAACCCTTACAGGGTAGCTGACTGATTTACAGGCTGGGACTTGCACCTTTGAGCAAACACTTTTATGTTGCTTAAGTAGAAGTTAAAGGCTCTTAGTTTGATTTGTATCCTCTCCTTTGTTTCTAATCCTCCTGAGAACCTTGGCCCTGATCACAAATCATGGTGGATGCCAGAGCGTTCTTGATGGAGAGGATGCAAAGAAAATGGACCTATTTTTACAAAGGAATGAGATTTAGTTTGGTTTTTTTTCATTAACTGTCTGCAACCTCTCAGCCAAAGCTCAAACCACCCCTGGCCTTTGAGCGCTGTGTGCTGACTGGAAAAGATGAGTCAGCAGCTCAGGACTCAGAAACCACTTCAGTCACTCATTTGGTTCACAGCACTGTCACAATCTGCTTGAAGAGCTTCTGAGACGGTGGAAAGACAGGAGAGGCTGGTTCAGATGCTGTGGTTTCTAATGTTCACCAGAAGTGACACTGCAGCTGGGGGCAGGGGAGGCAGCAGCATCTCCACCTTCCTCCCTGGGCTTAGCAAGAAGGGGTAGACTCCTCCACAAGTGAGGGATGGAGGGAACTTGAAGTCCTGTCGGTACAGCTAATGGATGGAAACATCCAGAGTGCATGGCAGAGCCCAGGGAGCAGGCATGCAGCAGGAGGAAAGGTGGAGCTGCTTTGTGGAGGGTGGGTTTGGTGGTGGGGACAGGTAACAGAGTGGGATTTGTTCCTCTACTGAAAACTGTCCTTCCCTGCTCTTTGCCAGAATGGGAGTGGGCAGCTTTTGCCAGGGAGAACACCTGCTCTTTGCCACAATCAGCCCCTAGCTGCTGGCTCCAGCTTCTTTTGGGAAATGCACTGGAAATCTGCAATTTTGTCTTGAATTGAATGTGCCAAATAAGTTGATCTAAAGCTTCTATATATTTAGTCTCACTTTACTGAAATAATATAGGAAGCTTACTGTTTGTCAGCTTTGAGACGGCAGTAAACATGAACACAGCGGAAGCCAAAAAGAACTTTATTCTGGTAAATCCAGTTGTCAGGCTCTTGTTTACAATACTTAGAAATACCGCTGTGACCAAAACTATGAAAGCCATACAGAAAAGAAGAATGTTCCAGTAGGGCTCTTTAGAATTTATTCTGTCATTAATTAAAGAGAATTAGAACTGTATTTGAAAGGTGGAACTATGGCATAAGACAGAGGTAGGATAGTCCCTTTTTGTGGCAGAGCAAACAGCAGTTAAGCAAACTGTGAAACTAAATCTCTGCACTTCATCTTAAAAATAGTGGTGTACAATAGAACCTGGCCCCATGCTGTGAAGACCTTGTTAAAGACAGTAATTTCACAGTTGCTTTTTAGGTTACAAAGCGTGTCTCAGCTACAGAGACCAGTAATTTCTCTGCCAATTTAAGAATCTTCAGTCTTGTGGACACTTGGCACCTAAGAATGTTAACTGGATCCCATAGGCCTTGCTGGGAATAGATGTCCTTTGGTAAATAGGGATTTGGAGAACTTCTTTTGCCTTTCTACTTCTCAGGAGACTGCAAACATAGATTTACACATCTCAGGAATTTTTGCTGTGGTGTAGCAGTTAGTCTTTAGTTTGGCATCTTTATAATGTAGCAATGAATTCTTTTGACTCCGCTGGTTTCACCTTCCTCCATCCCTGAAGTTACTGCAGGAAAGAGACACAGGGCATGCCTTCATTCCTCCGTGGGACTCTGATGAGTGTGTTTCTCTTTTCCAGCATATTTCTTCTAACCTAAATGATGTTTTCAATTTTTATTCCCTGTTTTTAAAGTTGTAGCAGAACCGCATAGAAATTCTAGCATGAGTCATGTGTGTACTTTACCGGACCATTAATCTCCAAATTGTTGTTAGTCTGGCAGAACATCAGAGAATATATCAACATGATGGAAGATGAATTTAAGAGTAGCTGTAGCCAAAGTGTGCTGCTCTTTCCCTAGACTTTGGGAATTCTGCCTCTCTGCAGGAGGGAGTGTGCTGCAACCCCTGGTCCATGAGAGCTACCCAGACAAGTGGATGAGGTGATCCACAGGGCAGAGCCTCAGGATGTCTGCTGCTCTCTCACGCTTTTTCATCAACTGGGGAAATAAGACTAATGGTGCTGACCTCTGTAAACTCCTTGGCAATGTATGGGTGAAAAGCACTGTGTCAAATTTAATGTTATGAGTTGTTATTAGGGAAGGGCTGACAAAATACGATTGGGCCTCCAGCATTACCTGTTTTGTGTTAGTTTCACATATGATGTGGGCAGACAGCACTGCTGAGACCTGGAGTCAGCTGTGAAAGCCACAGAGCCAAGGGGAGGCTGGAAATGTTGGGAAAGTAGTGAGAGAGTCCTGGCCTTGCTTGGTGTATGTGTGCTGGGAGAAGGTTGGACTCATAATAATGTGACAAGAGAAAATGTGTGTGCAAAGAGCCTGTGGGTGTTGTGGTTCTGCTCTAGGATAACTGCAGCTGTCCTGTCTCACAGGAGCTTAATGGGAGAAGCTGAGGTTAATGCCAGCCTTGCCCTGCGAGCCTGGATATAGGAACAGTACCAGGTCTCTGCTACGCTGGTGACAATGGCCTCACCCTGTGCTGTCACAGGGAGCTGCTCGGCATGTGACAGGCTGAAAACAGCTCCAGCTCTAACATTGTCGGTGAGATCTTGGTTGTCAACTATATAAAATCCTCTGTGGTGAGTCTGGTAGTGACACCCAGGGACAGGCTTCGTTGCTGCTCCCCAGGATTTCAGCATCCTCTAACTTCCCAAAGACTGCCACTGCTGCTGCGCTCGTGGGGGCTGTGCCACAAGCTCTGAACAGGAGACCTGGCTACATCTGAGCAGCAGAGCTGCATGGTTACCCCAGCAGCCCTAAAACCTACTTCCTTTGCTCTTGTTACACCCCAACCAAGCCAAGGAGACCTTTTCCCAGCTGCAGTGATGGCCTGTGAAAAGAGGGTCCTAGCACACCATGCATAAGGTAGGCGTACAGCTGGAGGAGCAGAAATACTACAGCAGGTCTGAAGGAAATGTGAATGGAAGTGTGTGTGTGAGAGAGAGAAAAAGCAACAGATCAAGGGGTAAAAGAAAGGTCTGTATTGATAACCAAGGACGTAACTGACTGCACTAAAACTGGGTGAGTGCTGAAAAATGTGCCTGCAACAAGTCTGGCCGCCTGTGCCCTGATAAGCCTCACATGGAGGGCTTGTCAGGAAAAGGCCTGGGAGCTGATTAAGCTGCTGTGCAGACGAGTCCTTGGGGAACAAAACTGCTCGAACAACAGACAGATCACAGTAAACTCACAGCACATCCTCTGTGCAGGTTGTCCTCCTCCTCTCCCGACAAGCAGACAGACAGTGGGAGCTAAGGTACCCAAAATGAGGGGGGGAAAAGGCACTGAGCAGCCACCTGTCCTAGAAAAAAGGGATTTGTAGGCAAAAGGATCACCCTGTGGTAACCATTAACTCCTGAAGATGGCGAAAGACCTGCTCAAGAAATTGTAGCTTGTCACTGAAGAGGAACCCAAGAGGTGCAGTGAGGATCTGGCATTTGGCACCCTTGGTCTCATCTCACACAGGATCCTGCCGGAGCACCTGGGCGAGCTTGGTGCCTGTGAGTATGGGGGGAGTGAGCGTGGGTGAGAAAATGGGACCAAAACGATTTTTCAAAATGAACATCATCTTCCTGTTTCATAAGGTCATGCACTGTTGCTGCATTAATTTGCTGTATCATAGCTACCTTAAAAACTTCTCCATTCTTAAACAAAGCTTTCACATCTTTTTTAATTTATAACTGGTAAGACCATCAGAGTTTAAGAAGCTTTTGTTTTAGTCTGATCAATGTAGCAAAAATAAAATCAGGCCTAAATTGAGCTATTATAGGCTCTAAGGGCTGAAAAATACTGGATAAAAATATCAGACAAAACAGGAGGGCAAGGAAAGTTCTCAGATGCTTTCAGTGATGGCAAGTGCAAAACTGAAACTACTCCCAAGCACTTTGACTTCATCGCTCCCACCCAAAGTAAGTTGACTTCCCACATGCCTGCGTAAAGGATGAGCAGGTCACGGCCCAGGAAGAGACCTACTGCTGAGAGTCATCTGAGTAAGACTGCTGTGGGAGCCCAGCCAGGTTATAAATGGATTTGAGGCTAGGGTTCCCACATCTTCTCTGAGGAGACAGCCCCAAAGGGTTACTGTAGAGCTCCTATTTCTCCTTCAGCTGCTAGCCTTCATTTCCATATTTCACGTCTCTTTAAGTGAGCCTCATCTCTTTGGGATCAAATCCTGCTTTCAATTAGAGTTCTTGGCCTTATGAGCATCTGAAGTTTGAGCTATTTTTCTCTTGTTTGTCTTTTTCTGAGTTTTACTGTTTCCTGTATAAGATGGTGGTTTCCATAGATACCTTGGACATCATTTATCTCTCCTTCCTGGACATACAGTTCCTCCCAATGAATTACACAACAATTTGCCATTTCTGCTTGAGGCCTTGGTTCCTTCATCCATATCACTGCTGTACTGAGCATTTTAACACTTTTGTTCTAACATGTCATCTTGATAAGTTGTCTTGTTCTCTTTAAACAACTTTCAATCCACATGATGGAACTCTTGTCCAGCCAGTTTTAAATTCAAACATGGTACACTGCATGTCTATTTTAGGATTTTGTACTGATAATTGTTGGAAACTTTAGCTCAGCTTTTCTCTGCTATGGGTAACTGTTAAACAGAACAGTGTTTTGTTATTTTTGTTCCCCTCCCCCCACCCCTTGAGAAATGTTATCAAAGGACAAAGTCTGGCAAAGTATTCAGGATTGGTATGCTCCTAAATGAGAGCTCAGATAGCAATGACGTTGTTCTTTCAGACAGCTCTAGCGTGAGTTTTCTCTCTTTATCCTGTCTCCACCTTGTCCCGGAGGAAAGCATTTGTCCTGGATTGTAGAGGTAGATGCTAATGTGGGTCACTGCTTGGTATTTAGTGGTGAGAAATTTGAGTACTATCAGTCTCCCCAAATCCTAACAGAAACAGAGAAAAATCTGGACATGGTGTAAGTTAGTACTTTCTTGGGCCTATTTTGCCCTTCTCAGGCTATTCAATGCAAAAGTGGGGCTGTTCTGCTGATTCAGCATCACAAGAAATGATGGCAGGGCAGCCCCAGGCCACACTTAAGGAATTACAAAGGACACCATTAGAGTCACAAGTTTTCGCTTTAGCTGATTTATAAATGGATTTGTTTTCTTTCTTGCTCATTTGTCCCAGAGCTGTTAATAAATAACCTTTTCAATGTCCCTGCTCCTGCAGGAGATGTGAGGAAAATGTGTGCTCATGTGAACTTGCTGCAAGCTCTGCAGCTGGGCTGGAGATCCTGTGGCTGGAATGTTGGCTCCGGCTTCAGCTTGGTACCTCCCATCCCAAGCCAGAGGGAGAATGGTGCTGAAGGAGGCTGGGAAACACAGTGGCTCCAGGGAAGCAGCAGACCTGAGGCTCCTTTTTGCATGGGTTTCTGGAGAGAAGGGTGGGCTGCTGTGACTGTCCCCCTGTACCCATGCTGCCTTTGTCCAAAATATTTCATGTTTGTATTTTGAAATATTTGAGGCAAGAATAGTGGGGGGAGGGAGAGGGAAGACTAATGGAGACATATAAATTGAAGGCCAAACTATGGCTTAATTATAAATGGATTTCTTTTCCTGAGCCTAGTTCTCCTCTCAGGATTCACTGCACATCCCAGTAATAAGTAATCTGAACTTTAGAGATTAACAGCATCCTGTGCCAGCCCATTCACCCAGCAAAACTCTTTTGCTCTTTTGTTATATATTGGCATGAGGCTCCAGCCTTTTCAAAATGCTCCTCTGACCATGAAAATTTAGATTCATATTTACATTATTACCTTTGTAACTTTCAAGAAGTATTTCTTCTCTTACGCTCAGGAACTTTGTCAAGGCCTGTGCCCCGCAATAGCCTTTGATCCCATGTTCCTTCCCATTGGTTGTCACTAAAAATACCACAGGGTAATTTGTTTCCTGCTATTTGAAATGGAAATTGTAGCAGCATGAGGAACAGAGAATTATATTCATGCCAAATATCATGAGCTGAATTCTCCTCATGGTTTGTGGGAATCCTAGTTATTAAAGCTGACCTCTGAGAAATCAGTATATTTTTCCACAAGGCCTGGACAGTGGATGTGCTCCTCAGCAAGATAAAGGAACTATTCCAGCTGTTCCTTGTCCTGTGCTCTGCAATGAGGAATGGAGAGAGCAGTGCTGACAGCTGGAGGTAAAGGAGTGAGTTGGGAAGTGTTTAAGCAGAGTGCTATCTCTTTTTATGCATTCAGCCCTAACCCTGGCCTGCTGAAAGGAGGCAGCAGGGCTGCTGCCTTTCCTGAATAGCAAGGGGCCTTTGCTTCACCTGCTAGGGTTGCTTGCAAAGGGAAGGTGCCGACAGTGTTCTCTGCTGCAAACGAGTGCTATGCATGTTAAGGGAGCAAAAACTCACTGGGTACCTTATGGGAGTGAGAAATGCTCATCTAAGACAGCAAATAGACGTGCTGGAAATCACAGTATTAAGGGGTGACACAACCCGGATATAGGCAAAATCCCAGGCACAGTTAGGCACTGCAGCTTGTGCACTCGCATGTGGGACTGCTGTGGAACGGGCGTCTCCCCCAGGGGCCTTGCCAGTGGCTCTGCTGATGCTGCACCAGCTTGGAACAGCGTTTGTGTGCCTGTGATCAGTCTCCAATGGTTCTTCGTCCTGAGTGGGAAATGAAACCTCAGGAGAAATGCTGGCTGCTTTGCTGTGCAGAAATCCTCAGGCAGCACAGGCAGTGGCTCCACTTGCTGACATGTGGCACTTCAGGCAGCTGTGCTGTTTATTTTGGAAAGCAGGGAAGTGAGCCCTGAAAGCGGTAATGTTGTTCAACTCACAAGGTGATCCCAGGAATCTATAGTACAGAGAAAAACACCCTTGAGGTGTTGTGAGTGGCTTGGTGGCCTCCGCCCCTTCAAGGCAGGAAAGGTTGTCAGTGGAGAGGGCATACAGGAAAACTGGTGACTGCTGGGATTGTATTTTGACACCACTGGGAGTCAAAGCGTGCTGGGTGCAGAGCAAGCTGTGGGTGAAGGGGTGTTTGGATCTGTTTCCTCTGCAGTCATTCCCTATCAGAACCTCCTGTGGGGCGTTGCAGCATTTACAAAGCTCAGGACTTTTTGTTCTCCAGGAAGTTTCTGAACTTGCTGGCCCAACGTGGGTGTTGAAGGGAGGAGTGGTTGTTCTGGAGGCTGTTTCCTCTCTTTTTTTCGTGATAACTTGTACATCCCCCTTACGTGTGGGAGGTTGATGGGACACAGGAAAGGGTGGGCCGTACTGGGTTGGTGATGTGACTCACACATCACCCATCTTCCAGTGTAAGCAGTGGTCCCGCTGTCTTTAGTAGCAAATACAATTAAATTGTTGTACACAATAGCTGCCTGGGGCTGAACTGGGAGCAAGTGACTGAAGCAACTGAAGGTTAGTGCCCATCACCAGCCAGGATGCTGGAGACAGAGAAGGGCATGGTTCTCCATATAGGGATGAGAAAAGCTGATATGATCGTGGATTTTAGTGAAAGACCAGGAAATTTCTCAGAACTGAGGGTGACCATCTCACAATTTGCAAGGCATTACTTCCAGCTCAAGAGAAATATGTTGACTCCTGTCTCAACAGAAAAAGAGGACTTTCTATGAGAGTTCTGAACTATTATAGAAGTAATCCACACTTATCCTGTGTCAACAATATCTAGTAGCTCTTAAAAGAAGTAACATCACAAAATAAAAAATACTTGAGCTGAATCAGCAGAGTATTTAAAACGTGGAAATAGGAACGCTAACAAGAAGCAGCCCATTGTCTTCTTATTTTATTCCACAAAAGCCATAATCCAACTGTTGAAAATTACGTTAATCTGAAAATAATAACATCTCTTAAAGATGCATATTCAGAGGCAAAAAAGGAAGATAAAACCAGTGCAAATTTAAAGTTGGAAAGTGTAGAAGATGGTCAAAAGAAGCATAAGGAAAAAACCATGGCCAGAGAGTTAAGCAGAGCAAAGAAGAATGCAAAGATCTTGAGCAAAGAGGAAGCCTGGCAGCACCATTGGGCCATTGCAAGTCTGTGTATTCGAGCTATCAATAATGACAAAGCTGAAAGGTGTCAGGGCTTGATGCATCTTTTTTTTCCCCCAAAAAAGACAAACAAAAGCTTTCACATTATGTGATAGTCAAGCATATTCAAGCAATAATTTAGCTGGTAAGCTGGGGAGGAGGGGAAGTCCCCTTGAGCTCACTGGATATTTTCTGATGAAACTTCAAGCTTTGTGGGTAGTGGCAATAAGTCTTCTCCAGTTAAAATATAGCTTTGATGGCTGGTAGCAAATTAATACCAGAGGTTTCCTGACAGGAAACTGATGTAACTGATAACAGTTTTCTCTTCTGATTTGAAAAACCTCTTTGATGTGAGAATGCTAAAGAAATGAGTATGAGTACAAGTGGGATACAGACTTAGAAGTCCAGTAAACAGCATATAAATGTGAAAAATAACTATCTAAAGGTCATTGTGTCAGCAGCATCCTGCCACTTGCTGGTTATATTTAAGAATATTGAGTATCTGGGTCTGACTGCTGCGACGTAAGTCAGAAAAATATCTTCCTGCAGAGAGATTATTTAATGAGCAGGCATTGGGAAGACTCAGTGGGGCCGGTGTATAACACCAGGGAGATGGGCTGTGAGGCCAAGGTGGGAGGGGGTGTGAGCGCCTTGCAGAGAGGCAGGGAGGCTGAGCACCATCCCAGCACTGCGCCGTGGGAAGGTCTCTGACAGGAGAGCCTGCTTTGTGCAGGGGTGAATGGGGCACCTGTTGGTGTGCCAGTCTGGGTCACAGGGGCTCGTGGCCAGAACCCCTGGACATCACCTCCCCAGCAGCAACTCTGCGCCACAGGGCCATGGGGCTGCCCCAGCACAAAGCCCCTCTGTGCTGTAGGCAGCTGTGGCAGGGAGAGCAGGGCCTGTGTGCTGCCTGCTCCTTTGTATCCATCTCTTGCTACCATTGCTCAGCTTTTGCTGCCTCTAGCACCCAGCAGGCTCTCCAGGATTTCCACGTGCTTTTCTTTTTTCCAGGAAAAGAGGGCTCATTCAGTGTGTCTTGTGCAATTTCCGAGGGTTGTATCCCAGCCACAACACTAAAAGCAGCAAAAGGATGAGGTACTCCCACACCAAGCAGTGCTGTACACATGGATAGCATATAGCAGGGTGGTTGCCATGGCTGAATTGTGTCTGAACGAAATCTGGAGCTTTGTTGGGCAAAGGAGGGAGCACCTTTGTACAACTGCATCTGTATCCCACAGGGAGAGCATATGCACTGCATTGGCTTTGCTGACAGCGTAGCTTATGAGTGCATTGTCCCCTTTTTGCTGACTCCCCTCCTTCCGAGCCAAGGAAACGGAACTGGGAGAAAATCCAGGAGCCACCCTCGTCCTGAGGCAGGATTGGCTACACCAGCACTGGCAGACAGAAATGTCATTTGTCTGAAGACAACTAATGAGCCTTCTTTACTCTTCTTTTTCGCAAACTTATTCCTTTCGCAAATTCAATTCCTTCAATCTTTCCTCATAGGTCAAGTTTTTAGGCTTGTGATCTTTCTTGTTCTTTTCTGGAGTTTCTCCAAGTGGTCTACATCTTTCCTGAAAGGCGGTGTCCAAAATTGGTCAAAGAACCTCACAGGAGGATTTACCAGCTTTAGATGGAGGGAAAGATTACTATAAACAGCTATAGCTGCAATAACATTTTCTCTGGAAAAGCTACTTAACAGATTGCTCACCGCACTGTCTTTGGGTGATGGCTCTTACCTAAATGTCATATTTGCTTTTGTCCTTAAGTGAGTTAGATGTTTTCACCAGGCTCTCATCTATTTGTCAAATTTATTTTCAATTCCAGTCCTATGTGTCAGTGTGCTTTGCTCCCCACTTGGTGTTATCTCAGATACAGGCACACTCTTTATCTTCCAGCTTACTAATGCACATGGGACAGTTCAAGCTGCCAAGCTGTATAGCCTAAATTCATAGCAGTCTGTGGCTTTTGAGACATGCAGGGCTGCATGACTACAGTATCAAATGTCTCTGAAAGACAGCATCCAAAAAACCCATTATACTGTTTGGATTATCAGTTTCACTGACACTTCAATGTTTGTACTTCAGCACTTACAAGTATTTCATCTGGAAAAATATAACCCAGTAAATGTGCATTTATTATTCTACATAGCATTACAAGGAGGGGCAGAGATCACACCAGCATTTAGGCCAGAATCTTTGCCATATGAATAATTAAAACTTGGAGCAGAGTCTCCCACACTGTTCCATGTAACGGTCATAAAAAGCGATGTAAAATCCTAATCTGGAGCTTGAATTCTAATTTCAATATGCTGAGTGTCTTGCCCTGATATTTGGAAATAAAGCCCCTTAAACCAAAGCCATTGACTTACTGTATATGTGCTTGTATGTAAATTCTAAGACAAACCTGAGCCTCTTGACAGCCTAAGAAAAGACTTTTCCAACATGCTGGCCTGAAACAGGTGGTTTACATTACTTCGCATCAAAGTCTTCCTAGGTAACTTGGATACAAGCATGTTTAAACGAAAAGGGCAGATGAAGAATGAGTAAGAAGTCAGTTGGGGACAGGGAAAATTTCATAAAAGGGTTGATGAATGACGCAGTGTGGCTCTTCTGAGTGTTTATGCATTCAGATTTTTGGTTGTGGTGAGGCTGAAAACAGGAGTGCCTTTTGGGTAATGTGCATCAAACCCTGAACCCTGCAAGTTCAGCAACCTCACAGAGTAATCAGGGAGTTTTTCAGGCAATTCAGCCTGAAAAACTTCATGACTACTGAAATCTCATTTTCACCCACCAGGAGGATGATGTGTGCGTCCCCTCTCCATGTTGAACAGCAGCACTGACTGCTCCCATGCCCTTTCCCTACCACCATTGCCACCAGAACTCCACAGACACAAACTCCTGCAGTTAGAAAATGTGAGCAGACTGCACTGCCAGAGCACCTCTCTCCTGGGTGGGTTTGCTGAGATTGCATGAGATGTTCTGGGTTGACTTAGCACTGCCTAGAGTGGTGGATGACCATGTTTCTGAGGCAGTGCAAGTCCCCACCTCACTCCATTTAGGCTGGGACTGTATCATCTCCTGTGGAATGGGTTCACTGCTGTGCAAGGCACTCCTTGCAGCTCTGGTCAGAATGCACAAGAAAAATATAAGCAAGTAATTCTATATGCAGAGAAGTGATGGTGGACTCTTCAGGTAGACAGAAAAGGCTGGAAAAGGCAAAAATCCAGCAGGGATCATTTCTTACAAATTGACTAAGAGAATAAATTCCTGCAGGAATGAGTGTTGCAGAAGTTGCAAGATAGAAGTGGAAGACAGACAGAGGGAACAGACTGACAATAAATAAATTAAGGTTGAAAATTAAAACATTTCTGAACACACAGAAGAGTGCTGAGAGGATAAAGGTGATGGTGGGAACTGTCTCTGTCAGTGTGGCACTTGTGCAGTGGAAGAGGGATGGCCTTGCAGTACAGCCTTTTTTGATCCCTTCTGTAACAGACTGAGCATGAACATCCAAATGAAAGATCCAACATCAGCTTTATCTGCTATGCTAAGTCAGAGCTTACAAAAATATTTGTATTTATTAGAGATGATGGGTCACAGTGCGATTGTCTGAACCAAGCATGGCTTTGGTCTATGCACAGCATCTTTTCTTTTCTGCTTGATGTTCCTAACATCACTCCTTAAACAAGCCTTAGTCTCTGCATATTGCATGTCTAAAAGCAGCTGGTTGCCTGATTCTTTTTAACTTTTGTTACAAGTCTTGTTTGGTGAGAAGGGAGTTGAGGGTGGGCAGCCTTGGCTGTGAGTGACATCTGGCACGCAAAGGTGCCAGTGACTTGGTGTAGAGTTGGCTGGAGGGGCCATTTCCTATTTGTCTTGAGCTCTGGAAGACACAAGAGACGAATCTGCTTCCTTGCCTTCACACAGAGCTGCCTCTCACGCTGGTGTGGTCCTTCCTGGTTATTCACTAAGAGCAACAGGGTTTCCGCAGCAAAATTCCTGCTACCTGGAGTGACTGACAACATCCTTCCCAGTTCTCTGTCTTGGAGACAGAAAGGATGTTAGATCTGTTTACATTTTGTGGCCATCACTGGATGGAACCAGTGGTAGCCCCTACAAAATAGCGAAGAGACCAAAATTGGAAACAGACAGAGATGCCTGAGCAGCTGGGCTGTGCTCCAGCATCTGGAGAGTGCTCAGTGCCCGTGCAGCCGGGCAGGGCTCCAGCAGCAAGCGGCTCTGAGCTCTGAGAGGAGAAAAGCAGCATCATTTCTATGCCTACTTATGGCCCTACGGGATGTTTTAGTCCCTGCACACAGTGGGCAGTATGGGAGAAAGAGTAGAGATCTGCCTCTACTTGGATTCTGACTGGGCGCAGGGACAGAAGACTGTGTCTGCCTAATCTTTAGCTGAGGAAAACTGCTAGTGGAAGGAAAACCCTGGGGCCTGGCAATCAGTCAGGTACTGCTCCACTTGGTGGACACTGGGGAGTGTTTGCATGGCATTCAGCAGTGTGAATGTGAAATTCAAAGGAGCTGGAGGAAGCTGGAATAAATTAATTCTTAAGCCCCTGCAGAACCTGCAATTACACCTAGAGCTGATGGAGGTAACCAAGTGCACAGAAAAGGGAACTTATTGAAATACCTCACCTTTCTGAGCAAACGGCAGGTGAATTTTAACTACATTGAATTCTTTAGATAGATTTGCAGTGTTGTTTTTTTGTTTGGTTTTGTTTGGATTTTTTTTAAATTAGGGCGTCTTTTTTAAACAAGTCTGTTAAGTATTCAAGGCTGTGCACTTTGAGTGCTCTTTGGAAGGTTATTACTTTGTTACCTTCTGGATTATGCTTATCATCTTGTACCTTTTCTTGTATAAAACATTTCAATAAAATGCTTCTTGGTAGCATTAGAGTTCACATAGATGGATGGTCTGGTATGAGATACAGCAATGAAATCACCTATCTACAAACCCCAGAGTCCTGAAAAGTGCTCATGATACTGAACTAAAATTCAGGCAAAAGTCATATTCAGGGTTAAGAAAATAGTGTGCCTTGGCAAAAATTTACTAATCTCAGGCTACAGGTGAGATGCAGACAATTATCATTATGCCTATGCCTTCAGACAAGGGATTTCTAGCTGATAACTGGGATGGTCCATTACAGTGAGAAAAATGTTCCTGCTTTGCTGCCAGTGCTGGTACTTTCAGAGTGTGGCTGCTGAAAAGATACAGCAGGCTAACAATACCCATCACAACAGGAAATTTGAAAATCTCAGAACTCATGCAAAGTCACACATCCTTCATTCCTATGACAGCAAACACATAATGAATTCGTTCATTGTTGCCTCTAGGCAAGATCTCAGAGTAAGGGTTGCAACAATTATGTGGATGTGCTGTGCAATTGTCAGCAGCAGTTTCAATTTTCAAGCACGTTAACTTCATATCTATACTGTGCAGCTAATTTTGCATTATAGCATCTGCTTTAATTCATTTTTCTAGGGTTAAAATAATTTTTGTTCAGCTGACATGCTCAGTTTTATCATAACCTGAGCCAACAACTCTTTCCAATAAAAAGGAAGGTCTCCCAGCCGTCATGCTTTGCTGTTTCTAATCACTTCAAGCCCTGAGTTCTTGGCGTTTTTGAATAGAGTTGGATAAAATACACTCTTACTTCCTACTGTCTGGTATGTGCACTAGACTATTTTTTTAAGCTGCATTCTTGGAGATATTGGCAAGCATGCTGAGCCTCTAACAGGCACTCACAAAATGCGAGCGTTACAAGCTTCCAAATTTCACAGTTAACCTCGGCAGATTTACACATGAGTGGGAACACAGAGCTCCAGGACAGTGTTACATTCCCAATGGGCCTGTCTGCACCATCTTCAAAGCGAGCTCTCCTGGCACTTTTAGGTTCCATTTTCTCTAAGAAGGTAAGAAGCTGTTATTTGTCTACAGTTAGAAATTTCCAGAGGTGCATTGCTTCCTTTCACTTGGGCTAACTTCTGAGAATAACTTGAGGATTTAGAGTCATTTGTAAGGTCAGGTAACACTATATAGTTCTGGAGCCTGGGACCTTCTCTCACATAAAACCAGAGAAGTTAGAAGCTGAGCCTGATCAAAACTTGAACGCTTTTCATATTTGCATGCATGATATGAAGTGTCAGGATGTATCTGGAGCATTGATATGGGTCTGGAGGTCTGGAGACCTCTGGAACCCGAGTTCTGGCATGCAGATGCAGAGCAGGTTCAGTACCTTCTCAGAGCGTGACAATAGTTGATGTGGTTGCCTGCACCGAGGTGTTGAATGACCTGTAATGTACTTCTAAACATCTCCTGGAGTATTTGTGTATAAGAAGAAGAGAAACCAGTTCCCATGCAAGTCAGGTGATCAGGGCTTTTGAGTGTGGAGCATCACTGTTGGTGGAAATGGATTTCATGTCGTAGTGGGAGCAAGTATGTCCCCTGGAGCTATTTGCTTGTTGTAAGTGTTGAATTTATATCAAAGTTATAAATCTGGAAAATACACTGATACTCTTTCTAGAGCTCCGTGTAGTAAGATGGTATTTTATCAAACAGTTGCCTGTGGGATGCATGAAGGATTATCCAAAGCAGGAAAATGTGAAAGACAGCATCATGCTAGCCACTAACAAGTGCAGGTATATGAATATTGGTTCTGAAAGCTCAAATGACATATTGGTTGTGAATGATTTTCATCAGCCATAAGGGGCCTTTTTTACAGAATTCTATTGCTAACCATGTATATTAAACCACAAAAATCTTAATTTGTTAGATCCCAAACATGCCTGTAACATTTAAGGAATTAGAGTGGTACAAGTTCTGCAAAGTGTGTGACTTACAACCATACTGTGCCAATTCTGCAAACGCAGGCCATTCATAACCTGATGGGCAAAGGCAGATACTTCATAGTGCAAAGGGACTGCACGAACATGCCAAAAAACATGCCTTTGGGGTGTGAGGTAAGGTGGGCTACTGGGACTCTAACATCCTTTTTCTGCTCTAGTCACAGGTACCAAACCAAAGATGTCCTCTACAAGAATGATTCTACTCATCCTGGGATTCCTGTCTACTTTGGCTATAATCGCTTTAATTGCTGTAGCAGTGACCCAAAACCAGCCACTTCCGAAGAATATTAAGGTATTGCAAGCTGGTACCCTTAGAGGAAAGCAGGTGTAGGTGTCCATAGTGCTCACGGACGC
>VZTG01000652.1:323702-355142 GCA_013397845.1 Melanocharis versteri | reverse complement strand
TTTTCAAGCACGTTAACTTCATATCTATACTGTGCAGCTAATTTTGCATTATAGCATCTGCTTTAATTCATTTTTCTAGGGTTAAAATAATTTTTGTTCAGCTGACATGCTCAGTTTTATCATAACCTGAGCCAACAACTCTTTCCAATAAAAAGGAAGGTCTCCCAGCCGTCATGCTTTGCTGTTTCTAATCACTTCAAGCCCTGAGTTCTTGGCGTTTTTGAATAGAGTTGGATAAAATACACTCTTACTTCCTACTGTCTGGTATGTGCACTAGACTATTTTTTTAAGCTGCATTCTTGGAGATATTGGCAAGCATGCTGAGCCTCTAACAGGCACTCACAAAATGCGAGCGTTACAAGCTTCCAAATTTCACAGTTAACCTCGGCAGATTTACACATGAGTGGGAACACAGAGCTCCAGGACAGTGTTACATTCCCAATGGGCCTGTCTGCACCATCTTCAAAGCGAGCTCTCCTGGCACTTTTAGGTTCCATTTTCTCTAAGAAGGTAAGAAGCTGTTATTTGTCTACAGTTAGAAATTTCCAGAGGTGCATTGCTTCCTTTCACTTGGGCTAACTTCTGAGAATAACTTGAGGATTTAGAGTCATTTGTAAGGTCAGGTAACACTATATAGTTCTGGAGCCTGGGACCTTCTCTCACATAAAACCAGAGAAGTTAGAAGCTGAGCCTGATCAAAACTTGAACGCTTTTCATATTTGCATGCATGATATGAAGTGTCAGGATGTATCTGGAGCATTGATATGGGTCTGGAGGTCTGGAGACCTCTGGAACCCGAGTTCTGGCATGCAGATGCAGAGCAGGTTCAGTACCTTCTCAGAGCGTGACAATAGTTGATGTGGTTGCCTGCACCGAGGTGTTGAATGACCTGTAATGTACTTCTAAACATCTCCTGGAGTATTTGTGTATAAGAAGAAGAGAAACCAGTTCCCATGCAAGTCAGGTGATCAGGGCTTTTNCGGGGGGAGCATTCCTGCGCCGCGGGGCCCCGGCGCGCCCCGCTCCCGCCGCCCCCCGCCCGCAGGTGCAGGGGGCTGGCACTCGGCAGCTGGAAAGAGCTGGTTGGAGTTTGCACTTTAAGCTCCCGGCNAGAAGAAGAGAAACCAGTTCCCATGCAAGTCAGGTGATCAGGGCTTTTGAGTGTGGAGCATCACTGTTGGTGGAAATGGATTTCATGTCGTAGTGGGAGCAAGTATGTCCCCTGGAGCTATTTGCTTGTTGTAAGTGTTGAATTTATATCAAAGTTATAAATCTGGAAAATACACTGATACTCTTTCTAGAGCTCCGTGTAGTAAGATGGTATTTTATCAAACAGTTGCCTGTGGGATGCATGAAGGATTATCCAAAGCAGGAAAATGTGAAAGACAGCATCATGCTAGCCACTAACAAGTGCAGGTATATGAATATTGGTTCTGAAAGCTCAAATGACATATTGGTTGTGAATGATTTTCATCAGCCATAAGGGGCCTTTTTTACAGAATTCTATTGCTAACCATGTATATTAAACCACAAAAATCTTAATTTGTTAGATCCCAAACATGCCTGTAACATTTAAGGAATTAGAGTGGTACAAGTTCTGCAAAGTGTGTGACTTACAACCATACTGTGCCAATTCTGCAAACGCAGGCCATTCATAACCTGATGGGCAAAGGCAGATACTTCATAGTGCAAAGGGACTGCACGAACATGCCAAAAAACATGCCTTTGGGGTGTGAGGTAAGGTGGGCTACTGGGACTCTAACATCCTTTTTCTGCTCTAGTCACAGGTACCAAACCAAAGATGTCCTCTACAAGAATGATTCTACTCATCCTGGGATTCCTGTCTACTTTGGCTATAATCGCTTTAATTGCTGTAGCAGTGACCCAAAACCAGCCACTTCCGAAGAATATTAAGGTATTGCAAGCTGGTACCCTTAGAGGAAAGCAGGTGTAGGTGTCCATAGTGCTCACGGACGCATTGCTGCCCTTGCTGGCTCTGGCTAACCTCTTTTTCTGGCTCCATGCACCTCAATATCTTGTTTTATACCCTTGTGGTAAAAGCAGTTACAGCTTCACAGGGAATCGTCTCTTAAGTAACCAGTCCCAGCTTCGCGGTTTCTCTGCTCCTGTTTCCTTTGATGGGAGTTTTGCACTGAAGCTCTGCTGAGAGGAGCAATGACACACACATTGCCAGAGCTGCCAGACAGATGGGCTGTGTGTGTCTGGTCCCCCACGTGCGGAGGCCAGCACACACTGGGTCTGGTTCGGTGCCCCAGGTGTGATATGGGCTCTGTTTTGCCCACAGTATGGGATCGTGCTGGATGCGGGATCGTCCCACACTAACCTCTACGTGTATGAGTGGCCAGCGGAGAAGGAGAACGACACAGGGGTGGTGAAGCAGGTGGAGGTGTGTAAAGTTGAAGGTAAGAGGAGAAAAAGGAGCTAGGGAAGGGGTGTGGGATGAAGAAGAGATAATGTAACAAAAGGGTGAGGGAGGAGAAATCTGGAGGAAGAGGCCAATAGCAGAAACAGTGTTACATCTGTGAGATAAAGTATATCTCACTGCTTCCCATGGGGAGCTGCATGTGCCTGACCTTCGTGGGGAGAAAAATGGATCCACTTTTTCCTTTGTTTTCAGGATGCTTGGAATTTATTGCTTTTTGGAAAGAACTACACCAAAGAATGTACTTGAATAAATAAAATGTCTGCATGCACTCTTGCCGAAGTGCTGATGAAGGCAAGGAGAGGGGAGAGCATGGTTTGCTTGTTTTCAAGGCTTCTGTGCAAGCTATGCACAGGGCTTGTGGCTCAAGGTTGCTCAACTTATGCATGTCATGGCTTTTCTTTTTATTCTGTTTAATTGCTGTGTGGATACTGTATGGTTTAGGAAGGCATAAATCAAGCCCAGGGGTGCAGACAACAAGGAACAGCACAGACCATCATGGATTGCTGCATTCTGAAAGGATCAGAGGTGTTGTCAGACCTGCCTGGGGTCTTATTAGGCCTCTGCAGTGCAGGGGAGAGCCCTACTGTTATCAAGCTGCTGTGATAGCTGCTCGGCACTGCAGCATCCCAGGTCACGAGCAGCACACTGAGCATACAGCAAGCTGGAGCCAATGGGGCTTCACTGCTGCCATGCAGGCACTGGTCCTGGAGCAGTACAGGGAACTAGGGGACACATGGCAGAGAGGGACAATGATGTTTCCTTGGGTTAGCATAAGAGGCAAATAGCTGCAAAACACCCAGTGTTGTAGTGTGAGTATAAAGTACACAAACAAATGACAGCATCTGCCCCCGGAGGAGCCAGCATAGAAGGGTCAGGGATTTTCAGGCACAGATCCAGGGTACACCCAGGCAGACTCAGAGAAGAGACTGCAGATGTTCAGGGCATGCTAAAGAAATGGTTTGTCTCAGCCCTCATTGCTAGTTCATAGCCTGCTTTGCAGAGAAAGGGTGGCAGATGCTGGGCGCTGTGACCACCCACCACGTGCATTGGGCTTAGCTGGTGCTGTAGGATTTTTAAAGCTCCTCAGGAATGGGGTGGTTGAATCTGATTCTGCTGCCTATGATACGGCTTAACACACCCGCTCATGACAGCATTTTGGGATTATGCTTGGAGTCTGAACAATAAAGTGTCTTTACTTCTTGCAGGCCCTGGGATCTCAGGTTACTCCCATGCCGCAGAGAAGGCAGGTCCCTCTCTGGCACAGTGCCTACAACAAGCAAAAGAGGTGATTCCCTCAGCACAGCACAAAGAGACACCCGTCTACCTCGGAGCAACTGCTGGCATGCGGCTTCTCAGGTACTGCAGGGCTGGTCCCCTTCTCCCGCAGCACTGACCTGGGATTGCCGTGGATGCACAGTGAGGGCCTCTCGGGAACAGTCCTTGGACATCCTGCCAGCTCACACTGTGCCCAGACACCCTCCTCTGCTGCTGATCTCTCTGATCCCGAAGCCCCTGGACTTTTCCATTGCCTACCCACTCACTCCAACCCTCCATCATCTCTTGCATCCACATGCAGCACAGAGGCACCAGGAGATCAGCAGTGCCCAAGCTGATACCTAGACATCCCCACAATAAAGGGGTGCTCAAACATCCCTGCAGTCTGGTATCAGGCCTAATCAAGGATTTTTGGGCCCAAACATGTTGCAACTCCCCACAGAGGGCCATCATAGGCTAATGTAATTTTATAATCACATCCTCCTTTAATTACAATTTGTGATTTTCATGAGGGGGACCCAGACCTCTCCTGGCTAGGACAGGGAACTTAGGTATATATTGCCTGGGAAATCTTCCTGGGGATACCTTCTTCTCTAATGGTGACAGCAAAGAGTGAGAGGAGTCTCCACAGTGCAATTCCTATCAGGACACATGCAACAGAACAAGAGCTCTGGTCTCTGCTCCAAGTACCTACCACTCTCAGCTGTAGGATCTGTAAGTGTCAGAGCTGGTGGCAGCTGTGCTGTCAAGATGTGACAGAGAGGAGCATGGCCAGTTAGAGCTGGATGACTCATACGAATGATCTCTTATCATTGACACTTTGTGGGGACTTGCAGCCTGCCTACTCAGAACAAAGCACATAGAGAGCTGTCAGCCAGAGTCACTCCATCCTTTCTTCCATTCATCCAGGTTGCAGAACGAAAGTGCAGCTGACAAAGTCTTGTCCTCGGTAGGAAACACACTGCGCTCAGCTCCCTTCAACTTCCAGGGTGCCAGAATCATCACTGGTCAGGAAGAAGGAGCCTATGGATGGATCACCATTAACTACCTTCTGGGCAATTTCAAGCAGGTAGTATATCTATAGCAAGTACATTTGAATCATCGGCTCGCAGCACTTTGTAAGTCATGCCTTGCAAGAAGGTGTCACAGGCATTATCTTCCCTTGTAAGCCATTTACCAGGGATCAGGAAAATGCACATCTTGCCTCAGCAGCTGCTGTGAGTACATCCTGATACTTAGTGGTATCAGGATGCACCACTATAGTCAGGCTTCAAGCACTGAAATAAAACACCAGCATCTTCAATAATTTTGCTTGGGTACAGCATCTTTCTCACTTCCTGATCTAAGATATTTCTGTTTCTGAAAAGTTTGACTCTGATTCTTTCCTGTTGAGCTTATAAATCTTGTGAGAGCTGAAACAGTAAGTGGCCAGTTTTTTCTCATAACAATGGCATTAGATTTCATATTCTTTGCCCTCCTGCAACCACTTGGACATGATCCATCTTCTGTATTTATAAGATTGCATTTTTCTTGTGTCTTGTTCCAGCTGTCATCTCATGCCCCCTCCAGGACTTCCCATGTTTCCTGTGTTCTTTGCTTCTGCTTCTCTCCTCATAGTTCTTTCTCTTTTTCATTTCTCCAAAATAAATCTTCTCCATGCCTAATATATCTGGTTTACTTTGTTGTTTTTTTTTCCAAGTCTGGCTGGAAAAAGCTTCTAAACTCCCTGAAATCCTTAAGTGAGACATCAGGAGCACTAGACCTCGGAGGAGCCTCCACACAGATTACCTTTGTATCAAAGGACCTCTCTTCTGAGTCCCCGGAGAACCAGCTCTACTTCCGTCTCTATGGCAAGGAATACCAAGTGTACACGCACAGCTTTCTCTGCTATGGGAAGGACCAGGCTCTGCAACAGAAACTGGCCAGGGACCTACAGGCAAGTACATCTACACCTGTAAGTGAACGATCCTGGACCCTCCCAGCTTTGGGATACCGGTGCTGTAAAAGTTGCTGTGTCCCAACTCACCTCTTAGTCTGGATTAGGGGAAATGTCATTGTTCTCCATACAGCCTGGGCATGAGGTGCCCAAAGAGGTGACAGTCAATACTTTCAAAAGTACTACCAATCTGAGATGCCTTGATTCCTGGGCATGGGATAGCAAGAGAACTGCATTTAACTGAAGTACGCAGGAGAGGTGACATTTTAGCATCTCTGAGAAACCCAAATCAACAGTGCAGTTTCACAAACTGTGACTTAAAGTAATTTGTCCAGGGTCCTACAGGGAGGCTGTGGCAGTACCCACATCTTTCCCTGCACAGCAGTGCCTTAGGCCATCCTCATCCCTTTGACCTGATGTGTGCCCCTGGATGTGATGTACTGTGACAAGTGCCACCCTTCCTTGTGGTTCTTTCCCAGGGTGTTACCCTAGAGCAAAGTGTAACAGCTTGGATTGATTTTTACTTTCAGACCATGGAGAACAGCAGTCTCCCCGACCCATGCTTTCACAAGGGTTATGAGAGGACTATAAATATAAGTGACTTCTTCAAAAACCCTTGCACAGCAGACAAGAAAACGCAATTACCTTTCAGCCAGCTGTACATAAAGGGAGAGGGGGACTATCAAAAGTGCCGAGAAAACATCCAGAAACTCTTCAACAAAAGCAATTGTCGTTACTCCAGTTGCTCCTTCAATGGGATATACCTACCTCCATTACAAGGGGATTTTGGGGTGAGTCTTCACTCATTCTTCAACTTTCTGTAATCCACAATGTCAGAAGAGCAGAAATTCAGAGTAATGCTAGGGTGCATTCTTCATGACTGAGGCAGGAAATCATTTACAAGATGTTTTTTTGGACATATAACTACAAAAGTAGTGCTGGATTTGCTGTGAGGACAGACAGACATGTTATGAGCTACCCCAGTAAATACTGGCCTACCAGTACTGCACTGTTCCCATTCTAACCTATCTGCTTGGGGTGCTCTGTTTAGTCCCTTTTTAAGCTGTCCTTCCTGATGTCCAGCACCAGAGGCAGGAGAGCCTGCTGCAGGCAGGAACACTGCTCCTGCAAACCTTGTCTCCTGAGGCCAGTGGTGGTACCAGATCTGAAATTCACCCAGCAGTGTCTGAGTGCCACTGAAACCAGTCAGCTCACCTGTCTGCTTCCCAGACATGATGAGGAGACAGTGCACGCTCTGAAAACACATTATGTGTGGTACCATGCTGACCATCAGTCCTAGAGCTGCAAGACCTCAGGGGTTGTGAGGCTTTCCAGGGAACTGCTAATACACCCTTGCCCTCTTCATAAGCTGCCTCCTACCTGTCAGCGACTGGCCGTGGTCAGAGATGGGGTTTCTGGACTTTGGATTATATGATGGGGCTCTGTAAAATCCTTTCAGACCATCACCTCTGCTCTTTGTGGTGATATTGGTTGCACACTCATCTCACTCGGTTGCCAAAATGGGATCATGGTTGTGATGGCAATCAGCATTCACTGTGTGCCACTGGCACACATAGAGAGCTCACAGAAGTTCTTCAGGATATCATAACTCCTACCTCCATCTCTCAGCAGCTCTGAGGCATATGCCTCAAAATGACATCACTCTTGAAAACATCCCTGCTCTTGTGTGTGTGATGTTGCTTCTTATATTTCTCTATCTATAAATAAACTCATTTTCTTTTGTGGGATTTGTAGCCTAGTCAGATTAAAAAAATCTTTCTCCTTCAGGCTTTTTCTGCTTTCTATTTTGTGATGAACTTTTTGAACCTGACCAGTGAACCAAACCCCCTTGCCCTGAACAAAGTGACCAGCACCATTGAGAGCTTCTGTGCCCGGCCTTGGCAAGAGGTGAGAAGTTCTTGTTGCAGTAGACTGGGGCTGCTGATACTTTTTTGTGGGATAAATGGCTGGGGTTAATTTCCAGAGCAAGACGGGGAAGATCCCCCAAGCACCTGCAGTGGATGCTCAGGCACAAGCTGGAGCAGTGGGAAGGTGTGCTTGACAGTCTGGTGATTGCCTCCTGCTCTAGGTGAAGACAGCATATCACCACGTCAAAGAAAAGTACCTGAGTGAATATTGCTTCTCTGGAGCCTACATCCTCTCTCTCCTGGAAAATGGCTATCAGTTCACTGAAAATAACTGGCAAATGATCCACTTCCTTGGAAAGGTGTGTTTTATGGTGGGGAAGGCTCTCTGCAGCCTCTGCTGCACAGCCTGGCCCTTTATCCCCGGGGGTGCCACTGCTCAGGCAATGCCATAGGCAGCCTCCCAACACTTATTCTGCTCTTCTCCTGTTTCAGATCGGCAGCAGTGATGCAGGTTGGACCCTGGGCTACATGCTGAACCTGACCAACATGATCCCTGCAGAGGAGCCAGCCGAGCCCCCTCTCTCCCACGGCAGCTACGTGGGGCTGATGGTGCTGTGCTCCCTTGTGCTGGTGTCCGTGCTCCTGTTCGCCTGGCTTCTCTTCCACAAGCCCAAGTGCCTGCAGAAGGGGATTGTTTAGGAAGAACCTGAAGGGGAGAGGAGCCATGTCACCCTAGCTGCTCAGGGCTAGGAGACCCCAGCAGAGCAGGCTGTACTGCAGAGTTCCTCTCACTGAAGCTACTGACTGTACAACAAGGGCATTTATTTCTTCTGAATCACACTTGCACTGACAGATGTTGGGACATCAGGCTCGCCACCTTCTCTGCCAAGGACAGACAAGCTTGTGTCCCCTCCTTGAATGGGTCGTACTTCCATTCAATGAAACTTTGCTGCTTGTTGGTTTCTGCCTCGTGCACAGCATTATAAAGAGAAAAGTGGCAGCAATCTTTGGGAGCCAGTGCTCCTGCAAGGGTTATCTCAGGGTCACATATCTCCGCTGAAGCTGTTCCCAAGAGCCCTTTCTGCACCAGCACACCTCTGCTCACCTCCCTGCACCCTGAGCTCTCACAGCCCTACAGCTGGGTACAGCTCTTGCACCTGGTTGGCCCCTGAAGGTGGGTCAGGCTCCCAAATGCCACTCTGGGAAAAGAATGGATGAGGATGAAGAAACTGAGCATGCTTGTGGTCATCAGCCCTTAGCTGGGCTCTGTCAGCTGTCAGCTCCTTTTGCAGGTGGCAAAATGCCTTTTTCCACGTCTTCCTGATGTTGTTGCTGGACCAAAGCTGGCTCACTGTTGCACTGAGCCATTCCCGCATCCCTAAGGTACATCAAGCCACAAGTTCCCAGCCAGGCACTGCTGGTTTTTGTAGGAACAGCTTGTATTGGCCCAGGTTCCTTGGCCAGTAGTGATTGTTTATGCCTGCAGGGACTCCAGTGTGATCAGCATGCCCTCAGGTACAGACCTGCTAAAGCAACCGAGGGTTACTGTGCTGATAACCCAGCAGCCTCCAATCTAGGGAAAGTGTTTATTAGCTAATGTTCCTATAGGCAGCTGGCAGCAGTTTACCAGCATGAGTATGCACAGATTGAACCACTCTTTCCACCAGCAAAGTTAATGAAGATTTGCCTTTCATTCCCTCATAGCACAGGCTTATCCTATGGCCATAAGACCCAAGGCTTGTGAGTGCACATACTGCAGCCCATCTTCTAGCACACAACTAGGACAATGCCACTGATTGAGTTTATGAATCACTTTCTTCCATTTTTCCATTTCTTGGTCCAAAAAAAAGAGAGGTAAGTCAGAAATCCATTTTTGTAAAAACACTCAGAAACCACTGGTGCCTGTCTACCTCCCACAAAATCTCGGAAATCTCCTAATGAGCTGTAAATGCGGAGGCCAAAAGAAAGCAGATATTGTAGAGAGGAAGGCATAGCAAACACACACCTGTTTCCCCAAGCAGAAGTGTAGGCAGTGTGGAGGGGGTCAGGATGTGCAACCCCAATAATGCCTTCTCCTTTAGGCAAGCACAGACACAGAACTCTCCCAATCTGTCCCTCTGCATAGTCCAGGCAGGAAAATGTCACCCAGTTATTTCTACTTCGTGCCTGGAAGTAGAAACCCTAATATATTGAAGGACCTAAAGGTAAGGGAAAAATCTACCCTGTCCTGTGTTAAGATCTTTGGGCAGATAATTGTTCTTCCAAAAATCTGTGTCTTATTTTTGCTCTGAATTAGCTGGCTTCAGCTTCTGCTGGATCTTGTTCTGCTCATTTCCAAAAGACTGAGTAACTCTGCTATTAAAATCCCTATTCCTTGTTGGTGCTTGCAAGTTGTCATTATATCATGTTAAATAGATGGGTTTTCAATCTGTAAAGTGGTCTCTGCTGATCTCACTTGTAGCTCTTGACTCACTTCTTTCAAAAGTTTTACATCTTTCTGAAACTTGGACACCAAAGTTTTCAGCAGCGAGTGGTAGTAGAGTCACTAATAGTGTATATATCCGGTTTTGATCTATACTCTATGTTCCCCATTCATATATCTCTGGTCCAGGTCTGCTCACTTATCATAAACTTTTTGGGCTGTTGAGTCCAGCTGGACTACTGTAACTCAGTCTTTTTTCCCAGTCATTGCATTTCAGAACAGCCTCTGTCTCACATCCTACATCACTGTCTCTCAATATGAGACATTTTTCCTTCCATGGGGCTCCACTGAAACACGTACTATTCAAAGAATATTCCCCCAAGCAGGTTATCCAGTTCAATCTGCAAATGACACTTCACCAGCTGTGAGTCCATTGACTACTTTTTGTTTTATCTGCAAATACACTGCAATGTCAGACTTCAGCTAGGGATGCAGTCTTCCTTCTACTGTTTGCAGCAAAGATAGGTAGATGAGAGATGAACAGCAGGTTTTGGCCATGGCTGGAAGGCCTGCTGGAGAAACGTGTGGTCAGAGCTGCTTCTGCTGCCCACACAGCCTCATTTGCAACACATCCCATCACGTGCCACCTTCCTTGCATACGGAGCCTTTGAAGCAGAGCAGATACCCTGGAGAAGCTCCCCAAGTGAGCTGGTGCATCCGTGCTTCCTGTGAACAGCATGGAAACCTGCAGAATGGCAATTCCTCTCCTGAGACCTCCTTGGGGATCCAGCAGCTGCTCAGTTAAGTCCATGATGAGAACTGGCAGATCCATTAGGACATGTCAGAACTTGATGCAAAAACTTCATGTGGAAGTTGGTGTGGAAAGAAGCTTGTGCCAGTCTGCTCTTCTTGTCCCTGCTAAGGACTTATGTCAAAGGAAAATGTCAAATAACTGGGAGAAGAGCTTTACAATGTTTTGTATCTTCATTGCAAGTCCCATAGTATCAGTATTGCTAGCTCCTGATTCTGGAGCCAGGTGAGCAGCTGGCATCTTCACTTGCTCCTCCTGTCTTAATTATCTCACTTTTTGGTTTGAGTTTTGGGGTTTTTTAAAGCTTTAAATGTGACTTTTTAATGCTTTAAATGTGAAGCGCAACCTAAAGGCCCTAAACTAAGATAAATACAAAACATGTTACAATATTTTTAAACCTTATGACTTTTAGACCCCATTCATGAATCAATCTCTCTGGGATTAGAACTTCTAAGGTGACAACAGACATGCCACTCAAGCAGCCTGAGGCTCCAGGAATTGGCTGACTGAAGTCATCCTGTCATTGCCTGTATGTGAACATGCACAGAACAGCCTATGATAGTTTTCCTCCCATTCCTCCTGTTACTGCAGGACTTTACTCATGGAGGCTACTCAAAATCCTTGGTCAAAGAGTTCGAGTTTATGAACACTCATTTCTTTGCTTCTGTGTTGCATCTGATCCAACTGTATTCAACTCAAATGTGTGTTCCAGAGCCACCCAACATGTACATGAAGACCATTAATGATAGTGGAGGGAGTTTCCAAATATGCCAGTAATAATGTATCATTTCTCTTGTTAATACAGTTGATTTGCCCCACTCATAATTATCTGTGCCTTATTTCTAATTTGATAGCTTCTGGCTTTAATTTCAAGACATTTCCTGCTGTACCACGTTGCTTTTCCTGGGTAAAGCATCTTTTAACATCACTTGTTCATGTCTAGCAAATATTTACTCACTATTCATCTCTGCTGTGCTGCCAAGACTCCAGACCTTGGTCTCTCCTGAAGAGAGAACTCTCCTGGGCTCCTAGGAAGCTCTGAGATGTGCTGCAGCAAGGTGGGATGAGTGTCTCTGGTTTGGGTTCAAATGTTGACTGGTCCATTTTTGGGGAGGTTCCTTGCAGAAGGATTTGATAGCTTTGCAGGGTACAAGAGCAGCCTGGTCTCGCTGGGACTAATGACCTCTATGAGCTCTGCCATATTCAGCCAAGTGTCAAGTGTGGGGAAAAGCAATCAGAACTTGTCGGAAGAGAGAGCCTGGGTACCTGCAGCACCCTCACCTCTTCCAGGAAAACTGCTGTCCACCACAGGCTCTAAGTACCTTTCACTCTCCTCCATGATAAAGCTGCCTCTCCTCTGTGCACAGGCTACAGCTGATTTCTCCAGCCCTACAGCAAAGTACAGGGGCCTCTACTTGGAAGAAAACTCTCAGAAGTGAGGCCACCACCTCTGCGATGGAAGGCTGATTTGAAGTGTTGGTGCCGGCCAGGGCTTTCCAGTTTCTCCAAGAGCAGCCCTGGGCCGGATGTGTGCCCCTTGATTCTCCACCCCAATCCTTCCCGTGCTCTGTGCCAGGCAGGATGTGCAGGCTCTGCAGGGCTGCCAGCTTTGTCACAGGCTCAACAGCCTGTTCAGGACGGACTGGGGATGACACACTGAGGACAACAGTCCCTGCCACCCAGGGCATGTGTTTTCTTTCTCTGGCCCAGCCCTGAAGAAATGGATCTTTGTTTTGATGCACACACAAGCCTCTGTATGCTTATCATAATAAAGACTTCTGAACTGACGCCAGAAAAGTTTTCATGCTATTTTCCAGAAGATGGGAGTTTGCCAGTAGTGGAATGGAGCTTCTGGCACTAAACATGGAAAACTCCTGAGATGTGGTTTCCTCTCTTGCCAGTTCCTTGATGCTCTCCTGGGTCAGCTCTGAAGTTCCCGGTGGATGGGTAGCATCCCCTCCTGGTAGAGAAAGGCACTGTGGTCTTTCCCAGGCTCTGGGCACCTCACACGGGTTGCCTCACTCCGGGAAGGCTGCTAGTGCCCAAAACACATCTTTCCTTGCCTTAGCTTCATCTTGACCTCCTCAAAGCAGTTTGTTCTCCTAAGCTGTGAACCGGACAGAGGCAGGCCTCTGTTCTCATCTTCCCTCTCCCCCCACGAGGCAGCCCCACTGCCATCATGCTGGCACTGCAGCCCACCTTCCCAGCCCCCCAAACAGGTGAAGGACAGTGGGCCTGTGTCCCTTGCTCACAGGGCTGCGTGTCTCTGTGTGCAGCCACAGCCATAGCTCTGCCAAGGCAAACAATGCTTGTCATGGTTGTTATTTTTCTTTCAGCATGCACTCCCCACAGTTCGCTCATTCTTACGGCTATTAGCTTGAACTTTCCTCAAATTTTCCAATCTTCTTCTGTTAACAATATGGCCAGAACTAAAATGAACCCATCAGATGGAATCTTTCCATGGCCAGTTCCAGCAGAGTCAGCTCCTTGCCGCCTGGGCCCATCAGCAATGCAGCAGTGGGGACAAGGCTCGCATTCACATTCCTCTCACTCTCACCACAGTGGCACACAGCATTCCCGCTCCCCCTCTTTCTCCCACTGCCTCAAGGTCTCTCCATTTTTGAACATCTGGGTGGGGGGTGGGGGAGTGTATGATCCATCCCAGATGTATTAGCCGTATTTTCCAAATGAAGTCTTTATTTACTTCCTTCACTGTTTCTAAGTTCTAACATCTTATATTGTTTGTTTCTGCTTTCATTGGTGTTTTCAAACATGTCCAAGTTTATTACTGGATTAAAGATTCATTAGGTTGTCATTTTCCTAGAATGTGTAAAGGCCATGCTAGGTCAGATCAAGCATATTGGCACTCGTCTCCAGCTGTGTGGTGGGTGAGGATTTAGAGGAATAGTTAGGGAAACAGCATAATCCTTTTCTTCTACCCATCAGGGGCTTAGGAAATTTGTGATCAAATTATTTCTTCAAGATCTGATAACTGTGGGTACCCCCGTTCTCTACGAATTCATCTTATCCTCTTTTGCACTCATTTAACTTTCTGCTTTGATGATGTAATTTCATTGTGTCTTTTGTGCAAAACTATTTCCTTTTGCATGCTTTAAACCGGCTGCCTGATAACAGGCTGCCTCCATCCCTGTGCTATGGATAAGGCTGACTAACTCTCCAGACCTAGTAGTGTGTGAGATGTGTTCTCCACCCACATGAGACTTTGCCCATGGCTCCTTTTTAGGCTCTAATGCTCTGGCATTTCTTTTTTTATTGTTGTTTCTCACATCAGTGTTGCTTGCCTCCATAGGAAAGTGAGAGCTTTCCTCATGTGTCCCTTGGCAGCACTGCAGTTCCAACTCTGCCACTGCTGTCCCAGGCTACCGAAAGCAGCCTAGGGAGGGAAAGGGAAGGGTGAAACTGGCCGAACATGGGGCTTGTGCTATTTTACTATAGCCCTGCCTAGCACTCTCTGGCTGCCAAGTAACACTGGGTAGTGCTGGAAACCTGCCCACGACTCTTTCACATGGCCTTCATTGCTGAAGCCTGGGGAAAGAGCAGCTCCACGGGAACACAGCAGCCCTGGGAGCAGAGATGTGAAGGAGGTGAAGGAATTTCCCACTGCTGTGTGGGCTGCCAGCTTTGCAAAATACCACCAGACATGTCTTGCTGTAGAGACAAGAGCTGTCCTACTATACCCATGCTCGCCATGCCACAGCTTCATCCACTTTGCCTTGGTTTCTTGTGTGTGCTAGGAGAAGCCATCACCTCCAGCACTGACTCTTGTTACCTGGCTACAGACAGGTGCAAATGCCATTCCTGCTTCTGAATGTGTGCTGCTTTCAGACTGGCTGACAAGCAGGGATGTGATGGGAAGGAGCTTAACTAGGAGAAGGTATTAATATGGTTACTGCTATCTCTATATATGTATAACATTTTTCTTTTTCTGTTCATGTCTTCAAAAGGATTTTTTTCAAAAACAGGGGTTGAGGGAACTGTGCAGATGGGGCAGAAGACGAAGAAGTCAAAGGGTCAAGGAGAGAAAGGACCACTACGGTGGGGCTGGGGCAGAAGAAAGTTGGATATGGGAAAGTCTGAGTAAGCCAAGCCATGAGCAAGCAATCCATGTGCCTTGCCCACCAGCCTGTACTGTTTGCATCAGAGGCTATAAATAGCAGCTAGAAGCTATAAACAGGGACTCCGTGATTTTACCACTGCTCTTCCTGGAAAACCGAGGTAGAAAGATAGTCAGCAGCCCAAGCAGATGTGGAGAACAGATAGGAAAGCACTGGTGCTGGGCAGCATTGATAGAGAATGCTTTGCTGGGCAAAGCAACCCTTGACACAGAAATCAGAGCAATGCAGCACAGATCCACCTCAAGGCTAAAGGGAACGCAAATGTTTGGCATGGCACTGAGTATCCTGGGCAGCCCATTTCTGATGGCCAGAGGAGCTCCTTTCTAGCATGGCCTAGATAGGGCAGAATAGCATGCTCATGTTACCAAAGGGAGCCTTTCTCTTGGCCTGTCCAGCCGTGATGGTAAATTTTTCAGCTGTTTGTGCTCATGTTTGGGCTCTGCGTCAGGCTTATCCTAGTAAATACCTCTGTCAGAACCACTAGGCTGCTGGAGTTTTAGCCTCGTGGGGCAAGGCTGCAAAGCAAGGCTGCCTCAGGCAGCGGCCGGAGAGCAGAAACCATGAGGTGTCTGCTGCCCAGTGGGACAAGCGTGGCAGAGGGGTGGAGAGGAACCAGCTTCTCCTATATCCAGAAACAGTTCGCAACCCTTTGTTAGCAGACAGCAGGACATTTTCATTTGTCTTTACGCAGTTAAGCAATCTCCTACTGCCCAGTGCCTGTCAGAGCTCTTTCTCATGCCCGCTCCTAGAGCAGGGTGGGGTGATAACACTTTCGAGCGGAGCTCTCCGTGGCTGTACCTGCTCAGCAGACAACTCCTGTATCACATCCCCCGCTGCACCGTCCCAGCTCGGCAGTTTGGGCAGGCAGCTGTGGGGAGGGCGATGCAGTCCCTGCCTCTGATTATCCCGGGAGCAATGGGATCGCCGGGTGAGCAGGGCCGGGCAGAGGGGGCCGACTGACCCGCGGAGCCCGCGGCGGTGTCTCCTCTGCTCCTTCAGGAGACGGGGCGGGAGAGGAGGCGCGGCGCGGAGCCGGGACCGGGCGCCGGGGAGGAGCGGTGGGAGCTGCCCGCGCCGCGCAGGCAGGGGCCGGGGAGGGCTGCGGGACTCGTGCGGGCAGCGAGGCCGCCCCGGCGCCATCCCCATGGCCATCTCCCTCGGCTCTTGCCCCACGACAGGGCTCGGTGACGGGCAACCCCCGNACTTTAAGCTCCCGGCTGGGAGGGAGCCGGGGCTGGGAGCTGGTCCGGGCGCCCAGCGCCGCGGGAGGATGGCGCGGTGGCTGCGGCCCCTCGTGGGAGCCCTGCTCCTGCTCGAGGGAGCGGCCGCCCTCAGCTTCCTCCACCATCGCTACGAGGAGCTGGTGCAGGCCCTGTTCCGCGTGCAGAGCCAGTGCCCCTACGTCACCCGCATCTACAGCATCGGCCGCAGCGTCGAGGGCCGGCACCTCTACGTGCTGGAGTTCAGCGACTACCCGGGCATCCACGAGCCCCGTGAGTACGAGGGAAGGGGACAGCGGCTCGGAGACGACGGGCTTCGTTGGCACACTCCCTGCCACGCGGCACTGCTGGGGCACTGGGTGGGGGGTATCTCCCTTTCCAGGCAGGACTCCTGGCAGTGCCCAGGTGCCAGGCAGCGCGGTCTCCGGCAGGGACTGCGCAGCCAGCCCAGGGATGCGCACGCCCCTTTTTGCATCATGCACCGTGCCATGCGCTGTGCTTGCGTGAGCTGCAGCGTGGCCCAGGGGCGTACTTTGGACGGAGCTCTGAGTTTTCAGCTCAAGCTAATGCGAGAACGCAGGCGAGTCCATCCCAGCACCCCACTTGCACTACCACACTCTCCCTCCCAAAACAGTGTTGTTCAGGCAAGGAGATGCAGCACCCACCCTCTGCCTTGTGCTGCTGGGTGGTGACAGGAGAGAAAGTGTTCGGCCCTTCCTCCTCCAGACGGCAAAGCCTGGAGGACAGCAAGCAGGGACCCCGGCAGAGAGGGCGCTGGGCTCCTGCAGCCCTCCCAGCCCCGCGGGCAGTGCAGCTCCAGTGACAGGCTGGTCTCAGGGATCTCCACCTGCTGCCACGTGGCCCTGTGGAACCTTGGCAGCAGTGGCCCCTTGAGCTGCTGCCTGTGCAGCTTGGAGATGCTGCCGAGCCAGACCTTGCTGGCAGCCAGGTGTCCCGGAGGGGCTGAGGAGAGCAGCTGCCTCTCCAGGCTGGGGGGCTACACACAGGGCTCCCTCGCATCCCTGCCTTGTGTCCCTGAGCTGCAGATGAGAACGGAGCTCTCCCTACGTTCTGCAGGATCTTTTGCCTTTTCAAATCCTGATTGATATGGTTAAACACAAGGGCTGACAAGTGCAGGCAGCCTAGTCACATGGAAAACTGCCAGCAGGGGTGTGCAGAACCCATGCCCCCCTCAGTGGAGCAGCCCCCACAAACCCCGCAGCGCCCTATGCCTGGCAGCACTGCACGGGGGGCATACTGCTCCACTCCTGTGGCCCAGAGTATCATTTTCAGAGGTGCCGGGAGGTGGGATGGGAGGCTTCCCGCCTTGACCACCTCTGTGACAGCCCTGTTCAGCACAGGGAAACCTGCGTGGCGCTGAGGGCGTCTGGGGCACCTCCACAGTGCATCAAGGGCTGATTCAAAGCACGGAGTGAGCAAAGGGCACTGGCAGTGCAGCACTGGATTTTAGACTTGCAGAACATGAAAGCAGCTGGAAAGGCTGTAGGAGATGACTCAGATCTCCCCTGCCCCAGGCAGGCAGCATGGACCTGTGACCCTCCCTGTAGCATGGGCCACTGTCAGGCTGGCACTTTCAGCCTGTAGAATGAAGGATTTGGGAAACCGTGGATTTCCTTGAAGAACATGAAAAGTAACTCTGAAAAGCAAGCTCAGAGTCAATGGGCTTACATGCAGTAATTAGAGCCTGTGTGTCCATATACATAAAGTTTAGAGGTTTGCGTACTGAAAAAGGCTGACAAATTCTGCTGCAGACTGGAACAAAGCAGAGAATTCCTGCTGAAACCTTATTTTTTTAAAGGCTGCACATATGCCCAGGATTTTTCTGTATTTTTAATAACTGGATTATCTAACTAAATCAGTTCTCATGTCCCTGAAATCTAGCAAGATCAAGATATGTTGCCCCCCTTTTTTTTTTTTTTTGATGCAGCAAAGGTACAGGGGCTTTTGCAAGCAGCAGCTCACAATCTGGGGATGTGATGCGTTTTACCTCAGAGATCCTGATGGACATCATACCTGGCAACAGGGCTGCACGCTGCCACTGCGAGTCTGATCCCCTGATCCCAGCTGGTGGCCAGAAAGCTCACAGTGCAACGAGAGTCTCAAGATCTGGCAAGCCAACATTTGTAACAACACCCTTTTTTTTCCTGACTCTTTCATGTGACAGTCAGGCTCCCTTTTTAACTGAATTCCCCTGTCGTCTTTCGTTCTACCAATGCTGGCTCCAGCCTGCAATGTGACATTTTATTTTCCCACAAGTAACTGCTTTAAAAGGCCCACTGGGAAAGCACAACCTGTCCCTCACATGTCCTGCCTCTCCTTCAGCAAAGCAGCAAGTCCTGTTCCAGGCACTGTCTGCCTGTGGTCTCCAAGTCTGTATTTTGAGACCTTATTTTAGAAAAGTCAGTGGCAAGAGACCTTTTTGGTCATACTGGAGCTGCCTGAGGGACAGTTTGATCCATATTCATCTCAACTGCTGAGAGTTTCTCTAAGCTGTTTTCTCTTGAGGGTGAGGAGGGCCCTAACCTTGACCTTTGAGGCAGGTAAAGGGGAAGGAGAGATGCAGAACTGGGAATGTGCCATGCTGGTGAGAGGCACTGAGAGCAAATGTAGAAGAGCAGAGGTGGGAGAAATGGGTCTATCCCCTTCACTGCTGCCTGCCACAGAGCTGTGAGGCCCTGGCAACCTGGGGTAATTTTCCCCAGTGCTCCCTGGTCCTTTTGTGCTGCTTTTCACCAACCCAACACCAAACCACCTGCAAATACTCCTCCTGTGTGCTCCAAAGGGCCAAAGCAACCTGGAGGAGAGTCTGAGCTGGTCCCAGGGTGCTGTGGCAAAATGGAGTGGAGCCCATAAGAAAACAGTGCCACTCTCCCTCACTGAGGTTTGCATTTTCCAAGGGAAAGAGTCATTTTATACCATTTACTGTGTGTCCCTTGGGCTTGCCCAGGGCTCCCTGTGGTAGGCATTTGCTCTTCCCCCCTGTCCCAGCCCTGGCTGATGGCGTCACTCTCTTGCTCTCTCCAGTGGAGCCAGAGTTCAAGTATGTTGGGAACATGCATGGGAACGAGGTGCTGGGCCGTGAGCTGCTGCTGCAGCTCTCTGAGTTCCTGTGCGAGGAGTACCGCCGGGGCAACGAGAGGATCACGCGCCTCATCCATGACACGCGCATCCACATCATGCCCTCCATGAACCCCGACGGGTACGAAGTGGCTGCCAAGCAGGTACCAGGCAGTGATCGCCTCCTCCAGACGGGTAGGGGCAGAAAGCCCTTCAAATCCCTTTGGGATCCTCTTCACTGCACCTAGGAGGAGGGAGAATCTTTTCTCTTCATGCCCTGCCAAATTTGTCCCCCTCAACTGCTGTCGCTGCTTCTCACCTCCCTACCAAGGGCTCATGCTGTGTCCTGCCACAGGTGACCTTGGCAGCTGATGGAGGAGACTTCCTATACCTGTCTTACTCTCCTTAGAAGTTACTTGTCACAGGATAGTCACTGCAAATCCCCTGCCCTAGACTGGGAAAGCGACAATTGAATGCCACTGTCATAAGCAGGCATGAGAGATGGGGGGGAAATAAGCCCCCTAGTCCTCCCCCAAAAAATCACCCATTTCTTTGTGCTGCTAGACTTCAGGGAGATACTTGTGGCTCTTTCAGCTAAATCAAATTGTTTATTTGTCTTGTGGCTTATTCTGTCACCCTGGAAAATGGAGATACTGTTACTGATTTTCCCTGTCAGTACCAATACTCTTTATTGTCCTGCCAGCAATAACACATGTTGTGACTCAAAGGCACTGAAGTGCTTTTACAGTGGCCTGTCTCTGCCTCTCTGACACCCAACCTGACTGCACCCACCCTGTACTCACCCCTGTGATGCACCTTTGCCCCGCAGGGCCCAGACAGCAACGGGTACTTGACAGGGAGGAACAATGCCAATGGAGTGGACTTGAACCGCAACTTCCCTGACCTCAACACGCTCATGTACTACAGCAGGGAAATCAGCGGGCCAAACCACCACATCCCACTGCCTGACAACTGGAAAAGCCAGGTACCAGTCTGGGATGCCATGAGGGCTACAGCATCCTCTTAGAATATCTCAGCATGCAAGCAAATACACTGTCCCTTGGCTTGCACAGCGCTTGTCTCCTTCTCTGAGCCTTCTGCCTGCAGAGAAATGATGCAATCCTGGTCCCATATCACAGCTTGCGCCTCTGCCAGGAGAGGCTGACATCACAGCCAGCTTAGGGGAGCAGGCTGCAATGCGCAGGGCAGAGGAGGTGGCACATGCTGGCTAACACGTATGCCTCAGGTTTTGGGGTTGTGCTGGGGGAGCTGCTTTGTGTATCAGGGCAGTTGGCAGAGAACAAAGGAAGCTGCAAGAGCTGCAGCAGACACATTGCAGGACGGGGTCTGACATGGCCAATCACACCACAGCCTGGCATGGAGCAGCAGCTGGCACAAAGGTGACTGAGCTCTTCTCCCTGTCTGCTTCTCTCTTTTCCTTACAGGTGGAGCCAGAGACATTGGCTGTGATCCAGTGGATCAGCAGCTACAACTTCGTGCTCTCAGCCAATCTGCACGGTGGAGCAGTGGTGGCAAATTACCCCTATGACAAGTCCCAGGATCAGCGGTTCAGGAGCCACCGGCGCACAGTCAACACGCCTACCCCTGATGATAAGTTGTTTCAGAAGGTGAGCACGGCCACGTTGGGTGAGGACATTCCCTGGCAGGGTGCAGAGGGAGAGCTGGACGGGAGCTCTGGTCACTGCGTCATGCAGGAGCTGAGCCAAGAAATGTGTTGGAAATAATCATTAGCAGACTACAGCATTTCTGCCAGCCACTGGCTCAGGAGCCAGGTCAGGGCAGTCCCACCCTGTGAGCCACTCCCACCACAGGGACAGGCCAGTCTTAACCCTCAGGGGCTCCCTCCTTGTCCATGCTGTGCTTGGGCTCCCCATAACCCAAATACCACTGGTATACTCAATGACAACCTGCTTTTCCAAAGCTGGAAGCTTTGCCACACCATCTTAGCATGCACTGGGTTTTTTTCCTAGAGAGGTGGCTGGGGGCCTGCTGAGACCAGGATAAGGGAGGTGGGTGCCCAGCAGGGGCTTGTGTATGGTGAAGAACAAGAACTACAACAAACAGCAAGAGCTCCAGGAGCATAAGCAGACATCAGGGAATGCGTCAGTCCATGCTGTTGATGTTGTTAGTGCTAGCTGAAGCCTGTGGTTTTTCTTCATTATCCCAGAAAACAATGCCTTCAGTCACTGCTTCCATTAGGAAATACCCAGCACAAGAAAAAAAGTAAGTCTGCATCAGAACAGTTAATGAGAAAAATAAGTCCAAGCTGGAGTTCAGCCTCCTCTGGAAGCAGAATCTGCAGGGGCTTGTCAGGACCTCCTGGGATCACGGCTGTGCTCAGACCCAGATGTAAAGAGGCTGCAGTCTGGGGCATAGGCTAATGATCCCCACATGGCCTCAGAACTCAGAAATGTAGAGAAGTAACTGCTTTCCTGCTGACAGAATGATATTACACTGGAATCTGAACCATCATACAAGGGTATAGAGTTTGCCTTAGAAAATGCTAATGCCAGTCTCTCTTACGCAAAGACCAGCTTTGGATGCAGCAGCCCAGTTTTAGCCCTGCCTTCATGTCTAAAAATAAAAAGTAATCTTAATAAGGGCAACAAACAAATGGTTGCTAGAACCAGAAGTTGCCCAAACTCTTTCCTAATCCAAATTCCCTTGATATATATATGGTATTTGCTGGGACTGATACTGGTTAGTTTTCTTCGCATATCTTTTTCCCCTGTTAGTGCCATTTGCTGTGTGGGGCCAAGTGTCCCTGCATAGGTCCAGTGACCCCTGCTTCCCCTCTTCTCAGCACAAGCAGGGAAGAAGCCGCTTGTGCCATCAACAAGCTTCCAGCTTGCCAGATTACTGCTCTTCCTCCTCCACCTTTATCTGCCTATATCTGGTAGAGGTCTTGGGCACCTCGTGTTGTATTTTGTGGCAGTAAAATGCAGGAACTGTCTCCTGTCTGCCTCTCCTTCCATGCTCCTCAGCAAAGGAGGGAGCATATTTTGTCCAGAGTTAGGCAGGTTCTCCAGCTGTGCAGGGCTGCAGTGGTGACCACTGGCTGCTCTCCCTCTAGCTGGCCAAGACCTACTCGTACGCCCACAGCTGGATGCACCGGGGCTGGAACTGCGGGGACTACTTTGCTGATGGCATCACGAATGGGGCATCCTGGTACTCGCTCAGCAAAGGTAAGGGCTGGGCAGATGAGCACCCCCCACAGCAAAAAGAGGTGAAGGGATAGACAAGAAACCTTAGGACAGGATGGGTCGGGGAAGGACTGTGGCAATAGGACTGTGCCCATTACTTGACACCATTCTGGTGTTTGTATCTCAGATCAGGAAATGGCTTGGGAGTACTTGAAGTGGCTTGGGAAAGAGCTACAGAAATAGCCGAGGTCTGCAGAGACCTTTGTCCAATGTGCTTCTAGACAAAGGAAGCATTAATCTGTTAGTGTATTTGAAAATCCTACGATGTAATTCCATCAAAATCCAAAACTGTGACCAAAGGGAAGGCAGCTGCTGGTTCCTGAAAAATCTGATTTAAAAAGGCACAATGAGGAAACTGAAAAATCAACACATAAGTCTAGAAAAAAGGTTGAAGGGGAACTGGAAGAGATATATAGGCCCCTGCAACACCCAGCCTCCCTGGGCTTCTGAAGGCAAGTTGGTGAATGATCCAGCTGAAAGAGAGAGGCGAGGGCTGCGTGGGTGGAGGAGGCTCTAGTTGCACTGTCTTGCAGGGAGGAGGCTGCGTCTGTAGTGCAGAGAAGGAGAGTGAGGACGGTTCTGGCCAAAGAAAGATGGGCTAGGATGACTGGGACATGGGAATAGGAAGGGAGCCATGCCCTGGCCACAGGCTATTCTCTTCCAGGCATGCAGGACTTCAATTACCTCTACACCAACTGCTTTGAAATCACCCTGGAACTAAGCTGCAATAAGTTCCCCCCCGAAGAGGACCTGGAGCGGCAGTGGATGGCCAACCGGGAGGCCCTTGTTGCTTTCATTGAAGAGGTAAGCGGGCAGTCCTGAGACCTACACCCTTCTCCTGCAGGGCCCCATGGGCCCTGGTGGTAGGGGACCAGTAGGCACCAGGCGTGGAAGGGAGTTGGTTATGGAGCTCATGGGGTGCTCTTGTTGGTGCCCTTTGGGGAAGCTGTTGTGTCCTAGACTGGCTGTGCTGGGGATAACCAGGATCACCAAGGGTAGAGGGAAAGGTAGGGTTGTCCTCAGAGCTCTGCCCTGCTCGGCAATACCCTGTCGAGCAAAGGAGGGGCCTTGACCCTCGGTCTGTCTCCCTCCCTGCAGGTTCACCAGGGCATCAAAGGGCTGGTGTCAGATGAGAACAACAACGGCATTGCAGGAGCAGTGATTTCTGTCCAGGGAATCAGCCATGACATCACCTCTGGTGAGTTGTCAATCCGCTTACCTGTCTGGATATGGTGAAGCTTAACAGGCGTGGCTATAATGTGCGAGGCCATCATGGTTTGCTTCCCAAAGACGCTAGCTGGGAGAAATATGCCTTATCCTTATCCTTGACCAGGGTGGGCTTAGGAAAGCCTAGGAAAGGCAGAGGCGAGAACTGGAATGCAAACCTTACTGTAGAGGACATCAGAAATTCAGTTCCTATTTTATCTGGGAGGGACAATTGAGGGGATAATCTACTCAAGTCTCTAAGTATCTACAAAGAGCTGAAACAGAAGATAGCAAAGAACAAGATGAAAAAAGAAAGAATAAGATGAAAGACTAAAAGTTCACGCCAGACAAGTTTAGACTGAGAATGAAGTGCCACCTTATCCAAGTTGTGGTTGTTTCTCCCTTGCTGGCCAATTTTAACCTCCTTTCCATGAACACCCTCCTCCAAGCAGACCGAACATTACAGACTGCCTGTAGAAAATAGCTGATTTTACAGCTTTTCAGAGGTCAGACTATGAAATCATCAAAGCACCTCCTGGCTATAGGTCTGTGGCTCAGTAACACTAATATTTGGCACTTACTATGCCAACCTACATAGGAAAGGGGACTGTGGAAGAAATCACAGAATCGCAGAAGAGCTGGCTGCCAAGGACCCTCTGAAGTCTCCTGTCCAGCTTGGAGCAAGATTGTCCCCAGCATTGGCTCTGATCAGCCACTGCTCCCTCCAGCCAATTCTCACTGATCCCAAGGAAGGGTATTTCACAGCCTAACTGCTGTCCTGTGCCAGGGCTCTACCACCTTCATGGTGAAGCTGCACTCCCAGATCAACCCTGAATCAATCTGCAGTACCCTTCCAGTTCCACAGATGGGATTATACTCAGATTTCCAAAGTGATCCATAATGTCGTGTTACCTCACTGATGGCTGTCTCCTGTCGCTAAACACACCAGTGCACGGTCTGTCAAAGTGCTCCTGGGGCTTTCTTATGCAGGGAATCAGGGAGCAGCTGAGCTAATGAGAAGCTAAAACCTGCTAACCCAAATGTGGCAAAATTGTGTATGGCAGGAATTAGATTGTGTTACGCATAAGGAGTCAGACTGGAGCTGTGATTGTCCTTAGGTCTGCTGTCATCTGACCGGCGAGTGCTCAGCTTTGCAGCCTCCCTACACAGGCACAGCCAGTGCTGCTGTACAGTCCCCTTTCATTTGGCTTTTACTTGCAGGCTGACCTCTATGCCACAGCACTAATGAGACGTCACCTGCAGTGTACCAATGTGAATCCAGCCTTGTGGTAGCCAGCAGATTTGGGAAAAAAAAAAAATCTGGGTTTTGAAGGCTACACGTCCTTCCTGAGAGGAAGTAACTCAGCAAGAACTACTGGAATGTCTTTTGCCTTGCTCCCTGAGCATCCTGAGTGCTTTCTCTTCCTACCTTGTGTTCCAGGTGATATGGGGGATTATTTCCGGCTGCTGCTGCCTGGCACTTACACTGTCACAGCCTCTGCAGAGGGGTACCAGCCCCTGACGGTGACAACAACAGTGGGCCCAGCTGCACCTTCATTGGTGAGTCAGGCTGTATAGCCACAAGGGTTTCTCAAAATATCTTCACCCCAGGGAGAAAGAAATGCGATGGGGGATGTCTAGTGAGCAGCAGAGAAGGGAGATGGGAGGTAGAGCATTTCCAGTGGCTATAGGTTATCTGTTTTGGCAGCTCACAGCAGGGAACAGAGTGAAGACAATGCCATGTGCCTTTCAATTCCTTACTGAGGCCTCACAGCTGCACTGGGCTGCCATGCCAGCTCCTGTATCCTTCTTGGCCATGGGGAGAGCACCTGGCTGGCTGGGACTGCTGCTCTTTAGCTCTCCCTCCATCCTCTTCACTCTCCAGGATGAGATGATGTGGAGACAGCATCTGTTCCCTGAGGTTCAGTTATCCCCCCAGCTTTGTGGGTTTCAGCACTCTGCTATCATCAGCATTCTGCCTGGGACCAAACATGTTATCAAACTCATGGCAAGAGGCTGAAGTCTGCCTTTCTTTTTGCTGAGAGCACCAAAGACAGATGGGAACTGAGTGCCAACAAAGAACAGCCAAGCACCTTCAGGAAACGAAGTGCTCTTGACACTGGTGTGTCTCCTACAGTGCCTTTCTGAGGGTTGGCTGGACAACTAGAAATTGGTTGTAAAAACAGTGGGTGGTGATCCTTGCCCCTGCTGTTGCCTTGTGAACATGGTGGAACCACAGATGCAGGCTCCTCAAAGGACCAGCAGGACGCCCCCATCTACGGCATCCTGGCACATCATTTGCTTCACTGTATGTACACTGGTCAGGCTCTGCTGTAAATACACTGTGGTTGTTCTCCCACCCTCCATCGCTTCATCCCACTCTGCCCAGCCTCTGAAGTTCTTCCAGAGCTGCCCTCTTCTCAGGATTAGAAACCTTCTAATTTTCGTACTAAATTTATTTATGGTCAGTTTATGCCTATTTGTTCTTATGCCAATGTTGTGCTTTAAATAGCTCCTTTTCTTCCCTGGTATTTATTCCCTGGTGTATTTATAGGGAGCTGTCAAGCCCAGTCCTTTGTTTTGCTAGGTTAAGCACCCAGCTCTTTGGGTTTCCTTTTTAAAACAGGTTTTCTTTTTACGGTGTTACTGCAGAAGACTGATTTGTTCCCTGATGATCTGATTTTTGCATATCTCCTCTCACAGCAGCCCTCCTGTTCCCATTTCTGCAACACCTCCCATACCCACTGTTCACCCCATCCCTCCCCCAAGAAGCCCATACAGCCCCATTTCAGTTTCACCTTTCTGTATGGCCTCCCCAGTCCCCATTTATCTGATGCTGTATTTTGCACACTTTCTGTCCCCTTCCCCCTCTTGCACCTGCTTGCATGGCTGTAGTGGATGGAGGTTTCTTTCCTGAAACTTTTTTGCCTGGATCCACTGGAAGCACTGGTTGCTGAAAAACTGATTAAGCTAACAAGATGCAATTGAAAAAGAACTGTCTGTCCTAAACCATCCTGTGTATTAAATATTCACAGAGGTGCAAAGCAATGCTATGTCTCTACTCTCTGGTGAGAAAAGGAGAAGAAAGAACGTAGCTCAGTCCCTTGCCTTTCACAGGTCCTCTTCCAAACCATCCTAGGACATCACATTGCCACAGGAGCAACTCTCTGCACAAGAAACATAGTTCATTGTTTGTTAGTACATTTTCCACAGAAGGAAAAAAGTTTACAGCTGCTTTAAGAACTGAGTTCCCTTAACAATGGCTGAGACCCCTTATTGTTTGACTTGGCCCCAGAGTCAGCTTCAAAGGCAAGCGGCAGAGGCAGGTCCCGCAGACCCTGAGCCAGCAGAGCACACACACAGTGTTAAATGCAGCTATCTTTGTTCTTTCTCCAGGTGCATTTCCAGCTCAAACAAGAAGTGGTGAGGAAGCCTGCGGAGCGTAAAGCCTCAGGCACACGTATGAACAACAAAGCCCTTCAGAAGAAGGTTGTGCCAAGAGCCACCCGCCGGGGGACCCAAAGATGAGGACAGCTCATTTGGCTGAGAGCTGGGGAAGCCGTTTACATGAGGCCTGGCTGATGACTCCAGCCAGTGAACTTTACAACAGTCCAGCATGAAACTAGCCCAAATTACAGGGTTATTAAACAAGGAAGTATTTAATCCCTGAGCAAATTGTGAAGTCATTCACAACAAAATGTGCCTGGGCTACAGTTCCCTGGGCAATGTGTCTGTGTGTGCTGAGTTCTTCTCCTGCACTTGCTCCATCTCAGAGAGCTCTGCTCCCTTTACTCCTGGGCTGTTGTTACAGCCCACATGAAATGCCACTTGGGCATACCAGGGATAATGAATCCAAGCCTTAGTGTATGCTGCACTCACAAACTGGGCACATGAACATTAGTCCTCTGGGTGCAAGTGCCATGCTTCTCCCTCAGGTAAGGACACTTGCTGCCTGCAGACCCCAGAGTTAGGGGAAGGTCAGTTTTAAAGCAGACAGTGATGTGAGCAGCTCTGAACACAGTTTGAACCACATGCAGCACAGCTATTCCTGACTGGTAGCTCTAGGAAGTGATGGTTCAAGGTCATCTCCTGATCTTGATGTAGAGGTGGGACTTTCTAGTAGCTGGTTTGGATTATTTGTAGTCAGATAGGCTGAAATTACAGATGCTGGCAAAAGCCAAGTATTATCCTGTCTCCTTGTCTTCAGACCTAAACCAGATGGCTTGCTGAGGGGTCTGCTCTACCCAACCCAAACTATTATTCTGAGCACAGAAGCAACTAGGTGAGGTCTGACAACTGGTGATGAGCAGAAGTCCAAGCCAGGTTATTTGGATGTTGCCTTGAGACAAATACCCTGAACCTTGGTTCAATATGCAATAGGGAAGTGTGGATGCTTGATGCCAGCAGTGTGCTGTGCAGGTACAGCATAAGCCATGTGAGTTGCAATTGGGTTAGGAGAGAAAGGATCCACAGTGCAGTGAGGTGGGGTACTACAGGCTGAGGCTTAAAATGCTGCTTAAGCTGTGTGGGTAGGTTTGGAATGGAAGAAAAAATAGAAACAAAGCTGGTTATTTTCATGGTAAAAATATCTTAAGCAGGCAAAACCTTTCTAGCATTCTTCATTGAAAATAAATAACTTCAGAGGGGTAAACAGTGCCACCTATACCCCCCAGTGATTTCTTTTTTCCTTAGGTGGTTATCCCAATCTCCACCATACACCCATTGGTTACACTGTTTCTCTCGCTGTCTAAAGCCTGCCCAAAAAGTGTCCCCCAAACATTCCTTTGCTTCTCCTCTTTTGCAAAGATCTCTTCATTTCTTGCAAGCAACCTGTATCACCCTACTGCAGAAGCTGTAGTCTGCACTTCACCCCTCACCATCATGTCCTCCTCTGCTACAAGATGCTCGTGGCATTTTCATAGCAGCACACACACACACTCTTGTAGCTCTGCATGCTAAGAGAAGCTCTTTCTCTATCATGCCTTTTCTTGTAAAGGCAGAGGAAGCTGTCCTTTGCAGGTTAATTAAACAGGCTGTTGCGAAAAAGTGCCCAGAATGGTAATGCACTTAACCGCGGCTGTGAGTGATTTTGGTCTGCAGAGGCCAGTGTGGGCTGGAGACGCCAGTTCAGCAGTCGCAGCCAAAGCTGAATTCCAATTCTTTTTTTTTTTTTTCCTGAGGCAGAAGAAAATGAAAAAGGATGGTAAGGCTGAGATGCTCCAAGTTCTATGTAGTTTAACACCTCTTAACGCTGGCCAAGCCCAGCAGCACCGCTGCAGATGCTGGACCCTCCTGTTTGAAGCCATGTGTCAGTGCACATTCACCCAAGGGATTTTGCTGTGGACATGCAGGCAGGACGAGGGAGGGCACCCCGCATCCCACGGCCTGGCCACATGCAGCACCTAGAAGGGTCTGCTGTCACCAAGTGTCTGGCCAATGTGCAGGAAGATATTGCTGCCCCCAACTACGGTACTCTGCTGGCTGAGCTGACCGCTGAGCTCTGAGGATGTGTATGAAGCTGAGAGCAAGGAAAGAGCTCCGAGGGAGCAGCCTTCAGCTGGCTAATTCAGCCGAGTGGTCTCTGGACAGGGTGACGCTGAGCCCGCACAGAGCTGCCCATGCCACCTGCATCCCAGCAGTGCCACAGGTCGTCTTGCTGAGCCTGCTGGCCGCACGGTGCTCTCATGTTGCCCTCTTGTGGTCCTAGACAATGTGGAACTGTCTCAATTCCACTTCCCAGGGCAGAGTCAGAGGAGGGAGATTCCTTCCCTAGAACAGGACAACCAGCCCAGGAGGCCACATCACTCACCCTCGCAGGCTGCTGTGAGGTTGGTAGCGTAGCAGAAAAATGAAGAGTCTCAGTCGCAAGCGTTTTCCCCTGCAAGAGGGTTCCTGCAAGATACAACCTTCTGGAGGTCTCTCTCTCTCTCTGGGCTGGGATTTGTCCAGCTCATTCTCCTCCCAGCGCTGAATATTTTTGTGTTGAACAATTTGGTAAAGCTCCACTTGGCTGTGGCTGAGCTCTCCACGTGAAAAAATGGTTACAAAATGTTTCTGAGGCAGGATTTTTAAGCACACCCCTCCAAGGCTTGCCATGAACTTCGCCCCCGATGTTGCAAGAAGCGTGCGCTAAAAAGGGTAGAACCTTTGGATATAACATCTGCAGGATAGAGATTTCTTATGCTTTTGAGGCTTTAGTCAAGGCAGAAACAGTTGACTGGTTTGTGTCAGAAGACACAGCAAACAGACAGTCCTCCCCATATTCTCTGGGCCACTCATGATTTTGTAGACCTTTTCCCCACGTGTGTCCTTCTTCCAAGCTGAAGAGTCCCAGCCAGCAGTTTTTCACTGTACAGTCTGTTCCGATGTCTCTGAGCATCCTTACCACCTGCCTCCAAACCTTCTTCCATTCTCTATTACCCTTTCTGAGATGAGAGGACCAGAACTGTATGCAGACACTGGAAAAACATTTAAACAAAGTGAAGCCAGGCCCAAGAAAATGAACGAAAATTCTTAAGCACAACTATGAGGATCTTGGGAGGACGAGGAGGGCAGATAGAACTCTGCATGCAATGCCTTCTCATTTCTGTATCTGGCATGGAGGAGGCAGAAAAGGAGAAAAGACAAATAAGTGAACTCAAAGAAGAGGGAAGCAGCTTGGATGGGGATGTCAGCAGAGGAGAGTTGGTCATGGCAGTGATCTGAAAGGCTGCAAGAGGGATTGGGATGATTAAAAATGTTCAAAACCTTCTTTGGCAGGCAAGAACAACAGAAATTTTGGGTCAGAGGACATCTAGAGCCCTGTGGCAGGGGCTGGTGTCCATTCTTCAGCACCAGTAAACCGTCTACAAGCATCCACACCTGCAGGGAATAGAGCACCTAGTTCCCTGTGCAGCTTCAGGCTCCCTGCCCACGGCATGGTGCCGCGGCAGCAGTGTGGGTCCCCACCCCAGGAGAACAGACGGGAATCAGCACCCAGCCTGTGCACGTACCAACACGACTCCGAGAGCGTGCGTGCGGCGCGTTCCGCACACCCGCTCCTGGCTGGTGGCAAGTCAAGCTGAGATCTGTGTGGTTGCTATGGAGAAGTGTAGCTAAATGCACAAACAAGTGCCAAACAGCGGTAACTGCTCAGGGGGACTTAGAGACTCCGGGCTTTACAACGTGTTGCTGAGGGATGGCATCCCTTGGGGCATGGAGGCTTTTTTTAGCCTGCCAGGAAATCCAGTGCGGGACTATACTTGGTATGCCAGATTCGCTGTGATGCACAAACTGGCCCTGTCATGGATTTCTGCTGGGGCGCTATTAGTTTTTCTCCATCTTGATGCTTTGGCACGATCTTACAATGTATCTAAGCAGCCAAGGAGGCTGCTAGCGGCAAAGCTGAGACTGCACCAGATGGACAGTGTAGACCCACTCGTCAGCTGCTGCCAAAGCTGAAGCCGACAAGGCAGCGAGATTCCCATAAGGCAGCAGCGGGGAAGGGGAGCCCCGGCAGTGTCTGCGAAGCGGCAGCGCTCTGTGGGGAAGCAGAAGAGGGTTTGCACAGGCAGCTGCCTGCCGTGCTCCGCGCCGGGCTCCCGGGTGCTCTGCCAGCAGCCTGGCCCGGTGCCTGGCGCCGTGTCCAGCCTGGGGGCTACGGGGGTGGCTGCACCCCATGTCCCCGCGCGGGCACCCCGCTGGGCACTGTGTCCCCGCGGCGGGGTGTCCCCGTGGGCCGCCGGGGGGAAATGCCTCGCAGCCTGGGGCCGAGCGGCGCTGCACAGGGACAAGTCCCCACGTCACCCGGGCGCCCCGGGCTCCCCAGGCTGCGGGCCA
>VZTG01000652.1:263992-323500 GCA_013397845.1 Melanocharis versteri | reverse complement strand
CTGTGCGGTTCGGCGGGAGCCGCCCGTCTGCTCCCCACGCTGGGACTGTGGTTTCTAAGCCGTGCCTGTGCAGGCGGTGGTAAGCCGGGTGGTCACCACCAGGCAGGCAGGCAGCTGATGGTAGCTGGCGTTGCCTGGACAGCTTGTTGCAGGGGAGCACCTGGCCCTTCAGAAACACTGTGGGCGTCCCGCAGTGGTTTGGCACCGGGAGTCTGGAGTCGTTGCACCGGTGAGGGTGGCACAAGTGGTTGTAGACAGCAGAAGCTCCAGGCTACAGTGCTGTGCCTTTCCCGGGTGCTCCTCCAAGGGCATTCACTCTGTTCAAGGCAGCCTGAAAAGAGAAACTCAGGATTCCCTGTTTGTTTTCACTCCAGCTAACGCAAATCCTTCTTGCAACACTGGCAACCTGGCCCCCTTGCCTTGTACTTTAACGGAGATGAACTGGAGGTGTCTCCTCCAGTGGCCGTGCCAGGGAATGAAGGCTTGAGTCACCCTCAGCACACTCTGACAGGCAGCTGCTGCTTCTCTGCTGTCCCTTTTGCTGACCCTAAGGGGTACCTCAGCTGATCCTGTCCTTGATGCAATTTGGCCTTTGGGTTCAAACATCTCTGCCGCTGTTCCCGCTGTTTGAAATTCTGCCCCCACTTCTGGCCTTTCATATCTCATTCTCCTTGCTGTAGTACCTAGGAAGCCTTTAGTTGTGTCATGAGCATTAACATCTGCTTGGAAGTTTGTCATGATTCCCTAACTTTCAGTTTCTTCTGAAAAGGCTTTCTTTCCACTTGCCTCTGCCATTCTCTCCTATGCTTCCATTGAGATTTTATCTCTTCGCCTGAAAGAGTTCATAGATACAGAATTTGCAGTTTTGCAGATGCTTTGCCAAATACAGGCTCTTGGTGCTACCGGACGTAACCATCATCCCCCTCATCTTGACTCACTCTGGCTGCGAGTCGTGCTGGGCAGTGTCTAAATGCGTCCTGCTTGTGTGTGAGGCCTCCATAGCGCCGATAGTGCCCACGTCTCTGAGCTGGCCTCGCCTTTCTGTTCGTGAGATCCTCTGTTCTGTCAGGGCCAAAGGTTTCAGTTCTCTCTCCAGCTGCTCTGCTTAGAATTAGCAGTGACATTAAAAACTAGTACGAACATACAAGAGTTTTAAAGCACTGTTGATAATGGGATGGGGGGAGCTGAGCAGTAGGGGCAGAGGAGAGGAGTGATTCTCAGAGCTTTACAGAGCACCAGCTCTGCCAGCTGTCATGGGAACCATGGCTGTGTGACCTCTTGGGGTTCTGAGCGCAGTTGAGGTGTCCCTGCAGTGGGTGACTGCAGATGGACTTTGTGACAGTGGTGATGTGAGCTTGGGTGAGACAGCCTGAGCTTTGCTCACCTTAGTACATCACTTCCTTAACTCATAATTTCCTCTCAACCTCCAGCAAAAGTATATTTCTAATCACATTGCTCAACCCTACTTCTGAGTGACACAGCTTTTAGTTTGTCTTCTTTTTAGAACCTTTCTGTTGGGAAATAAAATTTATTGCTTCCTTCTCAGGAGCACCTAGGGACTCTGGAAGAGGTCCAGGTAGCAGTAGAGTCCCTGTGGGGATTGAGGTTCTTTAGACATAACAGTACAGAACAGGAATGGTGGTGAGCAAAGAACAGGGTTTCCAAGTCAAACTCAAGTATTTTCCAGATTTCTGGATTCCCCACCTAGCAACCAAAGCATCATAATGGGCTTCTGTCCAAAAGTTATCTTGAAGAATATTGTTCAGGGTGCAAAATCAAATGCTGCAGTGTTAAGGAATGTTCTTGTAGGCCCAGTTCAGCTTGTTTTGGTTATGTACCCAAGGTGTAATGACTAAGTTTGTAATTGTATGCTACTTACCACCTGTAGCCCAGCCACAGGTACTGCACAGCAATGGTGGTTCTGCTTTTGGGGTTTTGTCTGTTCCTTATTCTAAGTTGTATTGTTTTAGCCTGTCTGCAAAAATGGCAAGAGACACAACCATGCACCTTGGGGTGGGAGAAGATGGGACTTTGTAACACGGTGTGTAAGGTGTGTGCTGCCACAGCATACAGAATTTGGGAAACTCTTGTCTCCCAAGCTGGTGTTCTGGCCTTTGCATGCTTGGGTCCCCACTGCTGGAGATTAAATATCCATCACAGTCATCTTGCTCACGTGTTGTGGCAAGGTGTTCTGCTTTGCATTAAAAATTGATGCTGTGCTCTAGTTTCCAGATGACTTTCGTTTGCTTGCCATCTGGCTCAGCACGAGCTCCTCTTGCTTCCTTGCTATGCCACTCTTAACCCACACAAACACCACGAGCCTGCCCTCAGCCACGTCCTGCAACAGAGCAGGCGAGAACACTGACAGCCAGAGCCCAGCTGGAGAGAAGTAGTGGTTTGAATGACTTGTTTGGTACCCGGCAGAGCTCCTGTGCCGAACAGGTGTGGTGGGAGGCCAGAGCTTTCTTAAGGAGCCCTTTTACTTGATAGTCCTGGTTCTTGTGGGGTTGGTGATCCAACCAAAAATGTATTCATATCAATTATTTTTGATATATCAGGTCACAGACAAAGCAAAAGAAGCTATTTCTTTTTAAAGTGAGAAGATTCCTCTTCCTTCTGGGAGCCATGTGGCATTAGGAGATGGAGTGCAGAGGAGCTCTCACGTTTCCCACTGTGTGAAGCTCAGAAGGGAGACTCTTTGGGATCTGCTGAGACAAGTAGCATGTCCTAACAAGAAGCTGCAGTGATCAGCATTTCCCTGGTGGGAGAAGGCTCCTCTCCTCAGCACCATTAGTTGGGGGTTTGCCCTGCTTGTTGCATTGTCCATTCTGTTGGGATTCATAGGATCAGCTCTGCATTTGCTGGAGCTGCAGTCCCTGCATTGGCACCATCTCCAGCTGGGGCCCGGGCAGCCTGGCTCAACGGGATATTGTTTATTCCACCCAGGAATGTGCAGGCGAGCAGGGACCTCGGGGACCTTTACAGAGCAACATGTTCTGCTCTGAGCAAGGAGAGTGACCGCGGGTGGCCACAGCTCTGAAGGCTGGTGGGAGCAGTCAGGACATGCTGGTGTGCAGGTAATGTCTTACCCTAGAAATGTAAATGAGGGCTGTCCAGGCTGTGCAGATGCATTGGGTATGGAGGAGGGAAGGAGGGCTGTCCAGATTTGGAGAACACGGGGAGGAACAGAGGAAAAAGGTAGAAATGTCTTAGTGTGTAGTTAGGAAGCTTCTGTTCTTGACACAATGGTGTGAGAAGTCAAGTGTTACTGCTGGTTCCTCCCACTTGTGTGCTGGGTACTGATCCTGCAGCCTAGAGCACAGCAAGAGCTGCAGCAGATCTCCTGTCAAAGTCAGTCCCAGCAGCTGGAGGGTGCACTGAACTGAGGGGTGTCTCTGTCACTGGAGGTGAATTGTGTTTTCAGTGAACAGAGATTGTGCTATAATGAGTGGAAGGAGGTGTGAAAATACCTAGGTGAAATGCAAGGTGTTTTTCAATTTTTAGAAAGATCACTGACAGCATTTGTTTAATATTTTTAATATTAATTTCTCTAATCATTTTGTGACAAGCATGTCTTTTTTACATTTCTGGGAGTTTGACCATTCCTGGTCTACTGCTCATGCAGGTTCTAAGATTTTTATAGAGATTGAGACATCTGCTGGACAAGAATCCACTTGTCCTTCTTGTGCAAATCCTGCATGCCTGTGGAAGCCCACACAGCATATTTTGGTCTGTTTGGTGAAATGTTAGTTTTTCAGTTACAGTGCAGTCATACTGTCCATTGTCAGTTCTAACAGTGCTGCTTCTTGAGTGAGAAGCTGGAAGGTATTATTTAGTGGATAAACAAGTGGCAATAGCACCTGTTAAGTTTGGTTTCCTTGCTGCTTAATTTGTGGCATCCATCCGTTACTGTTTTTTATCTCATGGTCTGAGCTGTGCTTTGCGATAGGAGTGGATTAGCTGCCCTCAAACCCTTTGGGTCTCTCTTTTTACTGGGGCAGTTAATACTTCTTGTAATCAGCCTAAATGGTCTCTTCACATTGCTGCCTTATCTCTTAAGTGCTTGAAATCCTTGCTTCAGCATCTTTAGTAGTCCTGCCTCCATCTAAGTGAGGGAACTTTTAGCAAGTGCCTGACAATTACATTTGGTGCTGGTGAGTCCGTTATTTGAGATTTCCTACCCTGCGCAATTTCAGCTGCAAAACAAGGAGAGATAGAAGAAGTTGTCAGAATCTGTGTGTAAATGCCTTCTTTCGGCTGCTGTGACTTGACCCAGTCTGTGCTGAAGGTCTCAAAACAATATTGTAACAGAGTTAATAGCCATCATTCATTCTGGTCCCTCCTTTCACCAGACACTCTCCAGAGCTAATAGCAAAATGGGATAAGCAGTCTGCCATGAAGGTAATGTTAGTGTGTGCTGAGCATGCATGCATGCAGGCTGGGGGGAGTGATTAATGCCCTGGGAATCCACTCTCTGCCTTGCTGCACAATGCCGTTGTGTCAGGCCTGGAGCTTGGCACCAGGCAGGCTGTGGTCAGGCGCCAGGAACACGTTACCTGGTTCGTGCAGGATCAGGCAGTGAGGCAGAGCCTGTGTGTTCTCAGCAGGGCGAGTTCCTGCTGCGCCACAGCTTCATACTTGCACAGTGAGGCTCTCTTTGGATGCGGGTCTGCTGCTGGGCGGGGGCAGGAGTCCTGCGATCTGCCGTCCTGACTTCCGCCAGCCTGAAATCCCAGTTTGCTCAGTTGTGGCAGAGCTCTCCCTCCTTCCCTGTGGCAGGCAAGGATCACCCATCCTTGAGGTGAGAGGGGATGGTGCTTGGCCAGCTGTCAGGAGCCGTGACTCACAGGGGATCACAGGCAGAGCCCTGCTCTCCCTGCAATCTGCTTCTCCTGCTGGAGCCTCTGTGTGAGCTGTTGCTGAATGTTTGTTTTCACCAGATCTGGGGTGGATCTGGGAGAAGCTCGGGTCCACTATTAAGCCTGAAGAGTTGGACTCAGTAAGTTTCCAGTCTGGAATGTGCTGGGAGGCTTCCTTCTCTAGGTGGGGGTTTATAGAAAATGTTGGCAGGCAGCACAGCATGGAGTAAGACAAGGCCAAGGCCCTGGAAAACATAATATTTTGTGTTCAATTCGTGTCATGGAGCAAGCAAACTCCGCAAGACTGATTCACTAGCAAATACAGGGGCATGCTGTCTAGACTCGGATGGAGTCCGGGAGTGATCTTGCTCTTCTTGGTACTGCTGAGGGAACATGAGCCTGTTGGGATTCTTTTTTTGGCAGTTTCAGAAGTTGCTTCATGCTTTCTTACGAGCTGCCTCTCAGGGAATGCTTTGGACATGAATAGGTTAGTGGTTTATTATAACTGTAATTAATATATACGTGCTGGGACTATTGCAGTCCTGCCTGTCCCTCTCTATCTTCTGTCTCATTGGAAAATCTTGCGCATTTTAATGATGAGTCCCAAGAGCTGCAGGTGTGTTAAAGGGAGTGACACTCCTGTTCTCATGGGCAGGTTCAGTGGGAGGGCTGTATTCTCAGCCCCAGTGACTGCAGCAAAGCCAGGATTTGAGTCTGCAGCACACATACTGTAATCCTTGCACACCTCAGCCCATTCTTACATTACACCTTTGACAGAAGAAATACAAGAAATCTCACTGTACCATCATGTGCTCCTGGAGAAACTACCCCAAGGCAGCAATTATGCCTGCAATATGTTTTCCCCTCTTTGTCCAGTGGTGCTGTGAAGTTTGAATATTGAGAGTATGGCAAGGATTCCTCGGAGCCTGAGCTCAGCTGGCAGCCTGTCTGGGGGGCGGAGGGCAGCCCGGGTGCCTGCAAGGGGCTGCTGCTGCTGCCGCGCCTGTTGCTGCTGCTCCTGTTCCCATGAGACCATGCAGCAGCATGCCCCAGCCACCCCACCTTAAACAGCACAAGGATCCTTACTTGTCTTAAGTATTTTCAAGCTAATTGATGGCTCTTCCATCTTTTTCCCTGCTCCACATGGTCATGTTTTTAATACTGTTACTCCTTCTGCCTCAGTAAGCTTCTGCTACCCTGAACTGCAGCCCTTTGTGCTCCTGATTCACTCCAGTCCATTCATCTCTTTTAGTGGCAGAGTGCTGTCTGCTGCTGGATATTGGGCTCTTTGTTTGTACAGCCAGCACAAAGCTGGTGACAAAGGGACAGCCTGTGTCCCAAGGAGCCCACGTGCTATGGGAAAGGCAGTGGAGAGCAATAGGAGCGACAGACAGACAGGATGGCAGAGGTGAGGGTGGCCAGGGGCACAGTGTGCTGGCTGCAGCAGGGGAATGGCTGGGGGCGGGGAGAGACGTGATGAGGAAGCTGTTCCTGCTGAGTACAAACCCGCTTTGTTCCCAGGAGGTGAGTCGGACTGGATAAACAGAGTGGTCCCGTCAGCAGAAAGCCTTTCCCTGGCTGGATCCCCCACTGGCACTCTCACTGGAAGTTGGCTGCACCTCGTTAGCAGGGACATATTTCTCCTTCCTGTGTTAGCTTCCCCTCTTCCTGACTCTCCGGGGCTCAGGTGGGCTGTGTGTGGCTGTATGAAGAAAGGGTGCCCTTGGGGGCCCGTGTGTTTGTGTTTTGTTGTGTTGTCACTGTGCTCTTTCTGCCCTTAGCTGGGCAGGGGGTTTGACAAGCCGTGCTGAGACGGGGCGGTGGTCACCGGCTGGGCGGCGCTTGGAGCGGGACTGCTCGCTGTGTGCTTAGAGCCGCTCGGGGGAGGGAGGAGGATGGGTCCCAAAGCAGGGGAGTTGTGTCCAAACGGACAGAGCAGGGACTCTGTTTGTGATGTGGGAGGAAAGCAGCCTGTGCCGAGGGGGCTGGTGGAGAGGACGCTGATGTCCCAGCGTCGCAGAGGGCAGGGCTCTGAAAGCACTGCGGAGAGGTGTTGGCAGTGCTGTCCTGTGCCTGTAATTGCAGTGGGTCAGGAAGTGAAAGCAAACTCTGGTCTGAGGTGCAGGTGAGGAATAATCTTAAAGTTTCTGGTTGCTTTGGCTGGATGCACCTTTCTGTTCCCATCCTGAGGAATTTGGGAGGAGGCAAAGGATCAGCTTCATCTGCAGGACTGCTGCTGCCTTGGTGCACTGTATTTCCTTGATGGTGAGGCTGAAAAGCAGAAATGATACAGAAGAGTGTCCTCAACAGCCACTTCCAGAGGAAAGGGGAATCCAGGACATAGCCCTTGACAAGGAGGTCTTTGCCTGCTTTCAAGTCTCCTGTCAGGAAGAATTTCAGCCTTGGCTCCCAGAGCCTTGGACAGGGTCTGCACCCTCACCTCAGTCTGACTTCTGCCAAGGACCATGGTGAGGCCTCCCAGGGGATGACTGAGCCAGGTACCTACAAGGCAGAAAGGATATTTCCAGTCAGGTCTGAGAATGAGGATGGTGGCATGAGCTTGCCTGGGTGGACTTTGTGCCTCTTCTCTTGCCAGAATTGTGCCTCTTCTGGGCCAGAATTGTGGTGCTGGTTCAGCATGCGGTTCCTGTGGCCCTGAGTGGTGGTATGGGGAGAGGGATGTCTGTGCCCATCCTGCCAGAGAATGTGTGGTGGGACATGCAAGTGGGTGATGCTGGCTGCTCACCGGGCCCTGGCAGGCTGAGCCCTGCCCTGCATGTCAGGGAAATGCTGAGCTTCCTCTCCTCCTCTTGCTTCCTTCCTGACGGGAATTCACTTCCAAATTTCTTGCTGTTTCTCCCCCCTCTTGCAGCACAAACACATGATCCTACAGAGATAGCCAGAGGGGTGGGACAAGGCATTGCTGCAGCCCCTTGGCTCCTGTGGCACGTGGTGAGGGGTGGCAGGGAGCTTAGGCCAGAACCCCCCCACACTGTTTCTGCCTCTGTGCTCAGGAAGGGTTTTACTTCCTGAGCCTATGTGTGATAATTTCAGGTGTTTCTGGGTGCTGACAAATTTCTCACTGTCTCAGCCTTAGGCACTGACCCGCCTTCAGACCCTGCACAATGGAGGCTGGCTCTGTGGTACGGGCAGTCTTTGATTTCTGTCCCAGCGTCTCTGAAGAGCTGCCCCTCTTCGTGGGAGATGTCATCGAGGTGTTGGCTGTGGTGGACGAGTTCTGGCTCCTCGGCAAGAAGGAAGGTGTCACAGGTAAGAGCTGGAAATGCCTGCACCTGGATCCACAGAAGTGCCAGCTAAGTGTCCGCTCCATGAGCACATCTTCCCTTGATGGGGAAGGACCTGATTTGATTTACTAAATCTTTCACGGGACTTTGATTGGGACTGAGAGTGCAAGTTGCCACTGGTCTCCTGCCAGCTTTGTGTCATCTATTCAGACAGCTTGTGTGTTGTTTTTTGAGAGAGTTTAGTGGAGAGTCAGTTCTCGAGGGGATGGGAGCTTCACAATACTGGTTGTTCCATTCTCTGTGGAGAGACTGCCCATTTCCTGGCTAGTTTATGTGCTGACCTGCTGTGGCAGTGGAAAGGGGGGGAGGAAACATGCACTGAGAGTGGAAATGCATCCACTCTGGAAACCAGTCCAAGTGACCTTGTCAGTGGGAGATAGAGCAACAGTGACTATGTGTCCCCACAAGCCCTCTAATTCAGCCCCACTTCCAACTTTTCTGCTTCAAAGCATCTTCCTGCATGAATTGCCTTCAATATCTAGGTGCCTGAAGTGGTGTGCAAGTCTCTTAAACTTTTGGGGGGGTGTGAGAAACCTCTGAAGCAGCAGAATGCTCTTAATGAAACACTAAGAGTCTCATAGTCTCTGTTTAGGCAGCTCTTCCTCATCTTAATCCTGATGTTAAGAAGATGTGTGAGCTCTTGGGAAGATGAAAGCCAGGCCACTTCAAAGCATAAGCCTGCCTCTGTCTTCAGCATCAGGGTGGGACTGATTTCATCCCTGGCTGTAGAGATGGGGCTGCTATTGTAGCAGCAGTCTGATCTCCCCTAACAGCCACAAGCTGTCTACTGTCTGAAACAAAGGTGGACAGGAGCAGTTCCCTCCTGTGCTCCATGTAGCTGATAAGTGGCATTGAATGAGCATGTGCGTGATCCTGTTGCTGCTGCTGAAGTCACTGGGCAAGAATTATGTGTGCAGTTTTCAATAGAGTTTTGTCTCCCAGCACAACTGGTGAGGTTGTTTTATAGAAGATGAAGCTATTAAGGAATAACAAACAGATGTGTGTCATAGCTCAAAGATAAAGAAACATGCTGAAGTCAAACCGAATGGTTTTTAATGACCTTTAACTCAAAACCCAATTGCATTCCTGCTTTCCCTTGGAACAGCTGTTGTAGTTTTCTGCCCAGCTTTCTAAGTTAAAGTTGCAGGGAATTGAAAAAGTATTTTAGAATAGAAGCTGTGGAGGTGTTGCAGCCTAGTACTCATTACTCTATGGAATAATTACTGTAACTCCATGTGCAGTAATTCCTTTCTTACAGCATTATGTTGTATCCATGTACAGAGCAGGAAACTAAGATAAGGGAAAAGAGAGCTGGTTAAAACTGTGAAGGAAGCAGCAGGGTATAGCAAATGCCAAACTGCCTAAACACAGTGCAAAGCTCTGGGTGTCTAGGATATGGTGTTTCCAAGTTTTATTAGAAAATATTAGGTCATCCAGAGGCAATGCTGGATGTGGTACTAGCCCGTACTTCATCATATCCCCTTGCCTCAGATTATATAAGAAAGACATTTTTAGTGGCCTTTGCAGTGGGCTCTGCCATGTCCTATGCTCTCAGGACTGAAATCAGTGTCTGACTGATACCATGCAGTGGCCAAATGTGCCATGGTGAAACAGGTACACAGAGAGACAGAGTGGGGAAGATGCCTGGAGTCCCAGCTAACGCGGTGCTGCCGCTCGCCCGACCCCCTCGGGGGATGCCTTGTTCTGCCGGGCGGGCAGAGCAGCGCGTTCTTCCCGCCGCCGGTCCGGGCTCGGCTGGCTCAGTTCCAGAGCGGGAGAGCTCTCGGGATCGCACCCAGGGTCCGAGAAGCTCTCCGGTGTTACAGGCGCTGGAGAGAAAGGAGAGGCGGAGGGACTCTTCAGTGGAGAACAGCAGGGGTTTATTTCCCCCGCACGGGAGCAAGGAGCGGAGGGGAATCGAGGAGCCAGGAGCGGGGTGTTACAGAGTATCTTATACCGGGGGAGAGGGGCGGGGGATACCTGGGAACACACCAACTGGGGTACAGCACTCAGGTAGACTGACAGCACATGAACCAGTAACAGTAGCAGGGCGAGGAGAGGGGCAGCAAGGAGCCAATGAGGAATCCCGCGGCAGAGAAGGTTCCGGGACACAATGCAGTGTGAGAAAAGCCAGCTAGGCTGCAGGGACTAACATAATTCAAATAGGTAGGGAAAGTGATCTTTGAATCACCGCAACACCCAGCAGTGCTGAAGCTGTGACAGAGCCTGTGACTCACAGGTGTGGCCATCCCGAGTGTGGCAGCCTGAATTCTGTGCTGAGGCTGCACAGGGGCCAAGCCCTACGGAGGAAGGAGCGCCAGGTGGATATGCGTAGTCAGAAGACACTGGTCTTGTGATCCAGCACTACTGGATCTCTTAGTCCTCACCATGGGTCTGAATTGGGCAGGAAGCAGTAAGGAGAGAGAAAACCTAGTATGTCTGTTCCTGGAAGCTCCATGCTGATGGCACAGTCCCAGTAATGCACACAGCCTGTGGTTTCCTGGAGTGAGCCAAGGGCTCAAACCTTTTTGTTCTCTGTTAGCTCTTAAGTACTTAAAACCCCAGGAATTCCTGACTCCCAAACTCATTCTTCTTCCACCAGGCTATTGAGGCACCCAGGGTAACTGGGTATTTTCCTTTAGCAAGAGAATAATAGATCCTAAAATCTGGAAGGAGGGTGGAGATAGTGGTGGGTTGCAGGAAAGACTCATTGCTGACAACTCCTTCTCCTTTTAGGGCAGTTTCCTAGCAGCTTTGTTGAACCTGTGGATATTCCCCCTTTGAAGCAGGGAGAAAAACTGCTTGTTTGTACCAATGACTTCACATCTCAAGAGCCAGGGAGCTTGTCATTGCAGAGAGGTAATCTCCATTCCCTTCCTTTGCTTTGCACCTCAAAAGCCTCACCTGTCCTTCCGGATGGATGAACCTAGTCACAGCATCCTGCCTAGAGTGACAGAAGAAAGAGGTGAATCTCCTAATTCCTTGTGACATGGGTCATGTCAAATCCACCATGGTCCTCTGGGCTTCTGCCACTTTGATACCAGTTTCTCATGATTTGTCATTACTCATGAAACTCCAAAAATTGGCATCACCTGGTCATAGTAAATTTACAACTGCCTTTTGACTGACCTCCAATCTCCAAATCTTAGACTTGCATTTGGGGGAGAATGAAAGCTTTGATGCACCTGCACAGCTTTGCAGCCAAACTGTGTATCTTAGATGTACAAGAGGCTGCTGATACTTCATGCCTTAACCCCATCCTGTATCCCTCTGTGCTCTGACAGAGTGCCAGTCTTCACCCACAGCCAGGAGGGAACACGGGGAATCAGGAATAAGAGGTGGGAAGCAATAATGAGAGCAGTTTTGAACTGGTGTGTCTCATTCTCTGCAGGAGACTTGGTGATCCTGGGGGGGTCCCTGGCCTCCAGCTGGCTCCAGGGCCGAAGCAGCTGGGGTTCCAAGGGCTTTTTCCCCTCATCATGTGTGAGGGAGCTGTGCCTTTCGGTTCGGAGACGTCAGCTGTCCCAGAGCACTCTCCTGGAGGTGCCTGCCTACTCACTGGGCCAAGCCCGGGCCCTGATGGACCTGTCTGCTCAGCTGGAGGAGGAACTGGACTTCAGGGAAGGGGATGTAATCAACATTGTTGGTGTCCCAGAGCCTGGCTGGTTTGAGGGTGAGCTCAGAGGCTGCAGGGGCATCTTCCCAGAGGGTTTTGTGGAACTGCTTACTCCTCTGCGAGCACCAGGAACCTCAGTGGATCCAGAGCCTACAGGGACTTGTGACACCAATGGGACAGTAGAGATGCCCCCCAAAGATGACAAGGAGCCAGGGAGTACTTATGGTGTTGCCCTCTATCAGTTCCGAGCCCTGGAGTCCAAGGAACTGGATTTTGATGTGGGTGACAGAATTCGGATTGTAGGCATTCTGGAGGATGGCTGGCTGGAGGGGGAGCTGAGAGGAAAACATGGCATCTTTCCACACAGATTTGTGAGGCTGGAAGCCTCTGAAGGTTGCAGGGAAAAGATGGGTGCTGGGGATCTGCAAGGTGGAGGCAGTTGTGGATTGACCATCCATCAAGATCCAGAAAGCACTTGCTCTGAAACTCCTCTTTTGCCAGGGAAAGATAGCAGGGAAAAGGAGGATGGCTTGGCTGCATGCCCTGAGCCTGCCACCATTTTGTCTCACGAGACAGGGAGGTCAGAGAGTCCTCTTGGCACTGACTTGAGACAGCACCAGGCCTTTCCCAGCACAGGACACCAAGAGCCACATCCCAAAGGCACAGTGGGCTCGGTCCCCTCTAACCACACAAAAACAGTCAATGGCATTCTCCCCTCTGCTCAGCTGCCTCCCCCACAGGGCGACAGGCCTGGCCAAGCAGGTGAGCTGGAGCCTGGGGGAACCATTTCAGCCTCCCCAGGAAATTCAGAAACTCACCCCCTCCCTAAGCATGATGGAGACAGCCCCACTGTGCCCTTGCAGGCTCCCCACTTCCCCCAGAATCCTTGCAGGAGCCAAGCAATTTCATCTCCTAACAGCTGGGCAGCATCCCAGCCCCAGGAGAGCCAGAGCAGGACCCAGGACCTAGACAATTGGATGGACAGTAAACTGGAGAAGTCCAAGCCCTGTTCCAGCTCAGGAACTGCCCAGGTGAGCCTGGACACACGGGCTGGGAGCTGGGGGGAGTGCTGCTCTCCTGCAGTGCAGGGGGACGGCTGCATGGACCTGGACTCCAAACTGACAGAGCAGCTGGCCCAGTTTGAGAAGAGTCTGTCAAGTACTGGTGCCGAGCAGGACAAGGTCTCCCGTCACTTCTCTATCCTGGACTACAGCTCTGAGAAGGACATTGTCCGTGGGTCTCCTGAATCTGTGTCCCACTCCAGGCAGGCAGAGAGGAGAAGGGCCCTGAGGCCACCCCCTCCTCGGCCCAGCAGCCTCGCAACAACCGCTGTGCACGTGCAGGGTGGCCAGGTGCCCAAAGGCAGGTCTCTGTCCTTCTCAGTCAAACCCTCCCGGCCTGCGCCCCGGCCTCCATCCAGCAGCCAGCGGAAAAATGTGGCTCCTGCCCAGCTTCAGCCCAGCACCCCAGAGCAGCGGGTGGAGGAGGGACGTGAGGACTTGACACAGGCAGGATCAGCCTCCTCCAGCTCCATCCTGCTGACTAGAATTGGAGAGGTGGAACGAGATCTGGAGGCGTACAGCAAGACCCGTGCCGAGCTAAGCCTGATGCTGGAGGAGCAGCAGGATGAGCTGGTGAGAGCAGAGACCATGGAAAACCTTGATTTCTGTGACTCCAATATTGAGAGCCTCAGCATGGAGCTGCAGGAGTTGAGAGGTGAGTCTACAACAGTGTGGGATGGGGGATACTTCAGGAGCACAGGTGCCTCTGCTGTTTTACAGACGCTGTTGAAGGCAGTCTTTTATACCCTACTTTAATTCCTGTTTTTTGTCATTTTGTAAGCACTGTTGCAGTACAAATCATCATGATTTTGCCTTGGAGAATCACAGTGTCTTTCTCTGGATATCCCTTTGCCCTGGTCTTCTCCACCCCCTTTTCCTTCCAACTCTCCCATCTCCTCTTCCAGCCCCACCGTACATGCAGAGCCTTCATCTCATCCACTCCCAGTATGCCCATGATGGAAAGCAAAACCACAGCTGCTGCAGGTCCAACCTCCCTGTCTCATCCCCTCTTAGCTGCAGGGGGGTGAGCAGCAACTTCGGGGTGGCTTTGCTGGTGGTCCTGCAGTAGAGATTTGAGTTGACATCTGTGCTGTGACTGCCCTCAACCTGTCAGGACATTGGGTTTCCTGTGGTTTTTGCTCTGGCAGTGGTACAGACCTGTGGGGATTTGTTATTCATATGAGAAGAGGTGCACAGAAGGGGATTGAACCTGGCCTGGGAGTGGGATGGATTAGTGGGCAAAAAGTAAAGCCTGCCCCTGTGCTCCTGCCATCCACGGAGTCCAGGACAAGAAAAAGGCACTGTGCTGTTCGTAACAGCGACAAAGAGCTTTCAATTGTGGCATATCTGTAGCTGAAAATGTGACTTTTGTTCTTGCACCCCAGAAAAAATTACTCAGGAAAGAGGAATTTCCCATGATTATTTCAGCACATTTGGTCTCTGAAACCTGAAGATGCCATGTAAAGATCAGGGCTGTTAATTACGTTACACTTGATATTACAGTAGACAAATGGAAAGATAGGACCACGTACATGTTCTCCCACAGTCCCTTCCCAGGCTTCTCCCAGGAGCCCTGACACTGCAGTTCTGCTACCGAAACCCACGACGTGCAGGAAATGTGGGCACCACATGCGGGAGGTGGAGTGAAATGCCAACTCCTGCCTGGGAATTACTCACTCTGACTTCACTGCCTCCATCCTCCCACTGCTTAATCAGCGCTGGGGAGCCCAGGCACTCTGCTGCATGATCATGTCTGAGGCAGAGCACGTGGGAATGAAGGCTGATATGGGTGCACTAGGAAAATAGGGTGACAATCAGCCTCCACCTCAGTGGTGTGCGAAAGGGATGCCTGGAAGGAGGTCTAGAGGATTTGAAGCTAGATTAAATAACTTGAAGATAGAAAGAGGAAAATCTAGGCTGAATCTCAAGGGAAATTTTCTGATAGGATGGATCTTGCTGGGAAATGTCTCCTACTGTCCCCGTGCTTCCTGGCAGAGGACTGATCCTGTGGAACCTGTGCCCTGTTGGTTTCTGGAACTGGAAGTTTTAGGCAAGAACTAGTGCACTCTCCTGAGGCATCCTCAAGTTAGTATCCTCTCAGTAGTCCTAGGGGATTTTTCTCCAGTTCAAGAGACCTCTCTAGCCCTGTGATAAAGATGTGTCCTACCCAAGGTCTGTCATGGCCCTTCTGACACATATGAGTGTGGCCAGAGAGCATGTCTTGCTAGCCCTGCTCTAGAGTAGCAGGCCAGAACAGTAACTTGGTGTTGCATCAGCTCAGCAAAATGTGTTTGTGCCATGCCTGAGGCGTGACCTCTGCCTTACCACTGTTAGGGGAACATGGAGACACACTAGAGGTAGAAAAGCTCTCACTAAGCTTTGACCAGCAACCAAAGCAGGGCAGGCGTAGTCTTGAGGGAATCCAGCCCCTCAGTGTATCTTTTGGGGAGCCAGAGGAAGAGTAGAAAATACGTGATTTTCTACAGTAAATGTTTAAAATCATCAGGTCGCTTTTTTGCTGTGTCTTGTGAATACACTGGGGTTTCACTGATCACCAGGCTGGGGCAGGATTAGCACTTGCCCTCCTGCAGTTGGAGTAGGAGAGTCCATTGATTTTGTCTTCCACCAGCTGAAAGCATGGACTCTGCATTCCTAACAAGTGTTGCAAGAACCTGAGACATGGATGACATCCACAGACTCTCATGGTCTCTGTCAAGGGCATGTTGTGGTTGTCTCTTGGTTTCTTATAGGAGCTCTGTGTTTGGCATGGAAAATTGGGAGTATGTTGTGCCCTCCCGTGAGAGGCATTACTGGAGTGCTTCTGTAGCATTTCTATAGCCCCTTGGAAACTTATTTTGTGTGTTGGCACCAGACTCCATAACCCAGGTAACCCCTTCAAGCCTGTTCCTGTCAGCAGGTGGACCAGCTGTTCCCCCTGGCCAGGGAGCCATGCAGCTGTGACTGCATGGCACTGTGTAGGCACTGGTCTGTCCTACAGGGAGCAGCTCCTCTCCTGAGCTTCCCGTGACCATGGGTGAGGGCTAGAAAGAGGATGGGCTCAGCATCAGGTTTGAGCCAGGGGGCAGCCTGAAGGCCTCAGTTTGCCCCAGCAAGGCGTGGAGCAGAGCCCAGCCTCTTCTAGACCACGTTGTTGCCTCCATGGCATCAGGGGTGGGAAGGCAGTAGAAGAAGATCTGGTATGTCACCTCTGGTTTGTGGCTTCCTATGGTCTCACACACACTCTGTTTCCCTTCCCTGAGGACATTGGTCTCGGGGCAGGGCCTCTGCGTGCTCCAGTGCCCTCCTCTTCCCTGCCTCAGAGCTGCCTGGGGAGAGGTTTTGGCAAAGCCGTGGAGCCGGTTTGGGCGGTAAGAGCCTGCCCAGCCTGGCTCTCCTCCTCGCTCGGGGCTGGTTACTGATTACTGATTACTTCGGGCAGCAGGTGGAGGAGGCCAGGGCTGCCAGCGATTGGGCCCGTGCCTTTGCTGGCTGGTTTCAGGAAGCAGCACCTGCATTGCACTTGGGACGGGAGTGCTGGAGCAGAGTGGAGAAGCGGCGTCAGCCTGGGGTTGGGCTCAGGGAGCAGAGAGCGAGGGGAGTCGGCCCCTGCACCACACCCCGCGGGACTATGTGCACCTATCCTTAGAGAAAACGCTGCATGGAGGATCCGAGACGGGAACCACGGCTCCTCGGCTGGGAATATGAGGACTGTTGTGCTGTACGGAGAGAGGACATGGCTGGCTGCAACGACAGACCCAGGGTGACAAGGAGGCAGTACCCGGGCGGCCAAGGAGCAGACAGTGGCTGGGACCGTTCCAGGAGACAGGAGGACATCTCCGTGGACCAACGGAGCAGGAATGGAGACTGTGGAGGTTTTTGGAAGGGAGAGATGCAGTACACGGACTGCAGGAGAGCAGACAATGTTTGGGAAGGCAAAAGACAGGATATAGAGGACAGAAACTACAGGGTGTATGAGGAGGAGGGTGTTCAATACAGAAACTGCAGTTCTGAGATAAGAGAAGGGCGGAACAGAGAGGACAGAGTACCTGGGCAGTATAGGGAGAGGGGAAGGCAGTATGGAGAGGAGAGAGGCCTTGGAGACTGTAGGGAGGGGGGAAGGTGGTATCAGGACTACAGAGATCCTAGGGGCTACAGTGAGGATGGAAGACATTATAGGAAAAAGGAACTGTGGCACAGGCAAGAGAGGGACTCTGGGGAGTATAGGGAGAGGAGAAGGCAGTATAGAGAGGATGGAGGCCCTAGGGCATATAGAGAACAGGAAAGGCTGCATGCAGGTATCAGGGAGCAAGTAGACCAAGAAGACATTGAACGGCACAGGAGGCCCAAAGGACCACAGTCCCAAAGGACCTCAGTCCCAAAGGACCACAGCAGTCCAGACAGAGGTTGTGAAGTTCCTGCATGTGCAGTCAGATCCTCGGGAGATGGTAGCGCGAACCTGGGGTCAGGTACCTGCTACACACAGTTCAAGACATGTGTTGTTGACTGCGACAGCTGTGGGGAGCTGGAAGGAGAAGCCCCAGGGTCTGCAGTACTGGCCAAGAGCAGCAGTGGAGCAGAGCGCTCCAGGGTACGCACAGGCCGGCCAGATTGGAGCCAGGTCTGGGAACAGGAGGCTGAGGAAGCAAACAGGGTGGGCTCTGTGCTGCAGCGAAACAGCTTCTACAGACGGACGGCTCCCAGTGCCCTGCGGCACTCAGAGTTTGTGCAGACCAGGAAGAAAAATCAAGGTACGCAGGGAAATGGTGGGCAGTTCCCTTGGGTGTGCCTTCACCCTGCCCTGTCACCAGGGCAGCACCAGGACTCTGGGACACGTGGGTGGCCAGCACAGACAGGCTCTCACAGGGAGGCTGCTCCCTGGGACTTACTGAAATGAGCATCATGGTCGTTTAAAATCCCCTCTGTACAGCCTCTGCAAGGGGATTTTGCAGAGGCCCAGGTGGGAGGGAAGTACAGGTGGCACAGACTCAAGACTGTCCTTTCTCTTGCTCCTTCACACCCTAGAACTTGTGGCCCTGGTTTGTCTGCTCTCTTAGGGCCCTGAGGAAATTCCTCACAAGGGGAAGGGTGAGATGCTGGGGTTATTCCCACTGCCTGTGTATAACCCATGATGAATGGATTCTATGTGTAGGAACCAATTCCTGACCCTGAGCATGAGTATGGCAGCTGTTCACAGGCAGCCCAAAGCAGGAAATAGAGGAAACTGTTGTAGCACTCAGACATATGCAGAGAGCAAGTTCTCAGAGTTGCATAATTCACCTAGGCAGGACACTGAGGCACCTGCATGTTGGGGGGCTGTCACCAATGGGAATCTCTTGCATTGCCACCCCTCAGTACTGTAGCAGTCCCTTGCCTGTGCTACAACAGTTGCATGCCCTGTATCCTGGGTCCCCAAGCCATCTCCGGCTCTCCAGTCTCGTCAAATAGCACTCTGGAGCTGGAGAATTACCAAAGTGGAAGGCTTAGGCTGTCTTGGCATTGGTGAAATCATTCAGTTGATGCTGTGGCTATGTCAGAGTCAGCTGCAAACAGATTTGTGCAGCTTGGCTTGTTGTTGTAAGAATATCGGTGTGGGGGGGGAAAGTGGCAGCAAGGTGCTGGGGTCTGGGCAGAGGGACAGAAGGAGCCCTTCTTGATAGACAGGCCTCCATGTGTCTGAAAACCTGTTTGTTCCTGTGCCCTTTCTGCCAGCGTCTGTCTCGTGTGTGAGCTCTCCATGAAGTGGGATTGAAATGGAGAGGAAAGCTGTGCAACAGCCAAAATGATGGCAAAGCTGGAGGCAGTGACTGCCTTTGCCTTAGCATGAAATCTGTCCTCTGGAGATATTTGATTAAGCAGGCTCCGATAGCTGCATTTCTGCACTCTCAGGCCGCTCGGTTAGGGTGGGACTTTGCTCAGCTGTGTCCCCAGGGTGAGGAAAGGGAGAGGCTTTGCAGTGCCAAGATGTCCAAAGGGCAGCAGGGGATCCAGGAGGAGGCCAGGAACAGAGTGGGATGTGAAATGGTCCACAAAGCCTTAAGAGTCTGGAGCAGTGCTGGCTTGTCCAGCTTTTACAAGAGTTGAAGGGACAGACTGCAATGCCAAGTGAAAGCCTTTGCTCTTCAGGGTTATAGGATTTTTCCCCACTGTGGCAGGCTCAGGGGCATGGTAGTAGCTGTGAGAGGTGCAGGGCAGGATGCCCTCATCATCAGCACCAGTGTCTCACAGCAGGAAAGCAGGGATGAAAGCCTCAGGTATTTCAAACACTGTCTGTCCATCCTGTGGCCTCTTTCTGGCTGCAATTGTCTTTTACTTTCCTTCTCTTGCCCTGCTAGGGCACAGTGCTGGACCAGCAACAGCCCTCCTTGGCATGTAATGCTTTGCTGCTGTAGCTGCCTCAATGTAAGATCCCACCAGCACCTCCCCAAAAGAGCTCCCATTGTGCTTGGCAGCAGAGACCCTCCTACGCAGCTGGCAGGAAGAAGTCAGCTCTGGTTCTCCCTCAGTGTGCTCCAGGCACCTTTTCTAATGCTGTTTACTTCTCTCACAGGTTCCTCCTCCATCCACTGAGTAACAGAATTTGGGACTTGAAAACCCCAGTAGAGATCATAGAATCATGGAATGGTTTGGGTTGGAACAGAACTAGAGTGGCATTTAGTTCCAATGCCCCTGCCATGGACAGGGATGCCACACACTAGATCAGGTTGCCCAGGGCCCCATCCAGCCTGCCTTGAATGCTTCCAAGCCAGTAGAGATGATCTGTTCTGTTAGCAGGGTCATCACACTCCTTACAGATCTCTCTACGGTGTAACTGGGTGACAGCTACTTGGTTACAGCACCTCTTCTGGGATGAGACTGAAATGTGACTGCCTGACACATCAACAGGTGAACCCACCTGTCGCAGCTTTGCTGCTTAGTCACCATCACTCTTAAAGGTTTTGCATGCTAATGTGTTGCATTTCAGCTCTGAACCCCAACCTTTTTCTCCTAAATTAGAGCTTTTTAGTTGATGGATATTCTTCTCAGGCAGGTACTGTAATTAAGTAATTTTTCAGTCTTCAACTCTTTGTAGTGAATGGAGTCTTAAAATACCCATGTCAAAGACTCACAGGAAGACCTTTAAGTGTTTATTCTTCCTGATGCTCACTCATTTTTCAGTTCAGACTGTTTTAAAACAGTGGACTTCAGAGCTGGGTGAGGCATTGTGGGTGGGTATCAGCACTAGTTTACCTTGCTATGCTCCTGTGCCCTTGTCCAAAACCCCAGTCATCCTCTGCAACATTCAGGGAACTCCTGTTGAATTTTGTCTGATCAAGCCAAAGAATTACTGCCCAGAATACAATCGTGCATGTGGCTGCGTTTCTTGTTCCCATTAATACATTAATGCGTTTGTCTGCATTAAACCTGCTTGGTTTGAATAATTCCATCTTATTCAGGATACCCTGGATCACTCAGTGACTCGTATGCCTCATCTTTATTTGTGATCCTGTTAAATTGATCTTCAGTTCTCTACATGACAGCAGTGATTTTCCATTTACTTTATTATGTGGGATTAACTAAATACAGTCTCTGGAGAACCTGTTTAGAAATGCCTTCTTTTCTGGATGATCTGCACTGGCAGTGAGTTTTCAAGGTTTTGTTGGGTTTTTGTTTTTGGTTTTGGGGGGGTTTTTTGTTTGGGTTTTTTTTTGGTTTTTTGTTTTTGCTTTTTAGAAAGAAGTAAGCAGAAAATTTATTGTATAATTCTCCCATTTTGCCAGGTTTGCCCAAAATCATGCTCTCTCTGCCTACTTGTGGGATTGTGTCACTGTAGGGTTTCCTTTGTCCTGGATGGAAATAGAGGTCTATTATAAAGTAGCATTTTATTTCCTCATTTAAAAGATGAAAACTGAATTCTACCATCCATGGATTTTTCTTGATGTCTTTCTTTTCTCATTTTTCTGTGCATCAGAGTTCCTGGTGTGGCTATTATCTATTATCTGGCTTTCTATGTTCATTTATTTATTTATATTTGCTGTCTTTATTGAAGCACAGATGCAGGACAGATTTTTCATCAGTACTGTTCTCTTCGTGTTTTTTGGATTGTCTATTTAAAACATCCTTTTAAAGAACTTTCAGCCTTCATTCTTTTTTCCATCAGTGTTTTTGCTCACATTTTTGTTGATGCCCTGTAGCTCTTTTACACCATCATATTACTTCACTTTTTTCTGTGTCAAAGATTGGAATCATCCCCTGCTCACACTGAATGCCATGGGGCTGTCTGGGCAACCAGAGGCTGTTTGGGGCGATGGTTGTGATTTTATCTGGCATAGAGACATCCCCACCAAGCAGTCTCTGCATTAGACATGTTTGGGACACCAAGCCGCTCCAATGGCCCTGGAGAAGCATCCCTGTTCTGCCCCTGTTCAGCTCACTGGTGTATTATCAATGTCTGGAGTAAAGTTTTCACCCCAGCCAGATCCTGCTGCTGGCAGCGAGTTTAGCCTTTTGCTCAGATTAATTATTCTCTGCCCTAGTTTCATCGCCCCCCCTCTCATGGTCGGCAGTGGCTCCTCCCCTCCTGGCCTCCACATACTTCAAATATTTGCAGCTGGTTTGTTTTGTCCTGAGTCACTGCTTGACTCTGCTGAGCTGTGGGCCCGGGGCTGGGCTTGCCTGGCGGCTGGGTGCAGCTCCACCGGAGATTCCTGGGATTGTCCTCGGCGCTGATGGGCGGCACGTCGCTCTGCAGGTTGCGTTAGCGCCTGCCGGGCTGCACCGAGCCTGCGGGATGCTGCCAGGTGAGCCCTGAGGAGGAGCAGCTGGGGGGCGATGCAGACTTTTGGGTGAGCCCTGCAGCGTGGTGGACGTGCATCCCATTGGATCTGGTCTTTGTGGGTCAACTCTGCTCCCAGAGTGGGGCAGGGGAAACCTCTAATTGCATGTGTGCTCCCACTAGGAGGTTGGGTAATAACGATTCAAAGTTTTCGTTAATTGGAAGAAAGTTGATGACAGTGGCATTTCTCAGACGGGCAGGATGAGCTGTGTGACTGTGATAGCAAATCACAGCCTCCCCAGGAAGGGTAGAGGTGGGAGTGTGCTCCATCTTCACACCTCATTGCCAGAGCTGGGTTACAAGCTGGTGTTGGATCTCGCATGGCTCAGTAGGAGTGCTAGCAAAGCTCGAAAGCAGGTGCTCCTGGGAGGCTGTCTCAGACCATCAAACTGAGGAGAAACAGGAGAACAGAATCTGAATCTCTGAAAACTGTGATCGAGAGCATTGTTTTTGGAAATGTATTTCTGAATGCCTATTTGGCAACTGTGTCATGGGTAAACATGAATTTGTCATTGGATTGGAATTTGGTGGCTTCATTAAAAATGTAGTGCTGTCCTGCAGGCCAACAAAGCCCGTTCAAGCTGTGGTGTATGTCTTAGCATCTCCAAAGTTGATGGGCATGATGAATCAAATTGAAAGGTAACATTTAAATAGAAAATCCGTGAAGTAAAATGGACATCTGTGTAAAAAATATCTACTAGATGACCAAAGCCCCCAGCTGTGAGATTGGTGGGTTTAATTAACTGCTTAATAAGCCTCATTTAGGAAAAGCTGCTATTAGACGTACAAGAATGTGTGACAAACAGGAAAAAATAATTTGATGACAATTAACAGAGACAGTATGAAATACAAAAAGTGAATTTTTAAATGCGTCAGAAACAAACACTAAGTAATACATATTGGTCAGATATAAGAGCCGAATATTAAAAATAAATTCTGTATTTGAATATTTTGAGCTGCAGGTGTTTGGAAAGAAGTAGGACAACTTTTGAGTTCATTGCTGAAGGAGGATGCTGGACTAGTGGTACACAACAAGAGTCCTAAGAGACTTGACTGCAATGTAGCCTTGTTTTTGAAGGAACTTTGAAATTTTCAGAAAGAGCAAGAAGGCCAGAGGAGGATTAATTTGTATTAGTTTTCAAAATCATGCAAATACTGATACAGTATAAGTGGGTAGAACTGGTGCCCAGCATTGTGCTAAGTCAACCAAGCTGAGCTGATGACTACTGTGGGCTTAAAGTCTGTGCAGGCAAGGTTTTCATTTCCCTTCCATAGGCAGGGACTCGAGACTTGCTGAAGAAAGATGTCGTGGAGCTGGCAATCTCACAAGTGTGGGTTGAATCCTTGCCACAGGGTACTTTCTGTAAGGGCCTGACCTAGATTTACTTGCCCAGGGTTTGCTTGGTGGAGCGTGGGGAGCTGCTGCATTTGCCAGCAGTGCTGGGCATCCCCAGCTCTGTTCTGGAGAGCTGGAGCCAAACACACGGTGTGACTGCAGTTTAGCTATGGCTACAGCTGGGAGCACAGCAGAGTTGTTTGGTGGTTTAGTAAACTCCTGAGGTGTCCTGTACAAAACTAAATGTGGTGGCATTTTGCCTGGGGCTAAATATAAAATCCTGTTCTTTGACAAAAGCAAATGTAATCTTTTCCATTTGTCTTCTCAAATGCTGCTGCATGGGTCATTTCTGGCTGTGATTTTGGCTTGTCTTCATTTTCAAGATTCTTCCCAGCCCACCCCATGTCGTAGTATCCTCTCACCCACCCACCCCCTCTGGGTTTCACACACCTGTTTGCATTGCAAATTAACACCTTCCTGTTTCTTCCAGGTTGCCTTCCCACTTGAGCTTGCTCTCCTGCAAAACAAATGCCATGCCTTCTTTAAAAGAACTGATTTGTTGTTACTTCATTAACTCTCTGGGCCACAAAGACCTGCTGACTGTATTATCTTGGTGTTTAGTTGTCCCTCCTGTACATTTTTCTGCTCATATCCTGTTCAGGCTCCAAGTGCTGCGTCTAGGGATATCCCTGTGGGTGTTTGTGGAGGACCTTGCACAGCAGGGCCCAGTCTGCTGCTGAGACTTTGCAGATGCTGTGGAAATGCAAAGAGTTAGACCCAGCATCTGCTCCGAGGCTCTCCTTGCGGATTCCTGCCGCGTTTGAGTTGATAAAGTTCATCATTAGGGACTGCTGGAAAGCCAAGACAGGCTCTGATGGGGTTAATCTTAAAGATACTTGCTAGTAGGAATCAGTGAGGCCCTCTCTTCCCAATGATTGCCTACTAAATGTAGTGCTGGTTGTGCGGCTGAATCCTCTTCCATGGAGCTGGTCGTTTTGCCTCTCCCCAGGCTAGATTTCAAGGCAGGGCAGCAGAGATGCCAGCTTAGAGAGGAGTATCTTCCCTCCCACATCGAGGGCATCTCAGTGTTTCAGCTGGGTTTCCCATTTGCCGGGCTGGCATTGGAAATGATTTTGAAGTTGTTCTTTCTGCAGAGAGGGACAGTGGTTCGTCCTCAGCCCAAGTAGCTGTAAGAACTTGCTGTTTGGTGCTAGTGCTCCTGGTTTCTGCTGCGGCTGCTCTGCAACGGGAAGGGCCGAAAGGGCTGGCATGGTTTCAGATAATCATAGGCTGAGTCAGTGTCTCAGCTTGGGTGTCTTTTCTTTCTCGGGTAGTTTCAGTGTGAAGACCCTGGCCTGGGAGAGCAGTGGGCAGGATGTTTAGGCTGAGGCACCAACGTTCCTATCCCATGTTTCACGCTCTCGTGCTGGGCACTGCCATCACCCCGCAGGGCACAGCTAGGGGCTGCTTGCAGCCTGCCCAGCACCGGGGCAGAAGCGCCTGGGAGCATGGGGGTCTCTTGGGGCTGGGCACAGTCGGTGCTGTGGTACCAGGGTAAGTCCCAAGCCCTGCTCGGTGTCCCTGGGATTAAGCAGGGCTGAGCTTCTGTTGTCTGAGGCTGTCCGCGGAGAGGTCAAGGAGGTGGAGATCTGGAACTGCCTGTCCTGCAAAAACATTCCTAGAAATGTCTGAGCTGGGGCATGTCTGCAACTCTAAAAAAGATTCCGCTGATGGAGGGCAGCTGTGGCTCCGAAGCAGACGGCGTATTTGTGGAATCAGCCATTGACATGCAATGGGGTACCCGAGGCAGGCTGGGCGCTGCAAGGGGCTCCGTGCTGCCCTGAAACGGGGGAGACCCGAGCGCTCCTGGCCTCAGAGCGGTGACCAGGGAGGGGTGGGTCAGCAGGGGTGGCCGGCGAGGCGCGGGGGAAGCACTGTGGCCGTGGTTTCGGTCGGAGGCACAGTCTCCAAGCGCAGGCAGGTGGGGCAGGAATCTGCGGGGGGATGAACTGTTCAATGGAAGCGGGAGGGGGCTGGGCCGGCCCGGGGCCGCAGGTGGCACGGAAAACCAGGAGGAGAGGCGGCCGCGGGGGTCTGGACGGGGCCGAGGAGGGCGGCCCGCAGCCCCGGGCCCTGCGGGCGGGGCGGCCCTGCCCGGCCCCGCTGGCCGGGATCCAGCTCCAGGCTTTGCCGGCGGCAGCACCGTTGCGGTGCCCGGGGCCCTCCGCAGCCATTGAGATGGAAATGCCCTGGGGCTGGAGAATGGAGACCCTGTTCCCAGCCTGAGGGAGGGGCGGCCGCCATTGCCCGGCGGGGCAGCGGGGGCTTCCCTCCGTGTCCGCAGCGTCCCGGAGCCGCAGGGTGGGAGAGGAGCCAGGCCCCGGCCGGCGATAGGGCAGGCCGTGTGCGGCAGGTTTGTTGCCCGCCGCGCCCGTGCCAGGGCTTTGCAGCGCTCCTGGTGCTGCGAGGGTGGGCTGCGGGAGCAGCCGGGTGTCCCTGCGGCCCTGGGGATGGCCCCTCTGGAAAGGCCCTTGGTCTCAATAGTGCTGTTTCTCAGTCTCATAGGTTACGTGTGTAGCAGTTCAGGTGCTATTTGTCTCCTGTCCTTGCATCCTTGCTGGAGCATGCTGATCTCGCTTATCTGCCTTGCAGAGATGACTCTCCTGTCCTCCCAGACACCATCCCTGGAGCCATCCTCGGCCGCCACTGAGAGCGCAGAGCAAAGGATGCTGGAGAAGAGGGCCAAGGTTATTGAGGAACTGCTCCAGACAGAGCGGGACTATATCAGAGACCTGGAGATGTGTGTGGAGAGGATCATGGTGCCCCTGCAGCAGGCACAGGTAGGAGCTGGGAAAGGATGGGAAGCTGTGGTGTGGCACTGGTGGACTGTGGTGAGGATACTGAGTCCATTTAGTTCTCAGAGGCGACCAAGCAGCACGGGAACCCATAGAGGAAATTTAAGTTATTTCGAGGGGAGGAGGGTGGTTCCCACAGCTCCCTGCACTTGTTGCAATAGGCCCATCTGCTTTGAGATTCCTGCGGAACTCTAATCCTTGCTGTGAGCCAGAGACCTGGCAGCAAGTATCACAGATTGATTTTCTGGGGCAGGAAAAGTTTCTCTTCATTTGGTTATAGGTTAAATTCATTGACAGGAGAAATAAGATATGGGGTCTTGGCATGGGGACAGATTTAGTGGGAGGAGAAAGAGAAAACCAGGTGAGCAGAGGCAGGGGTGGAATTGCTGGGAAAGAGGAAGACGCTGCGGTAGGACGCATAAGGAGTGAGAGTTTCAGTGCACTGAGGGACAAGGGAATGTGTACAGGAGTCACTGTGATGAGAGGAGGTCGCAGCAGGTGCCTGCTGTGAAGCTGAGGACTGATGGGTTGCAGGAGGGCAACAGGGGGGCTGTTGAGTCTGACTGGGACATGTTCCTCATCCAGGATATCTCTTTTCCCATTCACTAGATGCAGAACATAGACTTTGACGGCCTTTTTGGAAACATCCATATGGTGATTAACTTCTCCAAGCAGCTGCTGTCCACCTTGGAGGCTTCAGATGCTATCGGTATGAATTGTGCTGTTACCTTTTCTCAGAAGGCTGGCACTGGGCATTGCTAGTGGCAGGGCATTTTAAATGGTGGGAGAGGATCACTGGGACTGGGCTTTCTCCCTGCTGGTCCCTAATGCCACTCATCAGTCCAACAGCAAAGCCATGGAGATCTGTGTTGCCCCAGGGGTTACTGTGCTGAGACACAGTGCCTGTGGTTGTCCGTGGCCCCTTGCCCCAAAGTGCTGCCAGCTTGAGCTGTTCATGTCTTGGGCTGCCTGTGCCTTTGCTCTGTGGCTCCAGTGGCCAGTGTCTCCACTACTCCCCCTGGGAGGTCTGGATTGTTTGAGCTGTCTGTGCTGGTGGGTGATGAGGAGGGGTCCTGCATGCTGTAGTAGCACTGGCTTCTTGACCTGTGTGTGTGGAACAGTGACACTGGATGTCTTATCAAGAGACACACCAGTGTTTTTGGAGGCAGCTGGGGACCAGGAGACACTGAAGTCCTTATTTGCTGATGTCTGCAGGGCCAGTGTTTCTGACACAGCGTGCAGAGCTGGAGAGTGTCTACAGGGTGTATTGCCAGAACCATGATGAGGCCATCGCACTGCTGGAAACCTATGAGAAGGATGAGAAGATGCAGAAACTGCTTCTGGACCTGCTGGATAGCCTCAGGTTTGAGCCTCTGGCTGTGGCAGCCCCCAGGCTGGGATAAGGGAATCAGTTTCCAAAATCCCTGCCCCTCTGTCAGCAGTGTTCAGACAGTTCAGGTGGTGGCTGGAGAGGGTCTGACAGTGGCACTGCGTAGTTGACCAGGCTCTGGGTTCAAGTGGCCCCCTGCCCCAATGCACACATGCTGGGAAACCAGTAGACCCCCTTAAAGTCTGCACAGAAGCCACCAATGTATAGACAAGGTGGCATGTCCTGGACTGAGGGCTCCTGTTCTCCGAACCCTGAGCCACCACGGCTGCTGAGGAAGGAGCTGCTTTGCCTGGCTCAGCGAGTGCCAGGGCTCCAACTTGTGGAGGTAACTGCCCTGGGAGCCAGCAGTGCCAACAGCTGCTCTGGGAGGACAGGGCTGCCCACTGCCGTGGCAGCGTCACTGGCAAGGCACAGACACTGGCTGTGGGATTGCACACCTGCCACCCCATTAACCCTTGCTTTTCTTTGCTTTTTGGCACTCTGTGGTCCGGCAGGAGCCTGTACAGTGAGTGGTAAGTGCATCCTTCCTCTTGGTCCCTGCTTGTCTGTCTGTGTTGGTCTGGCCATTCCCTTGTAGCTAACCTTCTGCCACAGGCTGGGTGCATGCTGGGGCGCCCTAACAGTGCCTTGTGGAGGCACGACTGGGAGGAGAGGGACGTGTGTGGCATGACTGCAGCAGAGGCAGTGGGTGGGCTGCACGGGTAGGCAGCACAAGTGGTGAGGCGAGGGGAGGTCTTGGGCAGGAAACAAGATTAGGAAGCCCTGAGCCCTGAGGAGCCAAGAAAGCCCTGCAGTGACTGAGGTCCTGCAATCAGTCTGTCCTGCACTGGGGGGCAGATCTGGGCAGTTGGTTGGTGGAGCAGCATCTGAAACAAGTGGCTCACTGGCAAGTGTGGAGCTGTGCCTATGTGGAATTTTGTGGTGGGTTTGGTAATGGAGAGGATCCTGGCAATGGAGAGGATCCTGGCTGGGAAGTATCACCTGGTGTGAGTGAGGAGCAGAAACCTGGGGTTGATCTGAGAGCACCAGGAGTTCAGGAGTGCGATGAGTTTGAGCATAAGGGTAGCTTGATTTAAGGAGTACAGTGGATTTAGAGGCATTGGAGTTCTGGGTCTGGTTTGAGGGGGCAGAATTTGTGTAGGAGGGCTGGACTGACACCTGATGCATCTCCTTTGTCCTGACTTTCAGGGGTTGCACAAACTACATTAACCTGGGCTCCTTCCTCATCAAGCCAGTGCAGAGGGTGATGCGGTACCCGCTGCTGCTGATGGAGCTGCTGAGTGCTACCCCCGAGGCTCACCCTGATAAGGCACCACTCACGGCTGCTGTCCTCGCAGTCAAAGAAATCAACGTCAACATCAACGAGTACAAACGCCGGAAGGACCTGGGTGAGGAGCTGGGCAGTGCTGGGCAGAGAGAGACAGGAGTGGGTGTGCTGAGGTTGGTGTCTGCTGGCCACTGAGCCTTAGCTGGCAGCTACGGTCATGGAGGAGCTCTCACTGCTTGGGACAGTTTGGCCCCATCGCCTTTGTAACTGCCCTTCAAGTAGCTGCTAGTTGTGAGCAGATCCCCCTCTGCTTCCTCATGTCCAGCCCACCTGGCCACCCTCCCTGTTTTCCCTTGGAAGCCCCTGGTTCGTGCAAATCTTACACTTCACTCTTTTCTCATAGCCCCACTGAAGCTGAGGTGACATAGGCTGCCTGTAATGATTGCTTGTATTTGCTAAAGAAGCAATATAGACACCTTCTGTGTGTCCAGTGACTATTGTACACCATTTCCTATGTCATCTTATGCTGGCACTGTGAATAATCCTGTGGAAGAGCTTGAATGGTTTGTCTACAAACTGTAGGGCATCTCAAGAACCAAACAGGTGGCACGGTGCTGGATGGGGTGGGAGGTTATGGTACAATATTTTACAAGGGCATGTAGTGATAGGACTGGATAATGGCTTTAAACTGAGAGAAAGTAGATTTAGATTAGATATAAGAAAAAAATCTTTACAAGTGAGGGTGGTGAGGCACTGGATCTGGCTGCCTGCAGAAGTTGTGGATGCCCCACCCATGGAAGTGTTCAAGACCAGGTTGGATGGGGCTTTGAGCAACTTGGTCTTGTAGATGTCCCTATCCGTGGCAGAGGGGTTAGAACTAGATGATTTTTAGGTCACTTCCAGCCCAAGCCATTCTGATAATGATCTGTGGGGTTCTTGGGACTACAACGGCTTGGGGAAGAGGAGAATTAATAAGGTAATTGTTGATAAGGCAGTGTAAGACGTGGGTGTTTGTGCTTACAAGGGTTTTGATTTCTATATCAATCTCTTTAGTGCTAAAGTACAGAAAAGGGGATGAGGATAGCCTCATGGAGAAGATCTCCAAGCTCAACTTCCACTCTATCATCAAGAAATCCAACCGTGTGAGCAGCCACCTCAAGCATCTCACAGGCTTTGCACCCCAGGTACTGTGCATCAGGTGCACTTACGCCCTGCACTGCTTCTCCAGAGGTACCTGCTGTGCCTCCCCACCCCTTCCCCCTGTGCAGCCCTGATCCAGGCCAGCGAGGCAGAGTGAGCTTAGGGTCTGAACCACCCATCTCTGCTGTCCAGCTTGTGGGCCGGAGGGCCCCACATCTTGCACGCTGGGGAGGTGCTGAGTCCTTCATCGCCTCCCTTGAAACACTTTCTCTCACAGCTGAAGGATGAAGCCTTTGAAGAGATAGAGAAAAACTTCCGGATGCAGGAGCGTCTGATCAAGTCCTTCATCCGGGACCTCTCCCTGTACCTGCAGCATGTCCGGGTGAGACATCTGGGTGTGAGGCCAAGCCTGTGGGGCTCACCATGCACTGTCCCTCCTGTCTGCATGGTGTGGCCCTCCAGTGCCTCTGTCCACAGCTCCTGCCTCAGCCCTGCTGGGGACGAGTGGTCTGGGCTGCCCTGGGAGCCCCTTCTGGGCAGCAAGGATGGCTCAGCTGTGTCTCCCTGGTGCAGGAGTCAGCTTGTATGAAGGCACTGGCAGCAGGGAGCATGTGGGACCTGTGCACAGAGAAGGGAAGTGGCAACTTGGACCAGTTCCAGAAAGTGAATCGTCTCATCAGCGACCAGCTCTTCTCCAGCTTTGTGAGTGAGGCTGTGCTCTCCTGTGCTGGGGGTGCCCCTTTGGGGCCCACCCTGGGGGTCTGCTGCAGATGGGCAGGCCCTGGGAGGCTGCAGGGAGGATAACCTGGGAGAGCTGTAACCATTCCTGCTTAGCTCTGCCCTCCCCAAAGCTTTGATGCCTGGCAGTTCATGAATGTCCCTTTTAAGATACACATTTTTTCAGCCCTACCTGAAATGCTACAGCTCTTTATGTGAGTGGTTCAGGTACTTCCCATAGTGTTACCCATGCTGGCACAGTTATGTAAGATCACAGAATTGCTGTTGCAGCTCCAGTGGGTTGCCATCAGGAGACAGTCACTCTGCTATCCTGGAGAGGTTGTGTGCTGGAGAGTGAACTGCTGGCGTTCACAGTGGGACAGAGCACCTTGTCTCACCTTCTCACTGCACCTCTGCCCACCAGAAAGAGCGGACGGAGCGGCTGGTGAGCTCGCCCCTCAGCCAGCTGCTGAGCATGTTTGCGGGGCCCCACAAGCTGGTGCAGAAACGCTTCGACAAACTCCTCGACTTCCACAACTGCACCGAGCGAGCGGAGAAGCTGAAGGACAAGCGAACGCTGGAGGAGCTGCAGTCAGCCCGCAACAACTACGAGGCCCTCAATGCCCAGCTGCTGGATGAGCTGCCCAAGTTCCTGCGCTTTTCCAAGGAGCTGTTTGCCAGCTGCGTGCGGGGCTATGCCGAGGCACACTGCGACTTCGTGCGCCTGGCCCTGGAGGAGCTCAGACCCCTGCTGTCGGTGGGTTCTCGCAGTGCAGGCAGCGTGCTGGGCTCAGAGCAGCACTAATCTGTGCAGAGTTTGTCCCTGAGCCTCACTGGGACCTGTCACATCGTGGGGGAAGCTGCTACTGCGGTTTCAGGCCACAAGTGACTTGTGGAGAGCTGCTGTGGGATGGTGTTGGGGCAGGGATTGCAGGGATATGATGCAAATGTGTGTAGAAGGCTCTTGGAGAAGTGTCAGGAGAGCATTCACCTGGGGGAATCTCAGGTCACAGGTTTGAGGACCTCTTAGAGCTGAGTCCTGCAAACCTGGGTCTGATGCTTGTCACAGGCAGGACTCAGACCCCTGCTGTGGTCTATGCTGTAGCTCTTGGCCACTTCTCCCAGCAGCTGTCACCTAACCAGGATCCTCGACTTTGCTCTGGTTCCAGGTGCTGAAGGCGTCTGGCAAGGAAGGGAACCTCATTGCCGTCTTCCAGGATGAGCACAGTCGAGTCCTCCAGCAGCTCCAGGCCTTCACCTTCTTCCCAGAGTCCCAGGCAGCTGCCAAGAAGACTTTTGAAAGGAAGAGCACGGAACGGCAGTCTGCCCGGCGGCAGCCCCTTGTCGGCCTGGTGAGTTCCCTCTGCCCAGTGTCAGGGCTTGCAGAGCCCAGGACAGCCACTCACACCTGCCTTGTTCCTCTGCAGCCAACCTACTTCCTGCAGTCGGATGACATCCGAGCTGCCCTCCTGGCCCGCTATCCCCCTGAGAGTCTCTTCCAGGCAGACCGCAATTTCAATGCTGCCCAAGACCTGGATGTCTCCCTGTTGGAAGGAGACATTGTGGGCGTCATCAAGAAGAAGGACCCCATGGGCAGCCAGAATCGCTGGCTCATAGACAATGGGGGTAGGTGGCTGTTCACTGCCCTTGGTGCTTGCCGTGAGTCCCCTCCTCTGGTCCTCCTGAGCCCTAGTCTGAGCTCCCTTCCTCCCTCTCTCCGCAGTGACGAAAGGCTTTGTGTACAGCTCCTTTCTGAAGCCCTACAACCCCCGCCGCAGCCAGTCGGATGTCTCCGTGGGCAGCCACTCTTCCAACGAGTCAGAGCACAGCAGCTCCTCTCCTCAAAGCAATGCCACCCTGACCTTCAGCCCCAGTGGGGCGGCTGTCACCTTCACTCAGAAACCCCTGCAGGACTCTGCCTCCCTGGCAGATGTGTACCAGTCCCCACAGTCCCCACTGGAGGTGGACTCCCCGTCTCTGTCCCAGCTTGGCTCTGGTGACAGGACAGCCCCACTGGCTGGTACAGTGACATCTCAGCGCCGCTACAGCCGCCCGGAGCTGGGCTGCAGCCCCAGCTCTCGCAACGGGCACCCCACCAAAGCACATCTCAGGCCCACGCCCTCGGTGGAGGACAGAGACTCTGGCCTGGAGAACAGCGAGTCAGAGGGCAACCAGGTGAGTCTTCAGCCACCCTCATGGAGCTGGGGATGCCAAGGGCTAACTGCTTTGTTTGGCTGGGGACTGAATCATCCTCCTCCCTGGCAGTGATCAGGAAGATGTAGGAGGTGGGATATGAGACCTTTTCTTCCAAAGACAGAGGTGCAGAGGCAGAGAGCTAGGCTGCAAATGGGGGTGGGCAGAGGCCAGGATGGGGCCAGGGCTGTCACTGGGGAGAAGGACAAAAGGCCACACATCCCTATGCAGTGTGAGAGTAAGGCTGTGTGGTGTGACCATCTAACCGATGCTCTCCCCTTGTGTGGCAGGTCTACTATGCTCTCTACACCTTCAAAGGCCGAAACACCAATGAGCTGAGCGTCTCAGCTAACCAGAGACTCAGGATCCTGCAGTTTGAGGATATCACAGGCAATCAGGAGTGGTGGCTGGCGGAGGCCCACGGGAAGCAGGGCTATGTGCCCTCAAGTTACATTCGGAAGACGGAGTACACGTGAGGCAGCAGCCAGAGCCTGCACCCCATGCCTTGTTGCTGCTGGGACTGCTAGGGCTCTGGGGGAGGCTAGCCAGCCCTGCAGCCCCCACTGCTCACCTTTAAGGCTATGCCTCTCACAGCTGTGTAGTGCTCCTGGGTCCCAAGACACTGGCTGCCATCACCTCTTCAGGGGAGGAAGAAGGGTGGGCTGGCCAGGTAGGCAGGAGCAGGCACGGTGTGCCCTTGTGTGAAGGCAGGGGTGAGTTCACCCTGAGGTGTGTTTGAGCCTTCTGTGTCCAGCCAGGAGCAGGGGAGCAAAGCCTGGGGCTGTTGCCTGCCCGGAAGGGTAAGGCTTGACTCAGGCTGAGGAGCTGCTGTGGATTTAAATTGTGGAAGGCTAATGCTGAGTTTCTGGAGATTGTCTTTAATCAAGTAGTATTAAAAGCAGCCCAGACCTTGTGAATGTGCAGCAGTAGCCTGGTCTCACCTGTCTGCAGGACTCGGAGTGGGACATTTACACACTGCCTGGGGAAGCAACTCTGAGGTTTACTGGGAGTAGTTGAGCTCCAGGACTGGGATTGGTATGGCCTCTGAAACCCTCACGACAAAGCCCCCAGCAGGTGCCTTCTCCCTGTGCTTGGTCTCCCAGGGACTTGGCCTTTCCAAGGTCTGCTGCTGCCAGCAGCCATCAGGTTCTCATCTTTCAGGTGAGCCAGAAGCCCAGAACACCATACCCTTGTCAGCACAGTATTGGCTGTGCCCAGGATCCATCTTTGCACTGACATGCCCACCTGGCTGCTCTGGGATGGGGCAGGGCAGAAGGCGAAGCACAAGCTGTCCTCCAGTCTGTTTCTTGGGGTCTCTGACCAGAATTGCTTCACCTCTGCTTTCCTGCACGGCATTGGAGAGGGTGCTGACATTCTGGAGTGGCAGGACCATCCCTGGGAGGGATGTGGTGCCTGCTGCTGGATTGGTGTGTGATACTGCTGCTGCCATGTCCGGAAGGGAAGAAGTTCCTTTCCTGGGGCAATGTTTGTATCCCCTGTACTGCTGCTCTGTAAATAAAGATTTGCCCTTGTGTATAGAAGGTGCCTTTGCAAGTATTGGGAGCTCTGGGAGGAGGGGAGGAGTGTCTGGCAAGTGCTGGCAGCAAAGACCACAGCCTTCATGCAGACCCTACAGGGCCAGGAAAAACATTTCCCTTTCAGTGGGGTCCAGCATTCTCGTGCCTTGGTGTTTGCGCCAGCTGCAGCTCAGGAACAAGGAAACCCTCACAGGAACCTTGTTTAGTACGATGAAGTGGTTGCACTTCCCTCTTCCCCCAGCTGTGTGTTACATGGCTCAGCTGGAGCTCCAGGGCAGTGTTTGTGCTGCTCTAGGTGGGCACCTGCTCCCTGCCTGAGGAGCTCTGGCCCAAGAACAAAGAGTCATGGCTTTGTCAACAATAACCACCATACTTTGTGTGTGCATGGCTGTAGCACAGACATATGCCTGCTGCTCTCCAGCTTGTCTCCACCACCATCGGGTTTGCAGTCTGGAACCACAGCCCAAAATCTCCCCAAAAGCAGTTGTGATATCCTCAGGGAAGTACTCATTTATTTGCGCTACAATCAAAGGGAGCAGTAGCCACAGGGAAGGCGGGCAGGCAGCCCTGGTTTTGCTACAGAGTAGTGTTCTTGCCTGAGTAGAGCTGTGCCACTCAGTGTGGAGTGCCCACCTCTGTGTAACCTCTGTTGACAGCTCTCCCAATCCAAGCACTAGCCAGGTTTAAAGTTAAACCGAGGCTTGCTTACATGACTTGACATCAGCCTTTTAGTTGGAAGACTACAAACGGTTACAAAAAGTAAATAAATTATAACATCCATTCTTAGATTAAACTGTAAATTTCATTCCACAATGCTAAAGCATCTCTAAGGTAGGTTCACCTGGCATGGTGAAGTACATAAACTAAGACCACCCCCAATGGAGGTCATGATCTCCCTGCCTGGCAGATAGCTTTTCTCCTCCATCCTGGAATACATTAAACAGCTCCAGACCCTTGTGTGCACAGCAGGCAGGATGTGGTAGTAAGGTTAACAGCTTGCTCGAGTCCAGATGCTCTGTCTCTGGATGACCAGAGAAGCCACACTCTGCTTCCCTGCTGCAGAGAGGCAAATTCCTGGGCAGCTTGGCTCTGGGAGACACCAGCGCCTGCTGGGTGAGTGGCAGCAGGAGGAGCTGTCTCACACCCCAGCCGCTGCGGCGCTCTGCCTACAGGGAGGTGGTTTCTGTAATGCCGATGCCGGCGTCCTTCGCCATCATGGAGAAGATGCCCTGCTTCATCAGCAGCTCCTCGGGGCTGTCGAATTCCACAATCTGCCCAGCCTGCAGCACCATCACCCTGGCAGAAGGGAACAAGAAGGCCTCAACTCCCAGGATCTGAGTGCATAGCGCTGCTGGCACCAGTGCTGCAGCCTCACGGACCCTCACTCCTCCTAAGCATTTTTAGGTTGTTCTCTCAGCAGTGGTGAGGGCACAGCCCTCCTCCCTGTGTTATGGGTCACACACATAAGGTGTCAACAGGAAATGCCACTGTGGTCTGTTGCTGTAAAGGATCCCAAAAAATGTTTCTCCCACAAAGGCATAACTACTGCATGGGCATCCTTTCTATCCTTCTGTTCTCTTTGGCACTGTATATTACTGCCCCAGGCTCTGCATCCACCCCTGCCCCTCTGGCTGCATTCTTGCTTCCGCTGCTGTCTACCTCTCACCCCCTCCTCAGGGTCCAGATCCCCATTCCCTTTGCCCCATGGTACCTGTTGCTGTCCATGATGGTGTGGAGGCGATGGGCAATAGTAAGGACAGTGCAGTCAGCAAACTCGCTCCGGATTGTTGTTTGGATTAAATGATCAGTTTCCAGATCTACGGCTGCTGTTGCTTCATCCAGGATGAGGATCTTCGCTTTGCGGAGAAGGGCCCGGGCCAGGCACACCAGCTGCCTCTGCCCAACACTGGAATGAGATGAAGAGCATGAGTTACTAGACCGACACTAGCAGAGCTTCTGCAAGCCTGCTGCCTCGCACTGCTCTGACCCCAACGCTGTCCCTGGCCCTTCCCCGCTGACCATCTGCCACCCTGAGAACCACGTCCCTCAGCATCCTACTCTCTGGGCCACCACAGAAGGGTTGGCTCACACTAGCTCCCCAAGAGCCCTGACTCCTCGGCTATTTTCTTCCATCTTGACTTCCCAGAAGCTTCTGTGCATCATCCCCGGACAGCCACTTTGCTGGAGGTTGCTGTTCCAGGCTGGTCCTTGGGACCAAGAGAAGGGAGGGGAGCTGGGCCTGCATCTGCTCCTCTGCTCACCTCAGGTTCTCCCCTCCCTCGCTCACGAGATGCAGCAGCCCCTCGGGAAGGCCTTGTACATATGTCTTCAGGTGAGCCAGCTCCAGGGCCTTCCAGACCGCCTCATCTGAGTACTGGTCAAAGGGGTCCAGGTTCATCCGCAAGGTTCCAGTAAAGAGCACAGGGTCCTGCCAGGGACAGCACCATGTTCAGGCACACCACAGCCATTCAGCAGGGGCAGTGGCTCCAGGCCTCCAAGTGTGCCCATATCCTGCCCACACCACTGCTTGCAGCTGGCAAGGGATGTGGTGACAGCCTGCTCACAGGCCTTTGGCGTGTCCACAGCACCCAGGGACGCACCGAGGCCATGCAGTGCCTGCGGGGGCCATGCAGCAGCGGGATGTGGAAAGGTGGGGATCAGCTCACCTGGGGGATGATGGTGAGGTTGTTGCGCAGGTCGTGGAGGCCAATTGTTGCTATGTCCACATCATCGATGATGATCTTCCCTCCAGCTGCCTCCAGCACCCGGAACAAGCAGTTGGTGAGGGAGGATTTTCCAGCACCAGTCCGGCCCACAACCCCGACCTGTGGAAGCAGCTTTTTAGACCAGCTGACAGGGCTGTAGAAAACAGGGCAGATGCTCTCCATCTTGCTCTGGTGGGCCTTCCTGCCCTTACTATCACCCAGACTGTCTGCTTTGGTTCCTTTCCTGCAGCTCAAGTCCCCAGGAACCACATCCCATCACCATCCCACCCCAGTGCACAAACTGAAGCCAAGAAGAAGAAACATCTTTAACAGAGTCTCTGTAGTGAGGGCAGAGGCACCTTCTCAGTGCTCCCAATATTGCAGGTGATCCCCTGAAGAACCAGGTCCAGTTCAGGTCGGTAGCGAACATTGTAGTCAATGAACTGGATCTCTCCTCTGCTGGGCCAGCCACGTGGTGGACGCTTTTCTGTCACCCATGGAGCCTGGGGGAGGGCACAGGAGCATTAGGGGGGTTCACTCTACGATGCTGACTAGCACCAAGCTGTGCAGCAGGTGTTTGCCTGGACCCTGGTTTCCTCACCTCATTCTTCACCTCCGTGTACTCATGGACGCGCTCCACAGCCACGATGTTGGTCTCCAGCTCCGAAGATATCCGCACCAGCCAGTTCAGTGTCTGTGTCACCTGCATGGCAGAATCAGAGGATGCAGAGCTCAATGGCACCCAGGAACAACCACCTCCCACCTCAGCCCAGGGACCCATCCTGGGCATGAGCATCCCTGCCCTGGCCCCTAATGCTCCACTGCCGAGACCCAGCCCACCTCTCTCCAGCCCTTCAAAAACTTTGCTGCACCATCTCTGATCCACAGCAGGGCCGTATTCCTACCCATGGCAGCAAGTATCCCACTCGCACTGGGATGGATATGTGCTTCCCTGGCTCTATAGCCACTCCCCAGGTGACGGGACACCCCAGATAATCCATTTCCATGGACCAGAGCTGGTGGCATAACATCCTGCCGCCAGCCCAGAGATCCCAGAGACAACCCTGTCCTGGAAAGAGAAAATGCTTTCATTGACTCACACTGAGAGCGGAGGAGACAGAAAGACCCACGATGCCGCCTCCCAAAGTGTCCTTTGCAATCACTGCCAGAAGTGCAGAGAAGAAGACCACCAGGCTCCCAACGAACTCCAGACGGATGGCCAGCCACCTGCACCAGGAGAGGACAGCTGAAGGGCACTGAGAGGCAGGGAGGCACCTGCCTGTGCCCAACACAGAGCCCACCAGTAACAGCAGCACTGCACCAGCATCCCTCACACCCAGCCGTGAGCCCAGTGCTGTGCACACAGCACACAGTGGTACATGTACACAGCAGGTCATTTGTGGCCAATTCTGCAAGCAGGTTCATTTATGTCAGTCCATGTCTCACACATAACCTCCTGTGCTGGTAATGCCATGTATCAGAAGAGCGCCAACCACACAACCCTCACACACCCGAATCATTTACCAGTAAGATTCAAAACCAGAAAGTGCCCACATTGCAGTCCCACTGGGCCTGGAGGATCACCCTCTTCCCAGAACTCACCGAGAGCACCTCAGCCCTTGACTGCACAGCTCGCCCTGCCCAGCCTCTGGACACTCTGTAGGGGGGCATATTCTGGCTTTCAAAATCACCCTAAAATGTCCCATTGCCACAGATGGTGCCCCCATCCTGAACTCCCCCAGTACCTACACAGACCCTCAATGCTGAGATCAAGAGGGAGGACTGCAGCATCCCAGGGATCTCTCTTAGGACCCAGAAGCCCCTGGGCAGTGGTGCTGCAGGCCGTGCTGTGGCATAAGTGGTAAAACTCACCTATTTGATATTATCCAGGAATAAACACTTTTCTGATTTATGTCCATGGTGGTCTCATTGTGCTTCAGGAACCGTTCTTGGTGTCCATAGGCCCGAATCACGGAAAGGCCTGACACTGTCTCACCAAAGTGTGAGTAGATGGGAGACCTGGTGACAGAGTCCAGACGCCTTAGCTGGCGTGACGTGGCAATATAGAAGCGCTGAAACGAGGGACACAGCTTTGTTACCAACACAAAGCCCAACAGCCACAAAGATACTGCTCTCAGCAGGGTAGGAGCTTCACTCAAGGCCCAGTTACTCACCAGCACAAAACAGTAGAAGATGCTCAAGGGAACAATAATTACAGCGAAGAATGGAGTGGCCAGGCAGATCACGACCAGTGTGCTAATGATGCCCATGAAATAGGAGAGCCAGCTGCGGAAGGACGCGGGAATGGTCTCATCTACTGTGAAGATGTCCTGGAGCATATAAAAAAGTATGGAGAAGCAGTCAGTGACCCCAGAGAGAGGGAGAAGCCCAAAGGCCCCACACATACAGGGTTCCCACACACTCCTATGGTAACACAGTGCCAGACACTTGTAAAAATATCAGATGACCCTGAATTGTGTTATGGTCACAACCTCATTTAGGGCCACAGTTCTTAGCCTGGGAACAGCTGAGCTAACATAGAAACTTCCTATAATATTTCCCTGTTACACAGACCATCTTTAAGAACTGCATCTTCATCAGGACCTAGGATGCAGGAGCAGTAATTGAAGCAAAAAGAGGGACAGGGCAAACTCCAGGTCCATGCAGGTGCACGCAGGTCTTCAGCTGGTCCTCATCCAGCTCCAATCTGGGCACCACATACTCCCTCAACTCAGAGTAAACCCATCAGGTCCATAGGCTTAATTTCAAGAGAAATTTTTATTCCCAAAAATCAAGAGATGGCACCAAAGGAAGAAGGGGACTAGCAGCACTCTTGAAATTACCTGTTTGTATTTTCCCTCCTTTCTCATGTCCTCTTTGTTTTATGACCTTCACTTAGATAGAAAAGACTGTAAATTTTGCTGGACGTCTATAACCAGGAGGACTTCTCACTGTGGAACATGAGCTCTAGGCTCTTACCTCTTAGTAATCTACTTTGGACCCTCTTCTGTCTTTCCACATCCTTCTTGCCCAGGTGACCCCAAACAGGACAGAGAATCCAGGTGTAACCTCCTTAGCACTGAGCAGAGGAGGTAACAACTTCCTGTGATTTGCCACACTGTCTTTCTAGTGTAGCCCAGGATGTGGTTTGGCTCACAGTCAGCCTTTCATCCACCATGTCCTCTTGATCCCTTCCTGGCCCTTACCTGGGCCCAGCTGTGCAGTGCTCAACACAAGCAGGGTTATGCCACTATCCAACGCTCTCCAGACATGCTGGAACAAACACCTTTTCCAGGATGGGGGTGTTCTGTTACCTTGGCAAACCTATTGACGATGCGGCCGGTCGGGGTGGTGTCGAAGAAGCTCATGGGCGCACGCAGGATGTTGCTGAGCAGGTGCTGGTGCATGAGGCGGGAGGCTCGCATGGCGCCCTGGGCAGACAGCATGGTTGCGAAGAGCAGGAAGAAAGCTGCAAGGAGAGCACGAGGCTGTCACCAGCTCGTGTGTGACACTGGCCCCAGGCACCCTTTGGCTTGATGGACACACCAAGCAGCGCCAAGCCAGCAGCTCTGCAGCAAGCCACTGAGATAATCCTGCATCCTTCTTGGGAGGCCTCAGCAACTGCATCCCAGCACAGGGGAGGAACACTAACCCTTATTGGAAAGCCTTGGACCTTAGCACTATGTCCAATCTGATTAAGGAAAATGATCTTAAACTAAGGGGGCAACACAGATTGGGACAATTTATGCTGCTTTCAGACTGGCGTGTCTCCACAATTCAGCCATGAGCTGGAAGGAAGGCAGCAGCAGGCAAATGAACAAAATGCTGTGTCCCCTGCTCCTTGCTGCACTGCTGGCTGCAGGCCTTGCAAGTCATATCCCTCCTGGACCAGACAAATGAGGTGAGTGGGAACTGCTGTCCTCCCACACTCACCTTGTGACATCCCCAGGGCCCCAAAGACACCGATCCGCAGGTCCCGCTGCTGTGTGGAATAGGTCTGGTTCAGGTAGCGCTCCGCATCGTCAGTCCAGTCACTGAGCCACAGGTTGGTCCCCACGTAGGCGACGTATTCTCCAACATAGCCCATGACAATCCAGAAGGAAAAGCACAAGCCAACAGCACGCAGGTACCGCAGGTACATGGAGATCTTCACCTGTGGACCAATTGAGCCCATCAGACCGCAGGCAATGACACCCAGCACAGCCGTGGGACTCCACCTTGCTGCCCACAGTGCTCCCCTCCACCACCCCACCCACCAGTCCCAGGCAGCTGTCTCCTTCATGTCTCTTGGCTGTGCTGTGGCCACAGCCAGCCCACAGCATCTTCTCTGAGCCACAGGCTCTGAGCAACACTTAGCCAGGGCAGCACAGTGCTTCGTCCCTCCATCCTCCTCACCCTTCCGGTTTCCACAGTTTCTTTCTCGATCAGTTTCTGTCCCTTCAGCTTCTTTGGGTGCTTCTCCTGGGCCTTCCTCCAGGAACTGGTGCTTTTTTTACTAAGGCTGCAGGGAAGTGATGAGTACCATTAGTCACAGGGTGTTGGATTGGTTCTAATCACCTGGGGGTCCATCCCTATGCTGCACTGGGTCTGCAGTAGTGGAGTCCTCTGGAAAATAATGTCCTAACTGGAGTAGCTTTGAGTGAGCCTTGTGGAAGCACTAGGCATGTACAGCCATAAAACTAAAGCCTCATTCCCAAAAGCAGAACTAGCCATCAGCACGAGTTTCAGGGAAGACTGCAGAGTAAGGCTGTGGCACACTAATGCGAATAAAGGCAAAATCAGGTGTTCCTGACCCAGAGCAGCTTGTGGTAGGAGCAGGCAGGGAGGCTCCCAGCTGGAACTCCCCAGGAAGCCCCCAGATCGCTGTCTCTGAGGGAGCAGTGCATGTGGCAGGGCAAAGAGCTGAGAGCTCAGGTCCCACCTGCGACTCAATTTTCTCCGATGGATGCTGGCCTCTCGCTTCAGGGTCATAGTCACCACATCCTCAGAACCCTCCTCCATGCAAGGATCGACACCTTCATCAGCCTCCTCTTCATCCCCAGCTAAAGCTACAAGCACAGGGATGAGGGAAGATAGGGTCAGGCACTGAGGAAAGAGCAGATCTCATACACCACACCTCTGCTGCGCTCAGCTCCGTGCCACACCCTAGGCCTAGGCTGTGTCCTACCACCACGTATCACACCTTCTCCAACCTTGCTGCAAGACCAGCACAGCAGGAGGAGGAAGAAATACATCGTGCTTGAGGGAGAACTGAAAAGGGACACAGGGCTAAAGGCCTGCACAGAGGCAATCCCTGCTGCTGACTTATCCCAGCACCACTGGCCAGACCTCAAGGAAAGATTTGTGCTAGTTTAGTAGGTGCAAGATCTGGTAGGTCGTATCACTCCAGCCCAGAAGCATCTCCTTGAGCAGGTGGAGATGGGCCCTGTGAAGACATGCTAGGAATAGCCAGGCTGCAGCTGGACAACTGGGCTGAGCCCTGACAGGGTGGGCATCCACCTGACCTGACACCACTCCTCCCCATAGCACTGGGGGACATGAAAGATGAAGATGAAATGTTATCCAGTGGGATGTTTAGAACAAACCAAAGGATCTTTCTGACCTCAGCATCACAAAAATACGGAGCCTGTTGCCATGTAAGATTTTGGGACCCATAATAAATGAACTAAAAAGGGAGTTAAAAATTTAAACAGGTCCTGTGCTGGATGTTCAACATAATGCCTGAATGCAAGTCTTAGTCAGGAAGTCCTTGTGCTGCTGATTGCCAGAAGCTGAGAAGGATTCACAGCAGCTACCATTGGTGCCTGGGCTGGATAGGGCCAGGTCAGGCTGACAGATCAGATCTTCATATCCCCAAGATACATTCACAGCCCCTCTAACTGCCACACCCCACTGTGGTCCCAGTACCTGCAGTATTTTCCTCTGAAACATCCTCCTCCTGGTTTCCATACAAGCTCAGGAACTGGGAAAAGGTCCCCTTGTTTGCAAGCAGGGTGCTGTAGGAGCCATGCTCAGACACTGCTCCTGCTGCCACCACCACGATGTTATCGACCTGGGGCAGGAAACTGATACTGTGCGTCACCAAGATCCGTGTCTGCAACAAAGGGGTTGCAGGGTAGTGATCATCAGAGCATCCCACATCCCCAGCCCTGGGTCTTGAGGCTCTCCATCTCCTACTTGGGGACTTCTCTGCTTATCAATGCCTGGCTATGAGGACACAGGGTACCCCTCCGGGGACTCATTAGGCCTCTCCTGCCGGCTGCAGTCCCACGTGAAAGCTACAGGATTCCTCCCTGTCCCAGGCAAGCAACCTCAGACTTCCTTGGATCATTAAACACCATGCCAGTGCCACTTCTGCCTGGCTGGGTGGTGGGTTGGAGGGAATGGGTGCTCACCTTCTTTTGCAGCAGCCCTTTTGGCCCCAGCACGTGCTCGAAGAGGTACTTGCCCACGTGGGCATCCACGGCAGACAGCGGATCATCCAGGATGTAGATGTCTGCGTTGTTGTACACCGCCCGGGCCAGGCTCACCCGCTGCTTCTGGCCTCCACTCAGATTGATTCCCTGGAAGGGAAGGACCTCTCTGGACATGGGGCTGGCACAGGGCAACAGCTCTGGCCTCTGCTGCAGGTACTATCAGAAACCCATAGTGCCCAGGGCTGATACCTTCTCTCCAATCTCTGTCTGGTCACCCGCAGGCAGCAATTCCAGGTCTGGAAGGAGGGCGCAGGCCTTGAGGACCTGCTGATACCTGGCTTCATCCAATTCTGACCCAAAAATAATGTTGTCTCTCAGTGTGGCATTCTGGATCCAGGCCTGCTGGGGGACATAGGCCAGGGAGCCCTGGAAGGAGAGACAAGAACAGCTACATGTCAGAGATCAGCCTGAGCAGTGACATCTCCTGCAGCCTGTCCTTGCCCTGAGCCACCACTCTGGGACTGTCCTGCTCTACTTCCCCGCTGAGCTCCCAGGCAGCCCCAAAGCCCCCTGCACCGGCTGGCTCCTCTCACCTGGATGTTGATGTGTCCCTTGATATTCTCCATCTCCCCGAGCATGGCTGACACCAACGAAGATTTGCCTGAGCCCACAGCCCCCACTACAGCCACCAGGCTCCCAGGTGTGATGTCCAGGGTGACACTGCAAAGACATGAGGGCTGAGGAAGCAGCACTGCCAGGTCACCCGTCAGTTCCTCTGTGGGATCAGCACAGAGCAGTGTCTCTGGGACACTCATGTCTAGCAGCACTGTGAGAGGTGATTGCTCTCCCCACCTAATAACACAGAAAGCCTCCCCCTCCCCAGCTCTCTGCCCCTGATGTGGCACAGACCACTCACTCTCTTATGGCAGCATCGCCGTCCTGCTCCCAGGCAAAGGTGGCCTCCGAGAAACGCACAGCACTGCCTGTCAGAGAGAGATGTCCCTCAGAGAGGGGAAAGCCCAGGCCAGCCTGAGCCCCACAGGGAGTAATCTGGAGGTTCACCTGCCTGCAATGGGGTTGTGGTGGATAGCTGAGGTGTCCAGGTCTTCTCCACTCAGGTAGCGCTCCAGCCTCGCATTCGACACGTTGGTCTGCCATGGTAGAAAGAGGATGGGGATGGCACATGGGCATGGGGCGCAGCTGGGTGGGCTGGCAGGAGCCCCATAAGCAGAGCACCACATCACAGAGTCCCCACACAATGTCTGAACCCCAAACCTGTGTCACGCACGTGAGTCGTGTCCCACCCCACTGCCAGCAGAGTCCTGTGCACTGACCCCTGGGGGTCCATCACACACCTGAGCCCCATGTACTGGTTTGGACAGAGGTCATAGCATCATAGGAACCCCCTACGCCCCCTGCCCTATGTGAGGCCTGACCTGCACCAGGGTGGAGAGCACCATGGGGAACATGGTCATGGGGAAGCGCAGCACATTGAAAAGGGAGATGGCAGTAAAGGCCTTCTGCGCATCCAAGACGTTGTTCTCATCCACAAGCACGTAGACAGCAAAGCTTGCCAAGGAGACCTAGTTATCAGGGAAAGCCACCATCAGTGTGGTTGTGTGCAGCCCTGACCCTCACACTGCCCCAAGGCCTCAGCAGTGCCTTCCTGCTGAGGACCCGTTCCCCTCCTGCTTCCCTTGTCCTTTGGGCCCCATTTCACCACCCCGATGGGACCCCTTTCCACCACAGCTCTGCTGCCAGCAGCCAGAACCATAATCTGCATCCCAGGCATCCACCAGCCAGCCCCTTCCTCGCTGCAGGAACATTCCAGCTGAGGATCCAAATATTCCCCATCCCCTTGGACACAGCCCAGTCCCAGCTCAGAGGAAGGTACAGCCCTCCCCAGGGCTGTTGTCACTCACCAGGAAGGGGGCACATGTGAACACGAAGACAGAGACTGACTGCAGGTAACCAAAGGTCAGCAAGTTCTTGAGCTCACGTGCCCGGATCTCATTAACTCGCTTCTCAAAAAAGGGCTCCCAGGCAAAAAGCTTCAGGATCTGCAGGATGAGCAGGGTGAGCAGATGCTGGCCTCACAGGAATGCCCACCTCCACACTCAGCTCACTGGTGGCCAGCACCTGCATCACCAGCTCCTGGCTTGCTCAGGAGCCTGCTTAGCCACTGCATCTCCCCTCTCCTGTCCTGCTTATAGCATTTCTCTACAGCACTGCCACTCCCTCACTCCCAGCTTACAGGTCACTGCCAGCCCCTTTGCCACCATGCCACTACCACAGCCATCCAGGAAACACTCAGAAAACCCTCTCTTGACTCCCAAGTCTTACTCCAGGTATCCAGAGCTCCTCCCCAGCCAACTTTTCAAAAGATGAGGAAGCCAAGGGATTTGCTGAGACCCAGACACAGGGCCCCCAAGCTAGATTAACGCAGGTGCTGTAGGGTTATACAGGTGTGCTGCCTCCAGGTACAGTGTGCCAAGAAGAGGGGTGCAGCAGCTGCTCGGAGAGTCTCCACTCTACTGCTCACCTTGATTCCATTGAGGACTTCTGTTATTATTTTCATGCGTTCGTCCTTGTTCTTCATGTTCCTCTCCTACAAACAGAAGAGCCAGACATCACCTAAACCAGACAGCAGCTCTTCCTTGGAAATACATCGGGCTGCCACAGGGAAGAGAAGGATGGGCCCAGAGAAGTCATCCCACGAAGCTGAGCCTTGACTCCCTCTGGGACAAGTTGGGGAAAAACATGACCCTGCTGTCAGGTAGAAGCTAAAGCTTTATCTTACGGTTGGCTATATCTCATTTTTAGCCCTCAAGGCTGTGCCCAGTCTGGTTCAAGTTCAGCTGTGATGGTAGAGCAGATCTCACCTGTCTCCTACTCATGGTAGCTGATCACCTCTAGCTCAGGCTAGAGACACCCCCAGCACAAGTGAGATCAACTTCCTAGGCTGGGAAAGATCCACAGCATAACAGCAGAGGGTAGGGAGTGTGGAAAATTAGGGAGTGGGGTTGGATGTGGGAGACCAGGGAGGATATTGCACGCACCACTGACCTGAATGGTTTTGGCCTTGGCAACCAGGAGTACATTTATGGGGAGGAGCAGCACCATGGTTGCAATGCCAGCCAAGACAGAGGGGCCCAGCTCTCCCCAGAGGAAGACAATGGACAGGATAATTTGCAGGGGGGATGACCACAGCTGGTGAATATAGTTGGCCATGTCCATGAACATCTGGGCATCAGCTGACATCAAATTCACAGTCTCTCCCACCGTGGACTCCTTGCGGGTGGCTCCAGACATGGTGAGTGACTGGAAAGAGAAAGTGTAGTCAACACAAGCCAGTCTGGAAGCAGCCCTGCTGCGAGCAGCATAGATGAGAGCAGGGAATTAGCAGACCAGGCTGAAACCACTTCTGGGTTTGCTCCTGGTGCCTCTGTACTGGCCACCAGTGCTGTCCTCACTGCCTGCACACCTGCAGCCACTGGATGCTGAGTGCAAGGAAATGCATCCCTGTGCAGGAATCCTAGTGGCACCTGCTCTAGGTGTTGCACTGCTCTGAAGAGAAACCTCCCTCAGCCCCTGGTGGCTGTCAAACACATCGCTGCAGCACCCAGGTCCCAAGCAGAGCTAGGGCTCACAGTGGCCCCAGTGCTGGGTGGGTGTCCCCCAAGCTCTCCCTGTGCCTTCTGAGGAGAAAAGTGCACACACCCCAGCTTGATGGGGCAGGCAACAGATGATTTTATCCACAGCCCAGCTTGAAGGAAGCCAACAGGAGTGATGACAGGACCATACAGACCTTCTTGTAGATGGCAGCGATGAGACTGGCACGCACGTTTACGCCAAGCTGGAAGCACAAGTTGAAGTGCTGCTGCAGGCAGAGGGACTGGATCACTGCCGTCAGGAAGAGCAGGATGGCATATAAATAACCTTTCCAGGCAAAGGAATCCTCATCCGTCACAAAGGCAACCAGCAGCCTGGCAGGGAAAAAAGCTCATGAGACACACACCCCACTGAGACAGACCCAAGCAGGATGCTCCAAATGAGTGCAGGGAGAGCATCCTCACAAGAGTGGTGAGCAAAACCCTGCCCCAGAGAGCTAGGACTGTCTCCAGGGAGGGAGCAGGACTGCACAACAGAGGAGGCAAGGAGCAAGATATTACGTGTAAGAGCTGGCAGCCAGCTCAGATAAGTTCTTCATTAAACCGTATCCCAACATATTCTCCCACTTTTGGTGAGGACACAAAATGTCCCCAGGATCTGTGGCTAGGAGAGGCAAACATATGGAGCTGGATACAGTGCAAACACTGGGAGGTGGTGGGGCTGGGTGCAAAGTCAGGACAGGGACAGAGAGAAAGAACTCACTTCAGCAGCTGGGGGCTGACAAACACAAGTGCATCATGCACCAACTTGAATGCCACCGCTAGCAGGAGATTCTGCCGGAAGGTCTTGGCCAGGGTTTTCATCAACCAGCCCTTGGGGTAATCCTTGGGAGGGCCAGAGTCCTCATTGTCTCCCTTCTTCTTCTTCTTCTTCTTCTTTGGCTGCTTCTCCTCCTAGAGGGAAACCCACATGGAAGTGAGGGAGCTGGTTGTGCAGGTGTCCTGCATCTGGAAGGATGCTTCAGGGCAGCACCTCACAGACCCTAGATCAGGTATCCTGAATGAAGCCTTAGCTGTAGTTCCTGTCATATTCCCTTTCACTGATCTCTGCTTATGTTATACGCACCCAGGACTAACACCTTCTCTTTTGTACCAAAGACAATTATTAAAACCCAAACCAACCTGAACCTCTCAAGCCAAAAATCAGGCAAAAATCATGAAGAATCTGAGGCCAAGGGTGGTCACAGAATGATGTTCACTCTGACCTCGTTTCTGGGAAGTATCTGAGGTAGACAGACATAAGGGAACTGCTTGTACTGCAGACTTGAGGGTGGTTCCTCTCTTTATGTAAGGCAGATGGATGGAGATTTTCTTGGTCTCTCAAAATATGGGGATCTGCCAAGGACATGACAGGAAGACCCTATCATGGGTTTCCCTATCCTTGCCTATGGTCCTGAAGGATCAAAGAAGGGAAAACCCAGCACAGAGGGCTGCAGGGAGGTGAGGTGACCCTACTCCCTGAGGCTGGACCGGGATGTCTCAGTCTCATACAAGGCCAAGAGTAGGAATGGATTTACCAGCACCAGGACGTCTTGGCTCTGGGCCTTGCTCATGCTGTTCCCATGGTCTGGGTCACCTTCCCGGCGTTTCTTCTTGCGTTTCCTTTTCTCCAGTTCTGCTCTGGCCTTCTGCATCGCAGTCTCCATATTCTTCTCAAAAGCAGTGTGAAGAGCCTTTGTCTTGTCTTTATCTGCCAATTCCCAGACATCCTCTATCTCCAAAGGCTTGCGATAGCCCTTGTAAACCATGCTGTGAGACAGAGAAATCCCATGATACTTGTTGGAGACTCCTTGCTGCAAATGCAGAGCCTTCACACCCATCCTGGCCCCAGGCTCAGGCTGCACAGGCTGCACCCGATGTGGTGCCTCTCCCAGGTAACTCCAAGCAGCCTGTGCTGCAGGTTTCCCTGAGGCACCCTTGCATTTTGCCAGCCCAATCTCCCTCAGAGCCCTGCTCACCTGCTGTACCATTCAAAGGTGATGGAGCTCAGGAAGGAGGCTGTCACCTCTGGGTTCTGTGGTACAAAGCAAAGGGGGTACTGAGAGACTGTTGATGCTGGAGGATGGTGTGGACAAAAGCTGATTTAGCACCCCCAGCCATTAAGGAGCCTCACAGGTTTCAAACCGTGCCAGCTCCAGCCCCAGAAACCTCATCTCACAGCCAGCAGCAACCTCCCCTGGACACACATGCAGATGTTCCATGCTCCAGGCTCCAGCTCTTGCTGGGCCCTGTGCTGAAGCCCTCAGGTCTTCCCAAGGAGCCTGGAGCCTGCACGGAGCATGCCCTGCCCTGCCCCACACAATGATCAGGATGTGGTGCCCCAAACCCACTCCCACATAGCCCTCACACCTTCTTCCCGATTTCCTTTGTTTCTGGGGCAACATCTGAGAAGGCTGAGACAACGACAAGCAGCAGCTGGAGCCCGTAGGAGATGAAGAAAAGGATAAACTGTGGCAGGTCAGAGATTGGTTCCTGCAGGAATGGAAAGCCCAGGGTTATTGCTGGGGGTTGTATCAAGGCCACCTGATACTCAGAGACAAGATCCATCCCCCGGCTGAGCCCAACAGAGCAGTGCAAAACTCGCTCTGAGTTCTGGATCAGCTTCCCTTTGCCATCTCTCCCTGCTTCTCCCTGACCTCCTCCCATAAGTGTTTAAGGGGAGAAAGTAGTCCTGGAGAGCTTATACTTCCCCAAAGAGATGGGATGAATTAAAACAGCAATTCCTTCTCAGGTCTTCTCTGGTTCCCCAAGGTCCCCAGGGCAGCTGGGACCTCAGGGATACCACAGAGAGCTTGTCAAGAGAAGAGTTTGAAGAAGCTTTCTTTGGGAACAGAAGAAGACCATGGGGAAGCACAGAGCTTCCTGTCAAATCAAACCTGCAGGGCTTTCCGGACGAGCGACTGGAATGGCAGTATCCCACAGAGAAGGGACAATGTCCAGAAGCAGAAAAGCACCCCCGAATCTCTGCACAAGCAGAAACGTCGTGCATCATGGATCAGCAGCACCATGATCTGGGGGAAAGAAAATCAGTCAGAGGTTCAGGTAGAGCTGCAGGACTAGGTCTGACTCCAAAAGTGCCTTTGGAGCATGTGTCCTGGGATGCCAGCATACATGATCTGCTGGGATTCACTGCCTTGAACACTCTGAACACACCACCAATACTTCATAAGCTTCAGAATTAATTGCACAGGGCAAAGGTTTATTTCAGGAAGACATAAGATCAGGTTTGAATGTACTCTGACACTACAGCAGGGCACTATTACTCTCCTCAGCTATTCTCACTCCAGATTCTCAGACACGTCCAGCCATGAGGGGTCACACCCTGTCTCCTGCACCTTGCCTCCAGACCTGGAACTGAACCCCGATCACATCCCAGCAGCGCAGCCTTTCTGGGCTTATCATCTCACATGGACTCTGCATGTGAAACTAAATGACATGACAAAATAAGAAGGATAAAAAATGAAGGTGTTACTTTTTCTTTCAAGTGTGGCTCCTGAGCATTTGTTAAGACTGTTAGAATACCCCATGTCTCACACAAGACGTCTGTAACTTCTATGCACATATTCCATCTAGCTAATAGCTACTAGGTCCTCTTCAGCCAGCTTTCTCCTCTGCCTGGGCATCTTGTGGTACTTCCTGGCTCTCTACACAAAACTGAGCAGCAATGTACAGGAAACTGTGAGACATCAGAGCAGCAAGCCATGGTCTGATGTTTGCACTGCAAAATCAGTCCTGTGAAACCCATACTGCTCCTCGTAAAGCTTTTGTCAGAGAGCTCAGCTACACTCGCAGGCATAGAACTATCCCAGTTTTAAGGATAACAGCAGGGAGCACTGTACAACCAAGCACCTGCTCTCAACATATCGCCCTCATGCACCACCTGCACGTTTGGGGCTAGTCCTACCCAATTTCCAGCCTACCCTTCCCTCGTGGACAGAGCTTCCCACTGATCTCTGTGCTAGGGAAGTCTTGTGCTGCCTGGCGCTGCAGTCTCACCCTGTCCCTGGTGCCACACGGCACATTCGCAGCTGAGCCCTTACCCAGGTGGCGATGTACAGGCTGGGGTTCGTGTACCGGACAGCTGGCACAGTGTCCTGCTCGGCATCCTCTACAAATGCCAGGGCCAACTCCGCCACTGCCGTCAGCGTCAGCAGAGCAGCCAGCACCTGTGGGGAGAGGGGGCCAGCCCATTGTGGACACTGGGAACCACTGGGAGACAACAGACTTTGGCATGAAATACACCCTTTTCAACCTAGACTTGGCCTGAGAGAGCTTTCAACCCTGTGAATGTGCCACAGTTCCACAGGAGCACTGCCATCATTTTAAGTTTGGAAGATAACAGCCCACAAGATGAGAGGCCCCAGTAAACACACTGCCCTCCCTCCCAGTACATCCCAGCTCTGTTATCCCCTCTGTCCCAGATATTCCTCCTGCTGGACTCCCCTTTACATTTCTGTCCCAGATGGTCCCCTATCCCATTGCTACTTCCCCCCTACCTTTCTCATCTCTCCATCCCACACCCGACTGTAGCACAGAGTCTTTCCACTCACACCACCTACATCTCAGGCTGCTCCAGCCTGTCATCTGTGCCCCATCAGCTCCACTCTACCTGTTTGACGATGTAGAGTTTGGTCACAGAGGATTTCTTGGCTCTGGATTTGCACATGGGCAGGAGCTGCCATGGGGCCAAAATCCAGAAGAAGCCAAGAGGGACCCAGACCAGCACAGTCTGCTGGAAGCACACAGGCAGGTCAGCATCCGGACGAGCAAGGTAGGAATCATTCTGAGGGCAGCAAGGACAGAACACTGAGTCACTTGCAATGGCTTGACTCTCACTGGGCACACAGGACAAGAGCCAACACTCCTATAGGTCCTGCCCACCCAGCTCCAGCCCATCGCATTCCCCCTTCAACACCCACCCTCCTGGCTGAGCACTGGTGTTTCAGCACTCAGCCAAGCTCCGAGTGATATCCCTCTCCCCATCTCTCTGCCTGAACGTGGAATGGCCATCCCTTGCTGGAGCCAAGCCAGCAGAAGCAGCTGAAACCAAATCATTCCCCTGGAAATCCATACAGGGCGTCCTGTGTTCCCAGGTGGGCTAAAATAGAACAGAACTCACTCAGAGAGGTGTCATTGCCTCACTGTCTGGTGAACACCGTGCAGGCGGTGCACAGCATTCAGTGCCGTGGCACTCCTGGATAAACCCCAGAACCTCTGCCAACTGCTGGCAGTTGGGTCTCACCGGCAGGATAAGCTGTGAGCCTTAGAACCCACTGCTCTCCCCCCTCCCCTGGGTGTCCTACCCCGAGAACAGGCAATGGGGATGATACAGCCACTCACCCAGAAGACGGAGCCGCAGAACTTCTCCAGGGCTGCTGACATAGCTCAGGGGAGAAGAAACGGCAGCTCCTTCCCCTCGCTCTGCCCAGCTGAGATACCTGGGCGGATGCTTGGGATAAAAGTCCCCCCACACCCTCAAGCGGTCTTGGGACAAAATCCCTGATGACACGCAGTTATTTATTAACTCGGTGCTATTGCATAACCCCAGAAACCAAAGCAGTGACCAAAAGGGCTTGGGAAGCCACACAGACTCAGGAAAAGGGAGGAGAGGAAGAGCCAAGAAAGAGATCAAAGGGGACAATACAGGGAAGTCACAGTCACTGCAGGACACCACAGCCGTTGCTCAGAAACCACAGCCTTGAGCAGTGCACACCAACAGAAACAAACTCATCTGGACCTGCTAAAGACATTACTTTGGTGCAACAGACCTCTCCGGTGAGAACAAGCCTGCTGAATGCCAACAAAAAGTCCAGCAACGGCTGGTCCCACAGTGGCTGGTGCCACTCGGCAAGGGGGCCCGTGACACTGGCAGTGCCCCAGGCCTGGGAATTTGCAGTGTCTGGCAGCTGAGCTGCCCACATGCTGCACTGGTCTTTCTGAGTCCTCAGGATCCAGGATCCTTTTACTAATTTCCAACCTGCAGAGCCTGAAAATTTTCCAAACTCCTTATTTTGCTTCTTTCTTTCCCACATATCCATGTTGTCTGTGTGTTATGGCAGTTGTCTGACCACAAAACCCCAAAGAGACTTTGAATCTACATTCTAAGGTAACCCCCAACATCTGAGACAGAAAGATGACTCCTGAGAATGATTGCCACTGCACCCTCGTTGCTTAGAAAGGCCTAGGTGTGACAGGGACACGTGGGGACAGTGCTACTAAGGCCGGAAATGAATTTGCTTTCTCATGTGTGCTCTTGAGGAACAGTAGATAAAAGGAGACAGTAGGGCGACTGCAATGATTTTGTTGTGTCATTGCACATGGAGTTACAAGATAACTCAGAAGTCAAGGGTGACACAATGAGTAATTGCTCAGGAATCATCAATACCAAAGAAAGGCTCAATGTCCAACTCGGTGGTTAATTATTAGCTGTTTGTCTGATTAAATCCACATGTTTTTGTAAATAAACTACCCCTAGTGCTAGGTCCTCCAGGCCAGAACCAATACACTGCCCATGAGAGCTGTAAACTGATACGAGTAAGAAGTGAATGGAGCAGTCACCCAGCCCTTCTCCATCTAGACTACTGATGTGATTCTTCTTTCTGACACTGGCACAGGTGTCCTCAAGCCTTGCTCAAAACCACTTGGAGCCTGGCTGCCAAGGGGGCCACTTGCTTATGACATCTTCCTATGTAATGCCCCGTCCCATTGCTTGTCTCACTTTTTAGTACAGGTCCCTGTCTTTGGTCTCTCACTCACAGTTGAAGCGTTGCCCTCAGCACAGGATTCCAGCTCTCTTAAATGTTCAAAGCAAGCACACCCCCACTTTCTCTACCCTTGCAGCTGGGACATGCTCCTCCTAAAAACCCTCAAAGCCTTACTGTCCTTCAGTTCCTTCCATAAATCTTCCTCCACTGAACTGCCCAGAAAATGTTCACTGGGACCAAGAAAATCAAAGCACAGCACCTCTTTGCCAACAATATCAGTTTCCCTGTGCTCCCGTCTTTATCCATCTGTTGTACAGCACGTTGTAACTTTTCAAAACTAGGCATTGATTCATGCCTGTCTCACACAGGGTCTGGCCCAGAGGCCTCTGCCAGGCAATCTACAAACTCCAATAGCCCTCACTGCTCATCTCTTCTCTGAAGGGTTTGTTTCTCTGCCTTGTCATGCTGTAACCCCATGTGAGTTCAAAAACCTGAGGGGGCTGGGTCAGCAGAATATTCATCTTAATTGAGCTACCAGTATCATAATCATGACCGTGACTCATGAAATCTCACAACATAAGCCATGAACTCTTAAAGCAGATATTCCAAACAATATTGACTATAGCCACAAATTTAATCAGTCTTTCCAAGTTTGGATCCTCCCTACTGCCCACACATCTGCCAGTGCTGAACCAGCACTATGCAGTCATTCCCTTCCCAGCTCCTCCATTAAGAACTTAAGTTCTCAAGGTGTTTTGGGAGACACCAATACCTCTGATGGACCCATGTGAAAAAGTGGATGTACTCCTTAAGCTAAAAATACGTAGTCTTTATGATAGGTTTTCAATGACGTGATTCTATTTAAGGTGAAAAGATGCTGCCACCTTGTCAAGTATCACATTTTTTCCATACATCCTCACAGGCCGTATGCTACTGCCAAGATGGGAAGAGAAATCTGTGCCCTGCTTTTGATTCCTGAGGTCCACTATCTTTGCTGTTGGAGGGATTCTCTTCAGCTTTGTGATGTTTTACAGAAGAGCAAGCAGCAAGGATAAAGGTGCTTTACCTCTAGGTCTCTACTCTTCTAATGGACCACTCTGATGCCATTCAAATCTTTCATTGGGTATTTTACAGAGCAACTGAAATGAGTCTGAGGCTTCAATCCTGACTAGGTAGCAATGACCCAACAGGCACATTCCCCAAGTACTGTCTGGAAAACAAGCAGTTTATGTTTTATGTTGGGACAACGACCTGGAAACTCCCTTAGGAAAAGCAGCTTGTCCTCCCAAGAAGTCTCATCATACACCAACTCCACCTCGAGCACTGAGGGCCCACAGCCCAGGATGTCTCATAGCTTCCTCACCTAATCAGTCTGGTGCTTATCACTGCTTACAGCTGCTGCATTGCTAATCCCCACCTATCCTACTGGCTGACCTCAGCAGGCCTTGTTCCCCAGCTGTAGCTATGATGTTTCCCACCCTGGCATTCTGGATGTGATTCTATTCCCTGGCACAGCATGGTCCTGATTAATTCAGGCTATGAAACATGGGTCAGGGTCTTACCTGAAAATAAAAATTAACTTTAAAAAAGCACAGTGAGAGGGGGGCAGCTGCAGTGTTTATTTGACAATCACATGCAGTGCTACACAATTCAGTCCCCCTATTTGCTCACCTCCCTTCCTCCCAAATGCCGCCAAACAGCTGTTGCTGCAACATCTGGGAATGAGTCCTTTTATTTAAAATGGCCAACATAAGTTTCCAGGCCAGGGACTTCAGGGGAAGCCAAGGGAAGAGGTGTCAGGCTTCATCACCCAGTGCACATCCTCTGCAGCCTGAGGACGGAAGCAGTACCCATCTGTCCGTGTGCCAGGGCAGACCCTGGAGTCTCAGTGTTCTTGTCCCAGCACGGTGCCATCCACTACAGAATGTTCTTGGCAATCGCGTTCAGGGTCCTCACTTTGGCCACATCTGCCACCTTTATGGAGTACTCGGGGGCAGAGAAGGACGCTCCCATGGCAACGTTAGGATTTCTGTCAGGAAAACCAGTGATTAGTGGTGATCTGCTGGTGATACAGATGAGTAAGACCCACCAAGAAAAACACCCCCATATCTTCCCCTAGCTTCAGCATTGGCCAAAGATGGTGCCACCCAAACCAAAGACAGGACAGTTATAGAAAGAACTATAATCCAAAGGAGTGCAGACCTATGGACAAATATAACCCATTCCTCACAAGCACATCCCACTGGCTTCCCAAATCCTATATGCTTATGTTAAAAGTCTACACCAGAACCTGCCTTCCCAAGTGCCCTCAGAACTCCTAGGGCAGCAGTAACAAGAGAAATGCCCCAAAGATCTGGTTCTGCATGGAACTCAAGTCCACATGAGGAGCACTGCTGGATTCATACACTGCAGAACAGAGTGTCAGGCACCATGATCCCAACTATAAAAGCACAACGAGCACTCAGGAAGCTGTTTGAAATTTATGCCAGTTCTACAAACTCATGTTCACATTCATGTAGCCTTTCCCTCACAGAGTTCTGCTAAAAATAAACATCAACAATCAGTTACCTGAACTTCATCCCTGAGTCACGAGCTGAGCGAGCAGAGCAGTGAAACTCAGAAGCAGTGGAGCCTTCCAGAATCCTCTGCAGGTTGCGCTCCGTGATGCCACCTCCTGGTGAGAACAAGCCCGATGTCACACACCGAGCAGATGACACTATTCCAGACCTGACATCACCCCGGGGACCTCACCACTAAGGGACAGGAGCCATATACACTGATGGGAAAAAACATCCCTTGGGACAACAGAGACCCAGGCACATGAAAAGAGACAGGAGAAACTTTGGCTCATTTTCTCCCACAGACCTAGAGCTGTCCCCATGTCCTGCAGGGAGCAATAGCTGCAGGGCTCTGCCCTCCCCAACAGGCTGCATGGCCTTTACTCACACCAGGACAGGAGCTGCTCCTCCTGGGCAGCTGGCTCAGAAAGCCAGATCAGAGAGTGGATCCCAAGGCAAAAGGCTAGGAAGGAAGTGCTAGGGATTGCAGGACCTGGTACAGATGACAAAAAAAACATTACCTGGCACCACCACAATTCTGCCCTTCGCCTGAAAGAAGAATAACATGTCAGTGATATCGAGCACTACATCCACACACCCATTTGTGAAGCAGCAAAGAAACCTCACATGCAGCACTTTCCAAAAGCTCATGGATGTCACCATGGCCTACAACTTGTGCGCTCTCACCCATCTTTTTTGTACTATTCATGTTTTAAAACAAAACGTGGAAAAGAACTGGCAGTTACAGCTAAGACAACCTGTCACCACTTCCTCCTACCTCTCCATCCCACCTTGCTAACTCTCAGGTACACTTGTTGCACTTTCCTAAAACGAACTGTGAGACACTCAGCAGGGACCTCACCGTGCTGTCTGCAAGGGCTCATCATGCCACCTATTGAGACCAACCCCCACCACTCTCCCCCAGTCTGCAAGCAAGAACTCAACCAGTTTTTGCTGTGGGAGACTCCGCAGCCCAGCCCACATGGACTTGGGGAAACAGATTAAAGCCAAGCAAGAGAGGGAAGACAAGTGCTCCTTGACAGAAGTCTCTTCCAGAAATGAGGGATACCATAAAGCAGCTGCCTGCAAGGCAGTGCCAGGGAGCAGCCACCGTAACCCAGAGGAGCACAGCAAACACTCACCTGTTCTGCAAGCCTCTTAATTAAGGACAATCCTTCCAGTGCTGAGCTGTCACAGCCACTCGTCAACACCCGCTCAAACCCCAGGGAAATCAGGGTCTCCAGTGCCACCAGAGGGTCATGCACCATATCAAAGGCTGAGGGACCAGAACAACAGCTCAGAAATCACTCGGTCCATTGTACTCAAGCCCTGTCCCTCAGCCAGCTCCCCCGAGGAGCCCGAAGGCAGTGATAGGAAGGGTCCTGCTCACACCCTGGATTCACAGCTCCTGACTGTAACACTACCCTTGTAGCAGCGCCAGGGCCACCATACTCAGCTCCTCAGGCACCTCCTCTCTCACAGGGCAATGAGACAGCCCTCAAACCTGAGCCCCCTGGACCTTTTCCCCTGTGAGGAATAGCACAGCCTGCAGAGCTTTCCCCCTCCAAAGAGCAACCAAAGAACACCAAGCTCAGCTCCCTCCCAGCCCCATCTTCCCCCAGCAGCGGGGCACAGACTGGACCCTGCCCAGAGCCACAGTCCCTGGAAACTCACCGCGGTGAAACGTGGCTGGCAGGGGACGGCACACGGCTGCAAAAAGAAAACACATGGTGAGTGAGAGCTGGTACAGAGTCCCTTGTGGTAGAACCAGAAATGAACATGACACAGAGGAGGGCAAAGGTTTCTCAAGCCATTCCCGGGGAGCTCAGAAGAGCTCCCATTCTTGCTGGGAACAATGCTGTTTATCCAGGCTTTTTCGCGGGGAAGAGTTCTTCTGCCTGTTTAGAAAGCAACAAACCTTTGTTTTTATGGGTAACACCAAAATCCCCCATCTCATCTGGAACACGTAGAACCCTCATTCCCACTACAGATGACTTTCTCTGCAGGAAGGAAGCAGGGAAGTTGTATCATCTATCTGGGACCATTGCTCTTTGAAAGCAGGAGAGCTGATTTTTGTGATTTCTTTCACTACCTACAATTTCCGCTCTCGGACCACAGCAAACTTCACCAGTGGTACTCTTTACTGAGCAAAGCTTATTCATTTCTACAAAACTATATCTACCTGCTCCCTGCCCTGGAAACAGCAGAGCGCACATTGGCTTAGTGGAGCTAAGTCCTGGCAAGACCCTTTTCTTTTGCTGCAGTCCTTACAGCACATTCACCTTCATATGAGAACCTTAGCACCACATCACCAGGGAAAGGCTCAGCCCTCTTTAGCTTTGGCTGCAGCTCCCAAAAAATATGCAGAAAGGAAGAGAATTTGCTTCCGCATGTTTGTGGTCTGGACTAACAATCTCCCACTGCAGCTTCAGGAACTTTTTATGTGTTCACATCCCTCTCTCATTATCTTTTCTCCCTGTGTGTGTTAAGAGAGAAAAATGAAGATGAATTGCCAGCCACACACAAGGCCAAAGTCCAGGAGATGCATATCCTAGACACCTGTAGCAAGGACATAAGGAAAAGAACAAAGGGCAAAGAAAATGAGGAAGGGATAGAATCCAACAGTTAAATGCCCCCAAAGCAGCTCATCTAAGCCTTCTTACACTTTGCTATTATGTCCCAGGTGGCCTCAAACTCTGTGTGAATGGCTTGGGGCTGCGGCCCTCGGTCTGCAAAGTTTCTTAACTACTTAATGTCTCACAGGTATGGCAGGAAATGAAACCGAAAAAGGTGGAAAGAGATGGCAAGACCGCAGACAGGATGTGCAGACCAAAGCCCTCTGTACAGCTCTACGGCAAAAGCCGGAGCAGCACTGCAAACCTGCCACAGCACAGAGCTCTGCCTGGAGACACCCTCACCCAGCAGCGCCGTGCAGAGCTCCGTGTCGATGCGCCCGTCCTCGGTGAGGGCCCCGAACACCAGCCCGTCAGCGCCGTGCAGCTTAGCCAGGCGGATGTCAGCTTTCATCACCTCCACCTCCCGGTCCGAGTAGAGGAAATCCCCGCCGCGGGGCCGGATCATGACGAACACCGGGACCCGCACGCACTGCTTCACCACCTGCAGTAGCCCTGCGGGCGGGACAGGGGCGGCTCAGCACCCGCCGCGGCAGCTCCGGCCCCGGGGCGGGCAGGACGGGACCGGGCGCGGGGAGGGAGCCGAGCGCGACACAGGGGAGCCGAGGGAGACCGACGGAGAAGGCGGCCCAGGGGTGGGCGCGGCTCACCCATGCTCGGGGTGGTCCCTCCTTCCACGAGGCCCGCGCACAGCTCGATCCGCCCGGCACCTGCGGAGAGGCGCGTCAGAAC